>VZZY01002780.1:0-13303 GCA_013400335.1 Eurystomus gularis
GTAGTAGCTCTAATTTCTACTGTAACAAAGAGCTTGAGAACTTACTTCATACAGTTGCTTTTTTCTTATTCCATTGATATCCTTTCCTTTTCAAGAACCAAATAAGGTTCTAAAAAAAATGCTATCAAAATGATCTTTAAAAAAAAGTGCAAACCCTTTTCTAACCAAAAGCAAACTGGAGCCTTGTTATGGTATCTGAAGACACACTAGCAGATGCTAGTTTTTGCCTTACGTTCTCCACAGAGGTCTTCCATAGAAAGAAGTATGCCCATGCAAACCTAGACAAGAACCAGAGCTTGTTTCTACAACAGATACAATCATTATAGAACATTCAGTCACAGCTCTTATTTCTATCAGGTAAGTTAACAAGAAATTGTAATACAGTCAATCCTTTAAGAATATGTATTTTATTTAGGTACATAAAGCGATGTCCAGAAGTCAATTTTGTATTAAAAATATTCAGCAGCCACTTAAAAATGATGTCCAAAATAAATGTAATGTACAAAATTCCTTAGGATCATACAGTTTGAATACCAGAAGTAGTATGTTTATGTAGTTTAGTATTATCTTTTTTACGTCCATATGCAAACAGAGACTCAAGTATTTTGCAATGTTATATGTGAAGTCCAAAATAACACAACTCATACTAGACAAAGATATACACTAGCTGCAAAATCGGGGAGTGGGGTGGAAGTTGTATATATATGTCAACAAAATAAGCTCACAGCGTTAAGCATAAAATAGACAGATTTAGTTAATAAGAATTCCAACATTCATTAGGTAGAAGCACTTCAGTGCCAAGGTCAAACACAGACTTGTTACACAAAAATGCCACATACCATAATATCATGCAGTATTCTAAGACAATTAAACCTGTGACCCGCTTCTCAGTAAGGAAATTAAGGAATAATTAAGGAAATAATTAAAATACCTGTTTCATTTTAAAAGCAAATATAGTTAACACATTACCTTTTGTTTATAAAAGCAAAACTGTAAAATTTTCCAAGCATGGAAATAAATAACCTCTGCTGAAAATTAATTGGAATTCAGGGTTATCCACCAGTTAGGCACCTCTGCAGTGTTCAGCCTGCAGGTCTGTGCTAATTCAAGGCTCACTACAGTATTCAGGATTGCAAATTGAAGAAAAATCCCTCTCCCACTCCTTATAAACCGAACCACATGTATTGCTTCTTCAAGACCACTAACACCGAGGCAAATGCAAAGGAAAACATATTTCTATATGAAAATCTAGCTGCCTAACAAGATTCAAAGTTGTTTGCGAAGTATCAGTCCCACCATAAAGTCCACAATAAACCTATAATGCTGATGCCCTTTGGCTTCAGTCACTTGTTCAAGCCTTAATTTGCATGAAAACTATAGCAAAATTGAGCTCTAAGTACCACATATTGCTACCTACTACTTGGACATACTTTTCAGTGGAATCCATAGGACACATATTTAGGTGTACACCTAGTTCAGGCTCTAAAATTATTCAAAAATGCTAAGAAGTCTTACGCAAAGGAGAGCAGCCAGGGGAATGAGAAAACAGACCAAAACCAAAGAGAAGTTCAACAAGAGTAAGAGAAAAGAATTAGAGGGAAAAATGAAGCTATTCAATGGAACTTAAAAAAGAGATACCTATTCAAAACTTCTACCTACATTAATTAGGGCTTAAAGAGTGTTTGGAACACAAGAAAGCAAAGCCAGCTAAAAATACACCATGCGTGACAGTGCCAAACTTTGCACTAACATTTTATTTTAAAAATTATAATTTTTCTACTAGAAAAGTAGAGATAATCTTGGAAAAACTGAACTTTAACTATAAACTCTCCAAACAGGACATTTGGCCTCAGTGGGAAAAACAGTCCAGGACTTTTAAGCAGTGGGAACTTAATATTTGGACAAACTACACAGAAATTGATCTCTAAAAAGCATTTCATATTGTTCAAAAAGCAGAATTTGCTATTAAGACTAAATAATAAAACAACCAGTATTCAATCAGTATAAGCCAGACTTCTATAGTAAGTCTTCCGAGAAAATAAATCATTTATGCTCCTGCTTATAAACTTAGCAGATCACAGTATGTGCACTGGATTGTATTATTTACACTTTGATGCTTTAAGGCACTCAAAATAGCTAAGGATACAGATGGCTAGATTAACATGTCAACTAGAACATAAACACTGCAGCACTGTCATTATATAAATTTTTTATTAGTACAGGTAAGAAATATTAATTTCATTCAAGGGGTCAGAGGTCACACTGCTCATAGTCCTAAATTACAATACCATCAACTAGACAAACACATAAAATATATAGAACATGACATTTGTACCTGAGAGCACTTCAACATGTTTGATTTTTATTTAGAAACAAAACTGAGTGCAACCTGAAGTCAGGAATAAACCTAAAGTTTTTGTCTTCTTTTTGATGTAAAACGCTTAACAAAAATTAGATTAAAGCTAGATGAAAATCAGGTTTAATTTCCATACTAGCTGCCAATTTTAGCATGAGTATGTGTATGGCAGTACATGAACAAATATATTTTTCTAGTTGCAGCAGTATCTTTATTGCACTTATTGCTGTTCAGGATCTAAAATACTGACATTGACAGTGGAAATATATTAAAAGTATTAAAAGGAAAGTTGAAACATACATGCAGTTCCTAATTTGACTTAACAGGGGCATCAGAATCTGGTAATTATCAGTCCAGAATAGAAGTCCAGAATGTCCTGATTCTGATCTTCCATCTAAAGATTCAAAGTAACAGCACTGCGTGTAAACAGTAGAAGAGAATATCTTTCCATGACTAGAGGAAGCTTTCTTCAAAACACAAGAGGCAGACACAAACAGCACTTAACGCTTTGCCTGAATGTGTTTCTTTTTTCCATTGAGCAAAGACTCTCGTGCTAAAGTTGAAAGAACTGTTATTCCAGTACTTTTCTGAAAGACTAGAGAATAAACCATAGAATCCTAATGAAACTTCTCATGAAATACATGCAACACCTACAAAATAGCTGTTTTAAAATTCTGATTATCACATTTTGACAGCTGATTGGAGGGAAGGGGCACACAATTTTAATTGCTTACTCCCCCACAAATTTGGTCCTGTCAAAAACTATACATGTCATACCACAAATAAAGCTGTCAAAACCTGAGGTTAGTGAGGCTTTTAAAAACTACAAGTATTTCTGTTGTAATATTGTAATCTGTATAAAGACAGAAGAGAACAATGACATTGACTGGAAATACAAATTACAAGACCGGCAGTTTAGTAACACACCTTATCAGAAAAACTAACTTTAAGAACATTTAGTAAAATAGTTGTAATACAAACTGAAGTTCCCGCTCCCCAAACTATACACTGTATAACAAAACTAAATTACTTTACAAAATAATTCAGTGTTCTTCCCAACGAACTGTAACTTCAACACCTAGAAAGGTGTTTCAAGAAGTCTAATGGTGTTTATAGAATTTTGTACGTGCAATATCTATATAATAAAGTTAAAGACTTTGCAAAAGTTAAAAATGTTAAATTGTCAGTGAAAATTAGGCAAAAATAAAGATACTCAGTGCAACAGCTTAGAAGTTCACATACAAATTTGCTACGAAACAGTGAGAACTGTAATACGTCAATTAAAAAAATAAAATAAAAAAATCGGTTCTGGATTATAAATAGGTCCTNGATTATAAATAGGTCCTATATAATTGCTTTTTTTTTTTTCTTCACTACTGTCTTGTAAAAGCTTTTTTTTGGTTAGCTTTCACAATATCATCAGGAGATGCTGATTTGAAGTCAAATGGTGTTATGTCTATTACAGGACCAGTTTCCTTTGGTTTTACATCTTGCACTTGTCTACTGTATAGGAAAGCTTTATGTATCCCAATTGTGCGCCGCTTATAACCTTTTGGAGGATACCGAAGACACAAGGTTAAAGCAAAAGCTGAAGGTCTTGCACGCAGCGCCTTCATCCACGAAAGGGAAAAATCCTGCCTCTTAGGAATAAGCCCTCTTTTGGGTTTTCTATTTGTTTTGGCAAAACCAGAACATTTTCCTTGTTTTTCTTTTAAAAGTTTAGCCTCAGGGTTTAAGATATTTGACTGTCCTACCACATTTTGTTCTGCAGACATATCTGCATTTTTTAAGAGGACACTTAAATCAATGTTGGTTCTTTTAGAGGGCCTCAATTCAGGTACATTGAGCATGGGGACGTCCACCCTTTGTTCAGTTTTATCTATTTCAATAGTCTCTGCTATTAAATCTGAGAGTGATAAATTCTCAGCCTCCTTTGGTGGAGAAACTTTGGAGAGGGCTAGAGAAGACAAAGATCCTGTGAGTTCTGGTATCCCACCTGAAGTATGGGGCTGACTTATTAGTTGTGATAATGATGAAGTTCCCAATTTTGTATCAGTCAGACTTGCTGTTGACTGGGTATAAAGATCAGCCAAAGAATAACGGTGGCTAGCACTGCTTTCCTGGTGCTCCTGAAGTAAGTCAGCCAATGATGTACTTCCAGACCTTAACGCTGGCAAAGCAGCCGTGTTTGAAGAAGGGCTTTCTTGTTTTCTGCTTTGCACAAGTGAAGAAAAATTTTCAAGATGTTCATTCTTTCTATTTACAGTATGACTGACTTCGTTATCAAGAGCCAATTTTCCTAAAGCACTTGTTAAACATAGAGGACTGTAAAAATTCACATTACTATTACAATCAGAAGCGTTTGAAGAAACAAGAGGAATGCTGTCTTCAGGACTCAGAGAACCACAAACCACACTCTGCATCAGCAAGGATCTCAAGTCCTGTGTTTCCTTGCATTCCAAGTTCTTAAAGGAAGAATTTCCAGATGAGTTACTTCCTATGCTAAAGTAAACATCTTCACTGTCAGGAATCAAACTTACTGCATTAACACTTTCTGGTAGTTGATTCTCTGCCTGTTTATTCACAGGCTCACAAAACGATCCTTTACACAAATCATCACTGAAAGAAGATGACAGAACATGTGAAGAGGGTTTCAGTCCTTTCCTTTCAGATGAAACTATATTGGACTTTTCAGCATTAAGTAGTATTTTGTCATTTGTAATTAAAGAATAACAAGCGGAACCACTTTTGGCTGTCAAGTTTCCAAACTCAGGTTTGTTTGTGCTGTCAGCAACATTTTCTACTGCACAAGAGAAACTGTCTGTATCAATACACATTTCTGGACAACAAAGTAAGTCTCCTTACCTTACAATAGCCAACAGTTTTCAGATGGAAGTGCAGTCACGATGAGATATCCGATTATTTTTAAAGTTGACAGCAGCAACGAAAAAATCAAGAAGAAACACGAAAAGGCATTTAATTACTAAGTGTAAGCCAAAGATACACAAAGTTCAACAATTAAATTATAGGTATCTACTGAAATATCTAAGAAACTTTAAGAATCAGAAAAGAATTCCAGTAAAGATTATAAAGATTTAAGCATAAATGAAAATAAGAAAGTTACTGTATTGACACTACCAAAAAAAAGAAGGTATTAGGGATGGGAGATGTCAGTTCACCAAACAAATAATGGAAGTGCATAAAACTTCAAGATGATGTCCAACTTCTAGGATATATATTCATTCAGTTAAGTCATATATTAGAAATCAGAAATTTACTGTGAACTACAGATGGTTACAGTTTGAATTTAAGCTGACACCATGGTTTTATTTTGACTTCTAGCTCAAGAAAAGCTACTGTTTCCTTTAAATGTTTTCAGAACACAGACATAGAAGAGTAAGTTGGTCTTTTCTAATTTTCTAATAAATGACTAATGCAATAACAAGCATCTTCACAGCTTGTAAAGCCAAAATTAAAGTGTATGTAGAAATGAATCATCTTGAATGTAAACAATTAAATAGAAGTATACCTTTTGTCGTCTTTCCTACAATCACAGCATCCTCATTCTTGGTCTTCACATTTTGCTTACTGCCTTGTGAAAGCACAAGATCCAAAGCCTTCTGTACATCAAATTTACTATCCAGTACTGCTTGCACCATTGTTTGCTCTGGTACAGACTCTGCCAAAACTTCTCTCATTTGATCAAGGCATGAATTAAGACGGGCTAAAAGAGATACATTACTGTTACAAGACCTTTTCTTTTGTGCAGCCTAAGCGGCCTAACCACTAACACCATACGATTAACAAAAACAGGAGCAAAATATCACACTAAGAGATAAATCCTTTAGAAATTAATTTCAGTCTCCCATATGGCCAGAACAAACTTTGCCCCAAACCCTGCAGAATATTTGACTAATTTCAGAACATATAAGGAACATATCACTATTATTTAGTAGTCCATAAAGTCTCAATATTTCTCAATTTCTCAATACTTTCATGCTATAAAATTAACTATCTTCACTGCAGAGAAGAAATACAAATAATCACCTTAAAATTATCCGAAGTAATTTAGTACACCAACATGGAACCCCGGTGAACAGCACATCTGAAGTGTTTACAGACGCTATAATTAACATCCAAAGAAAAACATTTGGGGGGGGCTCCGACTTTAACACTTGAAAACTCTGGATCAACACACCAGGTTTAAAACTACATGCAACCTTTACTTTTCCTAAAACTGTAATATATTTTTTGGCTGCTAAAATCAATTTTCTTTGGAGCGTATTTCTACAACTAGTATAAGGCTTGACTAAGATAAGTTTCTTAAGTCTTGACCTGCCGCACAACAAGAGACTGAAAATTCACCAGGCCGCGCTCACTGGAAGCAGTGTGCTGATCAGACATATGAACACATGAGAACAGAAGAAAATCTTCCCTAATAGGACAGTTTCTGTCAGTTCAGATTTTAGAAAACAGGAACTGAACAACAAGAAGATGACTCTAGATCATTTATTTGAACACCTCCTCAAAGATGGGGATGTTTAAAGAACTTTGCTAAGGGAATTTAAGTAACCTCAAGGTTACTTAAATCAGCACCATTGACCCATAATCCAAATAGCAAGTCAATGTTCCCCAGATATTTGCTCTGCAAAACACATACTGGCAGCGTCCTGCACAACGTGCCGACTGGCCATTTTATTATCCAGCACTCAACAAGGACAGTCTTGCCAAACTTCCCAGCGAGACAGACTGCAATTAATAATTTTGTATTAGTGGCCAACACTGCACACTATACCAAACACAACAGGTCTTGCGGGACCACTGCTGTTTTAACAGTAGAAATGTCTCTTTCTAGGTTTCATTTCTACCCTTTTTTTAGGCCAGAATATTATTTTCCTTTTTGTTCCAATATCAATTCTTAACTGACAGAGTCTGTCAAACGCATTCTAAACAGCCAGGTTACCATACTGTCTAGACCATCCGTATCCACATATCGCTGATTCTTTCCAATTGCCCTCTAGAGCCTTATTTCCTGCTGCAAAAACATGTATATTACACCGCAATTTATCATATTTACCCATATGTCTATGCATTAGCATAGCTTCTACAAATTTACTTGACAGGGAAACTAGGCTGTTTTTATTCTATTGTTTCTGAATTTTCTGCAACTTGTATTAAATACCAAATTTGATTCATGCATTTTATGGTCTATTCATTCACCAACACACTTTACTCTGAGCTCATAATAATCTAAAAAATAACCCTGATTATTTAAAAAACATTAAAACTATTTCAACTATTAATACTTCAGATAGTGAATCTTTTTCACAAAGCATGCAATTAAGCTATTAGGCAGCAAATTTAAAGAACAAAAGAAAGTATTTTTTCCCCAACCACTCAGCTCAGAACTCAGCTTGTAACGTGGAATTCACAGGTGCAGGACTGAATGGAAACCAAAGTCTAATGAATTCAAAACAGGATAACAAAAAATGGTAGAGGATACAGGTATCTAAAGATAATGGCTGCTGTTTCAAGGAAATGCGTGGCTTTGAAAACCTCCCAAATACTGCTAATTGCCATAATCTGGAATGCAATATAAGAACTATGTCTTTTCTATAATTACCTCTATCAACTTCAGTCAGCTGGTGGCCGGATGTAAAATAATCAGCAGTATCATCTGTACCTTCATAGCCATATTCTTCTTCTAATGGCTCAGCAAATGCTGCTGGTTTGTCTCGTCTGGAGTAGATGAATTGAGCTGCTGCATTAGGTAAAACACAAAATAATAAAAAATAAAAAAGTCACCTCTTTTCTCCTCCTTTGGAAGCAAAACATGCCTAAGTGGGAAAAAAAAGCTAGGATGCTGACCTGTTGCAGTGGCTTGTGGCGGGAATGGGACACTACTGTACAATGACTACTACCTGAAGACTGCACAGAGAATACAGCAGTTCATGCTAGAATATAAGTAAGTCATCATCACAGTGAAGCCACAGGTTGGGCCATACCCTTGTATCCATTGTCATGCAATAATTCTGCAAAGTTCAGTATTCAAACAAAAGAATACACTACAGGCTTGAAAACCAGTATCTTCTATAACAAATTACCATCTATGGCCTAATGCCTTAGAACCTTACTCCAAAATTTGGGTTTTTTTACCTCTGTTACAAATAAAACACAATTAGCATGAAGATAAAGTTGTTTTTGCAGCATGGTACTGCCAAACTACTGAAAACAATTTAATGGAGTTCACACGTTCTTATCTTCTTGGAATTTCATTAGAAATACAGGCCATGAGTTAAAATGTATATTCATACAAAACTTTAAACAAGTGCATAACTCCACTCTGATTTAGCTTTAAGGCATATATAAATAAAATGTCTTGCTGAACATGAGCGCCAGTCATCACATACGCTCAGAAATGTACAAACTATAATGTAAACAAATTTCCTTATGTTGCCTAATATTTACCCAGCTCTGAAATACATATTGAAAGCATATGTATATGCAGTTAAGTCACTATAGCCTTAGCAACTGTTTCCCAAATGCACGTCATTACATATTCAATCACCATAACTGAAGCAACTACTAAAAGATTATTATACAATGTAAATCAGATTGTAAATGAAGCTTACGTAAAATGAATTCTTAGGAAAATTACCGTGCACAAA
The DNA here is from genome assembly GCA_013400335.1 of Eurystomus gularis. Lineage (NCBI taxonomy): Eukaryota > Metazoa > Chordata > Aves > Coraciiformes > Coraciidae > Eurystomus > Eurystomus gularis. Next base: position 9,025 of record VZZY01002780.1, read on the forward strand.
CAAGAATTAGTTTTGCAACTTAGCAGTTTATACTTGATTAAAAAGTAAAAATGCTGCACATTTTCATGACAATATACAAGGCTACCTTAATTCTTACAAAAAGTCCGAAAAATCCTAGCAATTAAACTCAAGAGATTGATTGAACGCAAGACAATCTGAATTTAAATCAGGGAATGTGACTACAAATAACAAAAAATACACATCCAGATTAGTTTATCTAAAATCAACAGGATGACAGAGGAACAGATTTTTAAAGACCTAATTAACTCAAGTACCTGTGGCTAAAGGTCACAAACTACATCACAGTTGCTACGGATTTAGATCCAGTCTAGTTACCTGCAGTAGCACAGCTTCACATCAACATCAGCCACGCTATTTTCACTGTCTTGTCAGCTCTAGTAACACTGCCACCAAATCTGGGAAAACCCTGAACTGGTAATCTTGCCAGAGATTTGATGGTTCTACAGTTCGGACTAATTCCGACAGAGCCACTTCAATTACACCTTACCTGAGCATTGCTATTTTTATACTTACTTTGCAACATTACAAATGCCAGAAGACTCATGAGCTCCACATGATCTCGCAGGAGAACAGAAGCCAGCGAGGACCAGTGCTGCATCCCACACTAAGACTCCCTACCTCACAGTTACTCAAAGTTGTGTAAAAGACATCAACTACTAGGTGTAGAATCACAACTGTTAAGCCCAACTAGACTCTATTAACAATGTTTAAAGATATCAGATGTTTAAAGACTACCAAAACATTCCTATAAACCAGATTTTTACATTATCAAGTACATTCTGATCATCCAAAATAATATATATGTACAACTGAAGATGTGCCCAGCTGTGACTTCCAAAAGTACAACGTCTAACACTATCTAACTGACTTCAATAGGCTTATGAATGTTAGGCACTTTTAGAAATTGCACTAGCTTTTAAATTCTGACATTTCTTTCTAGAATACAACAGAGTAGGAATCAATGGACAATGCTCACATGTAATCATTTAAACTAACCTGTTGAAGGAGAAATGCAATAATCATCTTCTACTGATTGGCCATACACATCATCATCTTCAAAATCTATGAAGCAGAAACAGCAAGATTAGTCTGCACAATTTCCAAATACTTAATATAATAATTCAAGAGGTAGTTTTTACACAAAGTTTTTAAAAATTACATATCTCTAGCACTCCAGGAGTGCAGTTAAGTATTATTTATTTACCTAGGCAATAAATTCTATGTTACAATAATAGAATTCTAACATTTAATACTCTATTCATTAGGAAAACTGAAAATTTTCAAGAGCTGCCATGGTTCACACCACCTCCTCCAGCATCTCCTTTGGAAGGCTGCCCTCACAGTCCAAACCCAACTTCCTACAGTTCCACAAGACTCTACCGATGGCAATTCTCTTGATTTTTCTGTTTGACCTCTCAACAGTCTTAACCTCAGACAGCTCAACTACAATCTCCACTCCAACAACTCAGGATCAGCATTTTTGCTCCATACCTATCTACTTCTCAGCTTTCTTCTCTGCTCTATCCTCACGGCCATCTACCGTTCAACTCAAGTTCAGGAAGGTAAAAACACCAATTCATAATTCCCTTTGAATACACAAAACTGTTTCAGCCAAAAAGCAAGAATCTTATACAGTTACTTAAACACAGCCATACACTTTCCTCATTAAAAAAATAAAATTGCAGAAACCAGTTATAAGGAAGCACAAAGAAAAAATAAATTATCACCCTCTTCAAACAAAAAAATCCTAGTATTGTGTCAATCTTGAAAATACATTTGTAATTTTCAATAAGTAATCAGGAAATACATAAAAAGTAGTGAAATATTTTAAAAGATGTTATTGCATACACATGACAGTTTCACAAGTAACATGTAATGTTTGTTGTTTTAAAAGAGTGAGAGAAAAAATGTAGCTAAGAGCTAAAAAAACCCCTGCAGTGATACCAACTTAAGGGACCCCAGAACTGGGATATTACAAACATTGTATCCATCTACAAGAGTTTCAGAATTTGGGGCATGAAAGGTTCATTTACCTCTCAATACAGAAAAAGATTAAAGTAAACTTAAACCTATAATCCACTATAATTTTTGAAAAAAAAACAAACCCACAGAACAAAACAAACAAAAAAACCCCACCCCACACCAACCAAAAGCAGTAGCTAAAGGGCTGGCACAAGTGTATGAAAAGTTTAGTGAAAGATCCAAAGCTACTTTGGAAATTAAGTATCACAAGATAAAGAAAACATATCATAAGCTTGTTTTGAATGCTTGTCTTTAAAAAAAGAGCATATTATCTACTTTTTGACTACGTTGAAAAGAACGCACTGTCTCCTGCTGCCATGCTAGGTCCGATTAATCTATACAAAGTCTAGAGAAGATCTATGTATTTTTTTTCCAGGTTAGAACACTTTCAGTAGTTTGACCAGTACCTGGAGAGAATTGGCCAGTCAAGGAGAACCCAAGATGACTTCTGTGAATGGTTAACATTCACAGTTAGTAGTAAGTGAAATCACAGTAAGTCTTCTCACTGTGCATTATTTGAATCACTTGTACATCCCATACTAGTTTGATTTCTTGACTAAGAAAAAGACACCTCAGTGAAAACGGCTCAGCTTGCATTGACCAAAAAGTAATTATTAAAAAATGACAGAGAACAGAGTAGAAGCCACAGAAGTAGTCCACAGTATCAACAGCTGTATCACTAACATACTTTCTGCTAGAATATCACATTCAGTTCTGATTACAACACCTCAAAAAGAAGAGAGCAGAAATGGAATATGGTCAAATAAAGACCACAGAAGATCTGAGGCCTCAGAAACCTTCCTAGGAAAGGAGACCAGAAAATATCACAAATATGTATTTTAGAAAGGAGACAAATATTGGGTCAGACAAAGCATTACAGAATCCTAAGTAGCATTAAAAGAACATATGGCATTATATCAAATAAAAAGACACAAAAGCATACTTTGTGGGAGACAGAAATTATCGTATCTGACTACAAAGTAATATATAGTGTAAGTATAAAGACCACACATATGCACACATCTAATTAAAACTGAGGTGTAATGCAACAGTAAAGGCTGAAATGGCAAAAGAAACTTAAGCCTCATGTGGCTACAGCAAATTGCTCTGTATCTTAGCAACCTCATTAAAAGAGGTTCTAATAAGTGTACCAACACTGAAAGGAATTGTTCAGATTGGGCACCCAACTTCACAGATGACAAAGATTCAGTTGAAATCAACATTTCAACTAATTTGTGATGAAGAGAATCACCGTAAGATACAAGAATCAAGCAGCAAAATCCCCAGTCTAGGCCAAGAATTTGCCTGTTTTAAGTAAATTTGCACTAGTAAAACCTGCAAGTTGTTACAGCTTATATGGATTTACATGACTTCCCCAAAAATACCAAGATGACAGTACAAAACCCAATCTGTCCTACTATAATACATATAAAACATTGCATGTGTCCACTTAACTGCAAAAGACTAGAGGCTGGCAGAATTTCTTGCAATTTTTTTATATAATCTGACCAAGTAAAGCAACAAAAATAGGTACTCCCATACTAAAGGGTTCTTTAAAATACCAGTAACAACTGGAAGTGTGACCACTTTTCCACAGACCAAGCCAAGACAAACAAAACCATAAGAGAAAAAAGGTTGTAATTTACAGTTTACTTAAGTTAATGGGATAGGACACAAAGCAAGCTGCAGCTCTGCAGGTATGAGCCAAATTCTTACACAAAGCTCTTTCATTCGATGCAAGCTTCAGTAAAATATGACAGAAAGGTGTCTGAAATTCAAACATGTTCTTCCTTAGATGCTCAATTCCATCTTTAATACCTACATTTATTCTACTAGGAACCGTGTTGCCTCTTATGTATTATTATGGCAGAACATCAGCAATAATTTGGTATAGCTATACTGGGAATACAAATTTCTAAGCTGTGCAGGACTAAAGAAAGGTGGGTTCAATTGCCTTCAGGCTGGTTTTCAAGTCACTCCCGCCCGCCTGAAAAGCGGCCAACTCCAGCAGCTTAAGGCCACGCAGGTACACTTAGCCGTGGCCTGGCCTGCGTGCCAGGACCGAGCCCGCCCCGTCTGGAAGCTCCCGGGAGACCCTGGCAGCAGGAGGCGGCCCTGAAGGGCGGCGGCCACGTGCGCCCGACCCGCCACCCGGGCGGGAAACCGGTGGGGGGGGAAGAAGCGGAGGGGCGGGGCGAGGCCTCGCACGGAGCCTCGTCCAACCCCCGCGGAGGGG
>VZZY01002780.1:13644-59774 GCA_013400335.1 Eurystomus gularis
CGCCCCGCTCTTCCGGCGGGCCGTTGGCCACGTCAGTGGTGCGTGCTGGCCTCGCGCGCTCAGCCGCCGCGGAGCCGCTGCGGCCTCCGGTGGCACCGGGCTCCGGCCTTGCCCTGCCCTGTTCTGTCCTGCCAGGCTCACCTGCCCCCCGACAGGGAAACGGGCTCGTCCTCCCAGTGCTGCAACGGGCACTGGAAGTGTTGCCAGCCAGCCAGCCAGCCTTAGACCGGCGCTGCCATGCGTCAGATCCCGCAGCCGGTTGCGGTGCTGGCGTTTGAAGGGTAGCCTGCCCCGTCAGCCGTATGTGCACGTATGTAAGCAGGCATGTGTAAGATTATTCGAAGTAGTTGCATCATTGATGCCAAGATAGCATTCTGGGTTGGGCTAAGTTCTCTGAAGGGTATGGTCATTTAAAACACTCTCAAAATACTCTTTTCTGTGTCTGTGTACCACCACAGGAGCAGAGTTTGAAAAGCCTTGAAGTTACCAGGTTTTTTCAACTTTGCAGTTCTGGATCTGAAACTGCTCAAGTTGACCTGGCTTCTTGGGGACCAGTCGCCATTATAATCTAACGACACTATTGGCCAGGATTAACTAAGATGGCTGTAGGTAAATGTAAACTGTATTAATCAGCATTGCTGTTGGTAGTGTTAAGCAGCAAAATGTCAAACCACTAGGCTCCGTGGAGGTCTTGAATTGACTATTGGCACCATGCTGTGCCAAGGATAAACCTCCTTCAGGGAGGGAAAGTGAAACAGGGAAATAAAAAAGTAGGCATCATCCCCTTCTCTCATGTCTTTGTAGTCACTAGTTTCTGCAAAAAGTTGATAATGCAAAGCCTATAAAGTTAAGACTGTAAAGCCAGCCTATGACTGGCTACTTGGTTCAAAATTATTACATTAAGAACCGAGTTTCAGCCTGCAGGTGCTGTTGCAGTGCCAAGGGATCAGGTAATCAAGGAACGTTCCTACAGCTACTCCTCTTGCTGAGTCAGAGAGAAGGGCAAGCAAAAAAGATGGTAAGCTTCAGTGGCAGAGGGAGATGGGAGACAGATCCCAGTTCACAGGCCCTGCCAGTGCTTCCTGCTGAGCTCCAGCTCTGACGGACTCAGCTGCTTCTACATCCTTCAGCCCTGCTGCTCCTCAGATGCAGGATGCTCTGATCTACATGCTCAGGATCTGCTAGGCAGACAATCCCATTAATATTTCTCAAGTCAGATATCTTCCATCTTCAAGACCTTCAATACTTTATTTACCATTTTTTTATTCAGTCTTGACAACACCAAAAATTCAGCCTCCTCCAGCCACCTGCATGCCCCAGGTGTCATCCAATATCCCACCGTGTAGCCACACATCCCAACACACTTTGGTTTTGTAACTGCCACCTAACCATTGTCTCATCCTGGCCCACATGCCAAAACTGTCGCTATCTGTGACTACACTTCCTTCCTGGTCACCACTGGAGGCAGGGTGAGTTAAGCATAAGCCAAAATTTGTGATGATATACAAATTGTATGCAAACGTGCAGATTGTTTCCTTATGTTATTTGCATATCTCTAATTTGTACAGAACAGCACATGCAGCTGCACAAACTTAGGATCTATGTAATATCTTTCATATGGTGCTAAGACTAAAATAGAATTAGAAACAAAGATTTCTAATTAGTGCTGGTGTCCTGTTGACCTTTAGTGACCCAAATGTTCTCTACAGCAGAGGTTTGAGAGAACTTGTATTGATCCTTATCTATCCCAATCTCTTCATATGGATTAAAGATACATGAGTGAAGAATTGCTATCGTTAATTGTAATTTAGTGTTACATAGACAGAGTGACATTTCTAAATTCAAAGCCTGATTCCAGCATGTGCTATCTGAGCCTTTAGTGAAATAACTTAAGACACTGTAGCACTACAACCCTCACAGCATCCTGCCAGTCTGCCTCCAATAGCTTTACTTTGGAAATGGCACTCTTTCCAGTCTCTAAAATTGCTTAGATCACATTTTTCAAAGCAGTTAAAAACTCCAGTACATCTTAAATCATGTAAATTCAGCATTTTTTTCAGGTAATGATGTTTCTCACTTCACACCTGACCATCCTGTTCCAAAGATGTTTCTTTTATCCTTCCTACTCATGCTTCCTACACAAGATCAGCAGCTGCTTATCAAATAATAATTTTTTCCTGTTTGAATTTTATGTTCACAATTATGTTATCTCTCTTGATTTTCAGTGACTGTGGCCTCCACAGATATGACACACGTTTCATTTGTTTGATAGTCAAATGTAACATGTTTTCAAGATTTCAAAATTATTTAAGAGAAGAAAATTAATAATAGCTGTGAAAATACAAAGATGATCTAATCCCAGTGTAGGAGCTGATACACTGTATAGTCTTTCTGTGGCATTAACAGCGAACTTGGCAGGCTGCTATTTTCATTTAAAGTGTAGTAAGTTATATGAAGACCTGAGGAAAAAAAAAAACAAGAACAAGTTTCATACAGAAGCACAATTATTTCATATTACAGCAGTATCTTCAAAGAGTCATAAATCAAAATCCTGTGATCATTCCTTGCCTTTCCTCAACTCTGAGACCTATGTAAATGTTTTAGGGAAACATGTTCAAGAAATAATAAGATTTAGTCCTCAAGCCCTAGCTATGCCTCAGTTAGTGCTACTTGTAAGCGAACACAAGGTTCATGGAAGTTATTCACCTGACAGCAAAGCAGACTATAACAAACCATTATTCCTTCAGCAGCAATTAAAGCACCATCAGAAAACCTTGTTAGTCTGGTTCCAGCAGCTCTGACCAAGGAATGACTAACCAGGTGACTTCTGGTAAACACTATGAGCATTCATTTCCTTCCTGCCCATGGAGATTATATATTAAAGGCGTGTGCATTAGAAGTGAACTAAGACCACCAGTCTCTATCCAGGTGGCACCTTTGCTGGTAATTTTGCTTTTTCACCAGTCTCCTCGGCATGCCCAGCCGCAGCACTACTATTTTTTTTTTTCTGCAATAGTAAGAATCAATGCATAAAATATTTAATAATTTCTTCTAGCTAAACAGAAATTCTTTTGAATGATGTTATTTCTTCTTAAAGTGAAGTTACCCAGTTTTTTAGTAGTTTTTAAGTTCTTATTTTAAAAAATAGTCAGTCTATTTCAATATTGTTTCTTTTTAAACCAAAGTTAAGCAAGACCTGGTCTGGGAAAAAATCAGCATAATTCCAGATGTTATACCACACTATGCATTGTGGGTGTTAAGTTTTAAAATATAGATATTATCAATGTCACTAAACTCTTTTCCAGCTGATAAATGATCTGACTAAATCAAAAGAACTGCAGCCTATAAGTACCTGTCTTTTTTTGTTTAAAATGACACCATGTAGATCAGAAGCTGATTTAGGAGTCAGAAAGCAAAGAGTATTAATAAATGATCATTTTGGTACATATGGTAAATAGCAAGTGTCTCGAAGTTTCCATACTATGAATGAACTTGTTAAATATATTTATTATTTCTTTGAGAGTGAATTACTCTGCAGAACGACAAGTTTCGCATGTGAGTTAGTGATTAATTATAGTCAAAACCTTATTCAATTCCAACAGGATCTAGCTAAGTTAGGTGCCAAGTGAGGTAAGTGATAAGAATCATCAGGGGCATGGGAAATTTCTTACATGAAGAAAGATAAAAATGATTAAGAATTTGTCTTACAGTATGTATACAGATGTATAAAATGGGACAGGACCAAAGTATATACCAGGGAATAGCTCAGAAATAGCCATTGCTTTTTTTCCCTTATAGTAAAAGAGGAAATTCCTTGTAATTGAGAGAAGACACATTTTAAATTTATGAACAATTTTCATTCAGCACAGAATTAAACTGTAAAATTCACTGCCAGAAAAAATGCTCATGGCCAAAAACTTAGCAGTATTCGAACAGTTTAGATACTTGTATAGATGACAAGAATGCTTAAACATCATCACAGCAAATATTAAAAATCTGCAAGGTTTGGAAAAAAAAAAGGTCTGCAAGGTATGGAAATTCCATGTTAGTGTTTCAATCTTCTTTTATTTGTTACAGGTGATTGACAGGATAAATAGATGGGAGCTACAGACGTAAGGAAGAGACAAAACAGAAAGCTGTCATTATGGCTGTTGAATATGATGCACATGTCTATCCTAAAGCACAGTATAATGACTCACATATACATGTAGTGGCAGCATTCTGTTGTATGTGATTGTACACATCAATTTAGCAAGCACTGTAAAAGGTTTGTCATGGATCCGGGATACTATTAAAAACTGTGTCTTCACCAATACATCTGTGGCGAGGTATATTTTTTGAACAGAGGGATGCAGTCAAGCTCCCAGTAACATCAGCGGGATCTTTTTTCTATTGCCTCAGTATAAAAAAAAAGAACTTAGATTCTGGAAAATATCTTTTCAGAAACATTACACAAGCGTCTGCAGGTGCAAATCAAAGCAGGGCAAATACAGTTTGAAAAGTCCCTTACTTTTCTGGATAAAGTAATAGTGATACAAATCTGACCAGGACATTCCACTACTGATCTCTTCATATAGACCTTAAAAATAAATGCTGACACATGTATGCTTGTGGGAGGCTTAATTGTAGTTGGTTTGTTGGGAAAGCAGCATGTGGAACTGTATTATCTTAGAATTACTTTGATTTTGTTTTCTGTGTTCTGCACTTCTAAATTTTTGAGACCTGCATTTGGCAAACCCAACTATATTTGCTGGGCATATATATGAGCATACTTAACAAGATGCTCAACTGTATATGCTGGGCAGAACAGACTGGATGTGTTGTCAAGAAAACTCGATATGCCAGTCTGTCAGAGACTTACTTTTTGCCCATTCTGGTTACTGACCTGAAAAAAAAAAAGCTGTCCTGGAGGGAGGTAGGGAGGATTAAATTTGCATGTTTCCATTGCCTATCACATGGAAAACACAACAAAAACTTACAGCAGAAGAATAAATTCAGAGTTCCAGAAGAAATCCAGAACAATTACTGTTTGATATTCATATACTAATTGAGCCTGTGGCAAACTCAGTGAATATGTATCCATTTTATTTGAAGTGCGGACTCATATATGGGGTCTGGGCAGGTCGTGGGGTATCCTGAAAGAGAAATCTCAGCTACACGGTGTTCATTAGGCTCATTTTGAATACAGCCTTAACTGGTGGTGTGCACAGTCTGTGGCTCTCTGTACCATGGAGCATTGCCATGTGTCTGTGTTGCAAGGCTGGGCAGCCACCTGCGGTCTGTAGGCAGCCTGAGAGGCAGTTATCTTTATGTGATGCACAAGGGGCGAATTACAGGCAGCCTAATGTCAGGACTGGCATGGCCGCTGCATCAGGGAAACCCTCTGTACTCACCTCTCTTGAACATCTGCTACCTGCAGGGTTTTCCTGAATCACATTCCTTTGCACATGAGACTCAGAACTGAATCTGTGTAACTGGGATATGTCAGGCTGGAAAGAGATATATGGTATTATTAAGTGTGACAGGAAGCATCATTAGATGAATAAGAACTGTGGCTTAATTCAGACTGATACTATACTTTGGTCTTTGGCTAAAGTATTTCTTTTCTTCACCAAAAAATGTTCACTTTAAAGGGGTAATTCTTTATGAAATTATCAAGCCCCTTTTCATCTCTCAATCAATTCTCATGTACTGCAGACTGAAGAATCCCGTAGCAGGTATTGCTAATTCATCCCACAATCACAGGAAATAATGCACTTCAGATATTCTTTTTATTCTGCCTCTCTTGCTTTGTCATCTGGTTATATTTTGTGTATCCTTGAGTCAAATGTAGTCCTGGAGCGTAAAGCAGTGACACTAGCAGGGAATGGAAACTTGACCTAATCTCACACAAGAATATCCTTGAGTTCAGCTTTGTTTACTTTATCTGATAACCAGGGACTACTTAACAAGATGCTCATTTACTATCTAGTTTGCTTCACATGTTTAAAGTATAAAATTCTATCACTCACTATTAGAACAAATGTCCTATCTTCCATGAGCTAATCTTGTATGGCAGATGCACTGTCTTAAATGTATAAATCTACTTGAAAACCAATCTGATAAAAAGTTACGCCTGCAAAATGATGATTCACTTATATCAATGTACTTGTCACTCAGACCTTTAAAAAATACATATGAGACCACAGAGTTGGGTGGGTGCTGAAAATATGCAAGACCTTGATAATAGGAAAACATTAGCCACAAAGTGTAAAAAAGAAACACCAATTTAAAAAAAAAAAAGTACCAGTCCAAAGTTCCTTGGTCTGTACACCCTATATTATGAAAAGGAACACACAAGCTTTTGGTCTTAGGTTGCTGCAGCAGCTGCCTTGTGGGTGATGGCAGGATTTCAGTTTAACTGGAGATATCTTACTCATCTCCCCAATTCTTATATCTGCAATGTTTATAAAAACAAATATGGCTTAGACCTTATGAATCAGTTTGTTAATATTGGTGTCAAAAGCCTAACTGGTGTAGCTGTTCTCTGTAAACATTATGCTACCCCAAAAGTATCCCTGTCTGGAAAGATTATTGTCACCTCAGAGGATAGGTAAACTACATAAAATTTCGCTTAATATGCTTAAAATTATGATTGCTTTATATGATTTTGTTACTGATTGGAGGTGTGGTGAACTTTCATCTTTACACTGAAGTCCACATATTTTTTGTTGGTACGCAAGCAGTGAAAGACACAACAAATGTTGCAGTGCAAGCCAAATTCAGCTCGCATTAAAGTAAATTTTCCCAAGTCACGCATGAACACAATGGCAAGAAATGGTTCTTTCTATCCCTCTGCTATGAATTAAATAATTTCCCACAAGAGTTCATACTGAATCAGTATCCTGCAGATAACCTCTGAAGAGGCTAACACATCTGACTTAAAACTACATCATATTTGTATGAAGCAGATCCTTGTAGCAACAAAGTCTCTTTGCTCTGCACTCACGGAAATCAAGAATTAAGGTAATTTTCCGATTTTCTTATTACAGCTCTGATTACTGCTGTGAAGGGTAGCTGGGGGACAACAGATACAGTGCAGAAGAATCTGGGTTTCATCCCTTCTCTCTTTGCGAAATAGCTTGTTTTATTTGGCAGAAACTATTAGTGGAGTCTGAAGTATTTAATAGAAATAGTGACAGTCTATCCACATTACTTAAGTTGGTGGTAGTATATTCAGGAGTTAACAAAATTTCTTCTATCCAGTGTTCAATAATTGATGCTCAGCAGTATTAAGAATGGATGAATTAAGTCAGTGTAATTTATTTGGCAAGGTGCATAAGTGACTTCAGTGAAATTTAATCAAGAATGAATTTAACCCCATTCCAATAAATTTTAGTAACTACTGTCCATTCGGAAACCTCATTCTGGCAGAACATTAGATAGCTGCATCAGTGCTTTGCTGGATTGCATAGATTTGAGATACTAATTTACAGCTATGATGCAATGCCAGCACTCTGTATTGGTCACTTAACTTTGTTAAAAGAAAGTTTAGAATAATGGGAAATATTACAAGCAGGATTAGTAAGCGTATTATTTCCAATAGAAACAAAAAATAGTCCTGCTTCATTTGAATTCAGCTGTGCTCATGTGGAAATCCACATTTCATTCTCCATAAACGCTACAGGAGAATTTTGCTAATAATTTTCAACTAAAAGATTCTGGTCATCTTTTTATGGAAATTCATTTGGGGCATGATCCAAACCTTGTGAAAGTCAAGAGACATAATTGCATTTGCTTGCATGAATCCATTTGACAGTAACTAGACCAACAAAACATATAAAGGAGAGGATTTTGATAGAACAAAACTGCAAAATTGTACGTTAAGTTCCAGTGGAGTAAATTGTTTCAGAGAGACACCCTATTACTGCTAGAGGAATCATGAGCTGAGCAACAAAAGATAATAATAGGTATAGAAAATTTCTTATCTGTGTTCTCAGGCAGTGAGAAAATGTCAATGGATGTTATCTATGAAAACACAAGATTGATTTAAAAAAAAGTGAAACATAGCAAAAAGGAGGTGAATAACCAAGGCTGCTCCTTTGAGCCTCAGGAGGTAGGAGAGGAACACTGGAATCAGCCCGTCCTGAACCATTATTTAACCCAAACGGAAGGCATCAAGTGAGTCCTGCTAAGGACCAAGAAACTCAGCTAGATCCCTTGATTCATGGTTGTAGGGGCCCTTGGGGGTAACTTTAGTCAGGGGAAATAACCTTGTGTTGTGCTACTTGGTAAAGTTTGCATTTCAGATGATAAACTATGCCTGAGGGAAGGGCCTTAAAGAGGCTTGGGCGTGGTACTGGGTTTTTTCCCTGGCTGGTGAAGGAGCCTGCCAGTTTACAAAAATATAGGGGCTTAGCAAATGCCATGTGCTTGTACAAGACTTCCTTCGCCTTGGAATAAAGTCATGACACTTTCCAGTATTTTAAAGCAGATTTGACACATTGTCTTTGAGTGCATGTCAAGAAAAATGAACACCTCTCAAAAAGAAGAGGAAGAAGATTGTTTGTGATCCATTGATTTGATTTTAAAAAAACCACCAACTTCTTGTATATTGAAAGATATATACCTCAACCAGAATAAATAGTTGGTTTTGGATATAAACTCTTTGGAAAAAGGATCACGTTTATTTCCCCTGTATTTTTAACCTGCTGAGTACAGCATGGTTCTTCTCCAGGACTGGCACACAAGAGTAATAGCAGTAAAACATTGGTATCTCAAAGATGGATATAAACAGATACATATTTAGAATCAACCAAAAGACTCTCAATGTATTGGAAGTCCAGTTGTAATCTTACAGCAGTTTTGCATTTGTACGAGCTATATGATTTCTATAGGCTCCTGAAATAAATCAACACTGTTCAAATGAGAATAATTTCTTGAATCTGCAGACACCTTTACTGTGGCTGTGCATTAAATTTGCAGGTTTTAAAACTTCCACTTCATAACCTGGATGCAACTACCATATCTTTTTAAAGAAGTTTCTGTTGAGATACAGACCCAAAAGAATTTATTTTCCTGTCCTTTACACCATGCACTCCTTCTGAGAAGAATCCCAAGCTATATGTGAAATAGTACAAAACTGTATTACTTACCAATGTATGTTAAAGAAGCCTTAATTGGTCATACTGGTTCCAAGCTTCCAAGGCACAAATTGAGCTCTTGAAATCTTTTGAGGATGTTTTTCTATTGGAAATAGCAAAGGAAAATCAAACAAATGAGAATGGAGGGCAAAAATGTAGCCATGAAAAAGATGTATACATGAAGAAAGGAAAATAATCATTGAGGGAGGTCAAAATACTTGTATATATTTCCTTCGGTAAGGACAAAATCTGTAAAACTAGGTCTACATTCAGTTTTACCCAAACAGATTGCTGGTCTATGCTATATTTTGTCTCTGATTAGAAGCTGACGTTGTCTCTTACAGGGCTTTATATCAGTAGCAAAAAGTAAAACACAGACTTTCAATATAGCTTAAATGTGATCTCTTTGCATCAGGAATGTTGAGGAGAAAGTTATAGCTGGTGAATGGATGAACTTGTTGCTTTGATGTAACAAGTTTTATCTCACAAGAATGCTCAAACAAACAATCTCTTCAAGTTATAAGCAGTGTGATTATTTATAGTCTGAGCCTAATACAGACCTAACACACTTAACTGTGTGAACAGTAAATACTTTGTGAGGGTAAGAAAGTGAAAAAAGTGCTGTTTGCAAGCATTGCCACATGGTGTACAGCATTTGCTGAGAATGATAACACAACATCTCCTCTAGATCCCCACAGGATGTGTATTCTTGTTATTTCAGGGTCTCTTCCAAATTTATTTGACATTGTTGTAAGATTCACATAAAACTGAATGGATTTTGGTCCTCGGCTTGTCATGTAAAATACTGGCTCAATAAAGAGTTTCTATTCGGAGAGGTGAAATAAAACCTTCCTATTCCCACACCCTGAATAAGCACTTTCACTCTGTTTAAGATCATTCCAAAAATAACAGGAAGCATGCAGGTAATAGGTACTATCTGGCCTAACATTATAATTGCAGCCCCAGGGAAGAAGGGAATAATGGATTCTTCTGTACCCGTTTTCCCCTTGACTGAATCTTCAAGGAAAAGGGACATTTGTAATAATAAAGATTCCAAATCCTTAAATAATTGCCTTTTAAAAGCCAACTGATTAAATAATTACTTAAAAATCAATTATTTCTACCAGTTTGATGGAGTACCTACATAGTTGTTTACTATGTACTATTTACTTCATTTCCCTTCTTAACTTGAGGAATAAATGTCTAATGAAAAACATTTTGGAGAGACTTGTATTACCACAGCTCAGTGGATTAGTGGAGAAAAGTAAGCATGTGTTTCAAAATGTAGATCTCAGTTGACAGAGTGTGTAAGTATTTGCTTATAATTACTCTTTATTAGGCTTTCTGCTGGTAGGAGTTATGAGTCCTCCACAGGGGCTTGGAAGGCATGAGTGGCAAGGGAAGTCAGACTGCCATGCTCATTCTGGGGAACACGTACACCCATCCATCCTTCCATCCATCCATCCATCCATCCATCCTTCCATCCATCCATCCATCCATCCATCCTCTCTGAGTATAACCAGCTACAGGTACATTCTCAAATGTTGCAGAGCACTTGTATTAATGGAGTTTGTGCCTTCAGCTGGTGATTTCTTGCTGTTTGTCAGTGACCTTGGCTTCACCCTTAACAACTGCAGTGAGCCTCAGCTCCATATTAGCTGTTTGTAGTTCAGCAGCCTCTTGTGAACTAAACTTAGCCAGGAAAGCCAGGAAATGAGTCCAGCACGATAACCAGCTACAGGTACATTCTCAAATGTTGCAGAGCACTTGTATTAATGGAGTTTGTGCCTTCAGCTGGTGATTTCTTGCTGTTTGTCAGTGACCTTGGCTTCACCCTTAACAACTGCAGTGAGCCTCAGCTCCATATTAGCTGTTTGTAGTTCAGCAGCCTCTTGTGAACTAAACTTAGCCAGGAAAGCCAGGAAATGAGTCCAGCACGCAGCCTTTCAAGTGGTGAGATGGTTGGAGGTAGAATGACAATGTTGCCGTGACTCACTAGCAGGAGAGTCAGATGGGATCACAGGAAGAAGCAAGGGTCAGACACCGGCCTTCAAGTGTCTGTCTGTCTGTGAAAGCGGGGACATGGGTGATCTGCAGGCAGCTATGTAAGAGCATTGTCTTAAGGACAGTCCCTTCAGATATGGGATTATAGCTAAGCAACTGTCAATCAAAAAAAAAAACTTGCTATATGAAACTTTTTTTTCATTGTTTGATTCATGGACATGAGAATTCCTGTGACAGTATTTCTCAGAGTGTCCCCATTCATTAGTGTAAATTTGTTCTACTGAGCACTGAGTGGTTAGTTATGCATTTTTAGTGTGACGATTCCTAGGGAATTTGTACACCATCAACAATAAGGGCTCTATGCTCATTGAATACATGGCCTGCAGATGATCAGAGAATGTGTTTCAGCCCTTACCCCACACTATCTTGCTAAACTTGTCTGGGCTGAGAAAACTTGTTTTTGCTCTTCCCTGTGGGCCTCCCACTAAGAAACAAAAATTAGACAATTTCAGAATTTCCATCTCTGCTCTCACAACCCACCTGATTCTGAAAAATCAAAACATCTCCCTTCAAAAAATCACAAAATGAAACAGCGATCTTCACAAAAGCAAGAAAACAGTTACAAAAAGGCGAATGAGGCCTCTGGTCTTTGAGCAAAAGACATAAAGTAGTCTATCAAGAATAAAACATGTGATTTAACTAGAAATATTGCACTTTATTATGCTTCACTCAACAGCCAGTGAAGACTGTGAGGCTTTTCCTGGTAACACCAGTGAGAGCTCAAAGACAATACTTTCTGTTCATTTATGACCCACACACAGGTTCCTGCTGATTTTCTACTTAGCTCCTAGATTCAGAAATAATAGAACTACCTTTAACTTTGAGGCAGTTATCATCTTCACACAAATTAAACTTACATGTACATGGTTTCTCTGCAAGTTTATTGTTCCTTTCTGACAAACTTTCTTTTCTGTCTTGTCCAGGAATAGTGGTCATTTTACAGATTATAAATCAGGAAGAGATTAGTGTTGTCACATAATCTGGCCTCCTGCATAAACTCTATCTGAATCAGTTCTTACTTGAATTGATGCATGGCTTTTAGATGTGTTGTTTTATTCTGATCTCATGAGTAAATGCTTCCAAGCTAGAAAAAAAGGGTCAAGGCCTGCATCCAAAAAAACACTGTGACCACTCTGTTCTGCCCCCCTTTCTTTGACAAGTATTTTGGTCTACATTTGTACTTCTAAGTGAAACAGACTGGAGACTGCTTTGGCCCAGAAGACATATGATGTGGCTTGAATCCAGCTCTGAAAATCCGCACTACCCCACTCCAAACAGGTTCATTTTATCCATACCTCCTAATGGCAAAGGTTCGTATAACATGCTTCCACTTAGCAACACCCACACATTTTCCAGGGTTACTACCTGAAACCACTGCCACTACTGTTCTGGTTGGTGGGGGCCAAAGTTATACTTGGAAGTGTGCTAAAACTGTAAAAGTATCAGCAACTGCAGAAGGGTGCATGAGTACAAGCTCTGACCTTGTTTTATTTGCAAGTGCAAGAAAAGCTGAGTGGTCTTTATCTAAGCTTGCAGTCATTCTCTTAGGTTTCTTCATCTGCAATTTACTTCTCTGTCATTTATGCAATACTCCCTGTGTACATACTCCCTTCACTCCTCCCTTCTATTTGTCCTGACTACAGTGTATCTAATAAACTTATCTAGTACAAACTATCGCAGACAGAGGGCCTCGGGATCTCTGAAATGGGTGCTCTTACAGTTTCAATCTACATCCCAGTTCTTGTGTATTTTATTTCCTCTTTGTTTCCCCAAGTAAATATGTGATGTGGTAGCTATTCTTAAAAGCAGGCTAACAGCTGGCTGAGCTGACTGTATGTGCTGAGGAAGTGGACAGATGTTGTCCATCCTGACTGATGGTACCTTGGTTTTACTCTAAATGAAAACGAGTGAGGTAACAGTCACAGCTTTGTTATACGTGGGCATGAGATCATGGTAAATGTAATAACATGGCAAAGTAGCATTTTGCGAACTGAAAATCCTGAGAATCTGTGGGAAGATTAATTATTCTGAAGGAGACAAACTGGTCACAACCATATATTTGTCTTAAAATCAACCTTATTTCTGGGCTGGGGGCAGGGCAGGGATAAGAATAAAGATTTACTGTGTAGATAACACCTCAGTATGAATTTTAGTATAGTGTTAAATTTTATGGCATTGAATTTTCTCCACAAGTTCAGGTGGGCAGAGGGGACTATCCATTGTTCCCAGTCATGTCAGAGAGGCATAATATTTGAAATTTGTATTTAGTCACCCAAGCATCTTTTGGGTTTTGCCAGTATTTCTCCTGGTTTGGGGATCTTTTTGCAGTACCTTTCTTCCAAAAAGCATCATATTCCCTAGTAAAAAGTAATTACATGAGAAGACCCAACCCTTCAAGCTGAGATACTTGAACATTGAGAGACACCTGCTGATACCATCCTAGTTTTATCTGGCTGTTTGGGGAGGAAAGAGGGAGTTCTTGATTGTTGCTGCCTAATCATGATTGTGTCAAGATGGTGGTGAGTTTTCTTCTCAGGTAGGCTGGAGATGTCACTTCTTTCTTCATTCAGTATGTCTGAAGGCTGGGAATGAGGTCTTAGGAAAGATGTTCATGATTCTGTGTTCACAGCACTTGAATGGAGGGCAGCTCTAAGCAAAAAGACCTTCTGTGGTTACAGCTGCTATTGGGATCCCAAGGTAGGATGGGAATGTGGTACAGAGTTTGGGGCTGTAGTATTTGGGAAAAAGCTAAGGAGCAGGGGTCATGGCATGTCAGGATATGGTGAATTTCCTTAAGGGAGGTAATTGACTTCAGTGCTTAAAATGCCTTCCTTTTTGCTAACTAGTAACTAACTTCTTGTCAAGGTTTAGGGTCGAGGCCATCCACTAGCCCTATAATGGATGCTCTCTGTTAATCCCTGTCCCCTCCCAGAAGGGGAAGAGAAAGGGAATAAGGGAGAGAGACTTATGGATTAGAAACAAAAACCTAAACTAGTTTTACTGAAAATAGTAATAATAAAGTGAAGTATGTACAAACCCAGTATTGAACCCAACCCCCCTGATGGCAATTATATCACCGTCACCACTGAGGCTGTGGAGCAGGCATTACGGAAGTCCCAGACCGGACTCAGCAGCAGACAGGAACTGTGTTCAGGAGCTGGATTCTGAAACTGGATTCAAACATATGGATCAGGATCGAAGGCACAACAGACAGAGTCCTCCTTGGATGCTGGCCATTGAAGAAGAGAGCTTGACCCTCATGATTCCTCAGCTTTATACTGAATATGACGTACATGGAATGGAATGCCTTGTTGGTCAGTTTAGGGTCACCTGTCCTGTCTGTTCCTCCCCGCAGGTGCAGCTACCCCCAGTGTGGTATGCAAGATTTGGCAGTGACCTTAGTCTTCACAGGAGCAATTATAAGCAAGAGTTTTTCTGCATACCAGTCCTTGGTAGTAACTCTAAACATCAAGCATTACCACTGCTAGAAGCAGACGCTGTCTGCAAAAATACACCGTTAACTTCAGAAAGTGCAGTTACTTAGAAGAGACTCAGCTGAAAAATAAAATCACTGAACAGAATTAGTACTGTTCCAACTCAAACCAGGACACTTCTTTAAAGCCAGCACACTGGACCGCTGACACTCACACAAAGTCAGACATGATTCACATTACTTTTGAGACTACTTCAAACATAGATGCAGGTGGCATCACAACAGTGTTGGATGTCACCCTCTGCAAGATGTGCCTTTCTCAAAACCACAGTCTGCCTTTGTGGTTGTTGTTTTAGAAGAGGCCCTTCAGCTGGTGTTATCACATGATGACACAAAGTGTGGGAAATGAGAGAGTCAACAGGTGCTAAGAGACCTTGAATACCAGAAGCAAGAAAAAAAAAGAAAGACAAGACTAAAGTTAGCCAAGAAGATATAAATGCATCAAAAGTTTTGAAAATTAATTTCAATGTAAAAAAAAAAAACAGGCTAAGAGAATTATAGGTCATTCTGGCTAGACCAGAGGAAACACTATGCAAGAGCAATGTATTTATAGCTCATATCTTCATGTGGTTATGAGATTTCCCTACTCTATTACATCAGACTTTCTCTGGGACTAAGAAAAAAAATTTATTTACTGCTCTTTATTTGAAAGGTTTTGCTTGCAACAGTAAAGCCATGCAACACTGTTGTTTTTGTTGTTGCTTTTTCAATGAAAACTTAGTTTCAGGACATGGGTTCCAGGGCAACCATAGGCTCTAGGGCAAACTCAGTCCTAGAGCTGTTGAATAGTTAGGGAAGATACTGTAAGTCACATGTCAGAAATTTTCTCTTTTTTTTTTTTAGCTTAATTTCCTAAGGAAATGAGGATTTGATTGTGCTATCTGTCCAGAGGTCTGTCTGTCTCTTCCTTTTTATGTCTCCCACCCCATACCTTCTCACTTCACTGGCCAATTTCTAGAAATTTCAGTGTGGCAAGTATCTTAGTGATAATTATGATCCTAAATGTTTCCTGGAATTTGTTTCCTAGGGGGAATACCATTCCACATTAATACTGCAGTAGAGCAAAAGGAAGGAGATCTCGGCAGTTACTAAAAATATTTGTCTCGTTGGCCAATGAACCTGCACATAGTGTCTGGCCACCAAGCACATCAGTATCTCCTTTGCACTGGAGGTGTTGAAGGAATTATTATTGAGCTGGGGTTGTTGTGGTGGAAAAGGTTAAGAGATGAAGTATGCAAACCTGTAGGAAGCTAGGAATTCCTTTGCTGGAACTACCTATTAATTACACATACAAAACCTCTCTGCAATCAGAAATACTCAGCATGCAGTAGGCTATTCAATAAGCATATGCATGAAGAAGAACCCCAAATGCATCTTAAAATGGAATTAAATGTGTGTACAAAATAGCTGAGGAATATGTTGATACATTTATGCATCAATTCTAAATATTCAAATGCTTACTTACATATACAAATACTATGTGCAATTACAGCACTTTAAAAATAGGAACCAGAAAAATTGATTATTGTTTCAGTTTTACTAGTATTATCAATTTTATCCAGACTATTAACAAAAATCTTAAGTCCAATTAAAAAAGAGTAATTGTCCCAGAAGTATTTCAATATATTGTATATATTTACCAAAGTATGACTTTCAAAATTAGTACAAGACCAAAATTGAACATAATTAATTGGAAGAATGTGTTTCAAAGCAAAGACTGATAATGAAAGGTATCTTCTGAAACAAAGGCTAAAACAAACTTTCAGTCCCAGACATTGTTTTTTCATTGCTATCACCATTGGGGCACATGGACCATTGTGGCTTCTCTGCCAACTCTTTTTTTTATGAGTCATCAAGGGATCAAAAGTCTGTCAAACAACAGAAAAGAGATAACACATCTGTAGACCACACTGTTTCATACGTGCCTCCACAGCTTTATTCTAATATGCCAGAGGAGGAGAATTAAAATGACTGCTTCCTCAAGTCCAGCCACGTGCCACTCCGTGCAAGCCTTGGTGAGTCGGACAAAAGGGCAAAATTGTCTGTCAATGAGATTAGCATTAACAAGGGCAGCAGGGAGTCAGCTTGGCCACTGCTGCAGATTAGCCTGTGCTCCCAGCTGCTCTACCCAACAGAGAGCCTGTGGTGCCCCAGGACCTGTTCCCCAAGACTATTTATTCCATCTGTGGCAAACCCTTCACTCCAAGGATTTCATTCCAAGAATGCCAGGAGAGAGAAGAATGGGAGAAACTACTGGCAAAACTGCATTACGACTTTAATCTTACCGATTTTAAATTGGACCTGCATAAAAGATCAGGCCCTCTATGTAGAAGACTGTATTGTACTAGTGAAAAATATTTCTCCCCAGATCAACAAACCAGCAATGAATTCCTCTAAAATTAAGTCATTATGTTAAAATGAAGCCATTATGTTAAAATTAAGCCATTATGTTAAAATTAAGCAAGAATGAATGTCTTTTAAAATATCTAGAGGAACTTTAAAAAAAATTTTTTTAACCTATTTTAATTTATGCAGAAATGTTCAGAGATCCTCTCTGGCCCTTTTATTATACATGTTCACATATTCCAGATGTGACTGCAGGTATAAGGAATAACATTGATAGATCACATTTTTTAGGTACAATTCTGCACTAGTCATTAAAATAATGAAAAATTCCAAAGATAAGCCTGTCGTGCAATACAGAAAAGAAGACTAAAAAAACCAAGCCAAATGGAAAATAATCTTTAAAATCAGCAGCAAGACTTTTCCTCAGAAACTGAGTACAGTCAAAATTTAAAAACCAAATAATTAACAGGTGTAATTGAAAATGGGGTGGAGTGGTTTTAGGCTAATACCCTGAAGGAAGTAGCATGGTACCACACTAAATCATGCATTATAGGAAAATGAAATCCTACCCACCTACCCACAGCAGCCTGTTGAACTTCTAAGAACTGCCAATGCACAGGTGGTTAACAAGGCAGAAGCTAAGAAGGAAGTCTGGAGCACAACTGTATCCTACTTAAGAGTTTTAGCACTGCTCCAGCAGACAGCTAAAATCATTCTGGCAATGTTACAGGCGGTAATGTCAATGAACAATATTGCTGCTACACTCTACATGAGAATCCAGATCCAAAGCTCAGTGAAGTCAAATGTGAGTGGGCTTCAGTGAGCATTGGCTTAGGTCCAGATTGCATGAAGCAGAGAAGCTGCACTCAGGGCCTGGGAAGGGAAGGAGCCTGCACAACCCAGCCTATAGCAAGAGAATATTTCTTGGGTGCCTACACATAGATTTCTCCCTCAAAACACTATAATTCAAAGGTGAATTCAACTTTCTTTGGTTTGACTAGTCAAAGCTTGTAATAGCTGAACTGAAAGGGGTACAGAACACAGTGTTGCATGATTAGCTAGTCTAACAGACTGAACTCTATGTGCTCAAAGTATGGACTGCTGTAGAAGACTACAGTAATACCCTGAATAACTGAAAATAAAAAACAAAGAAACATCAGAAGGTATTCTTTGAGAAAAGTACCTGCTTGACATATGAAAACTATGACCACAGTATGAGTCACCACAAGTGACTTCTGATGATTCACTGCCATTTTCTAAAACTGATAACAATCTCCAGTTGTTTCCAAAGCCTTTTTTTTTTTTAAGAAACAAATGGCTTGGCCAGCTTTTCATATCAAAAGCCTGCAATTTAGTTTTCTTCTTTTTAAACCTCTAAACAGATGTATTAGTGGGCTGTAGTGGGTTAAGATTGCTTACATTTCTTGCTTCTCATATCTTGGAGGCAATTTCTAGCACGGAGTATGAAGATCTTGACTGCTCCATCCCAGACTGTAAATTACTTGTGATTCTGGCGGAGGTTATCATCTCCCAGGAAATGGACCAAGGGAACAGAGTAGTTAGTAGACCACCAGAATCCCACCAGATTATATCTCTTGGTTACTAACATGGCCCCTGAGTAGTGAACCGTGCCTTACTTAGGCAGGAATGTTTTGTCACTTGCTTACACCAGTATCACTGCTCAGACGAAAAACCTCAGTGGAGGTTCTGTCAGGTATGAGAACGTTCCTCCCAGTCAAGCATGAATCCCTTTCCAAATGACATAATGTAAACTGAAAAAAAAAGAAGGTTTTTTCCATATCAGAAAGAGACAGTTGTGAGTTATTTGAGTCTAGCTAGCACCCATGTGGACAGAGTTTAGCAGTAAAAGGCTCGTCTCTGTAATTACTAGTCCTCTTGAAGTTCTCACAGTCTCTTCTTCTAAACCTTTTCTTTCCTCACTTGATCTGAATTCAGGCATGGCAAAAAAGTGTCCCAGCAGTCTCAGGGCATCCAGACAAATTCTGCAGGTCACAGTTTTGAAAATTTACATTATACAATTTTGGAATACCTTTGAATAGTTTTGGAAATTCACCTAAGTTTAATCTGATTAAAATAAATGATACACTTCCTGGTTTAGACCACAGAAAGAATTTCTTCTGTCTGTTCATTCTGCATCCTATTACACATAGGCAATATGAAAAATTTGCATGTGAAACACCAATAGCAGATAATTCTTCCAGTAATTCTGCTCTGAGTTTTCATTCTGCTCCACAGCATACATCAGTGATTGCAACCACATGGAAAAAAAAAGCTGGTGTTGGGTTATCTGTTGCTTGTATCATTTCTGACTGTGTAGTGAACACTCCTAGGCCAGTTTAGTGCAATATCAAAGAGGCTAACTACTAACTAAAACACTCTGAGCCTGGTTTGAGCTAATCTGTTTGATGTCGTAAAGGAATGTTCATATATTTAGTTACCAAGTCTCAGCTGGGAATTGCAGCTAAGAGTAAATTTTTCTGAAGTTGTTTGTTAGAAAAATGTGGCAGAAATACAATCAGGTCATAGGAATTCAAGAGTAGATTGTAAAAATATTCATACTGGATCAGATCTAAGACTGATCTAGCTCAGTATTCAACATCTGCACTGGCGACTAGCAAAAATACTAAGGGAAGGATATAATGAGCATGGCCAAGTACTGAGTGATGCTGGTATGTATCAGCAGTCAATAACCAGCAGTTTAGGGGTCTCTCAGTCTGAAACCTCCTGATGGACCCATCCTATGCTGATTTGACTGATCTCTTTTAATTAATCTATATTTTGGCCTTCTTACTATCCTATGACACTGGTTTTGCCACAATACACTTGGGCGTTGCATGGAAAAAATATTCTCCTTCTCTTAAGCCTGTTGTCTGGTGATTTTATGGCATGGCTCAAGTCCTTATGTTGTAAGAAACAGAAGACAAAAAAAGCTTTTACTAAATGTAAAAACAATTTATTGTGTCATATTTAATGTATTGGGCATTATTGTTTGCTTATAAATCAATATAATTGTGCATGTCCTTACTGAATTTTCCGTTTGTTTTTAATGCATGTAGACCTGGCAGTTTATGTCATTTCAGTTACAGTACAGAGATCAATGCTTTTCTGATTCCTATGGGGACATCTGTTCATTAGCACACAGGGTGGCCAATATTGCTTTAGGTAAAGATCATCTAGTTCCTCTGTTCTACACACTTGGGAAGAATAGCATTGCTTATAAAATGTAACAAATGTTTCCTGGTCTCTAGCCAATATATTTTTGATCCTTTCTTGATCTTGATTTTCACTAATCCCTTTCTTTTTGTATTCTTGCCTTTTGTTGACATGCCAAAATTCTGTCAGTTTTGTTTCCTCTTTCAAAAAACGTATTTTTGCTAAGTTGAATTAAGCATTCTGTCCTGTTGCCAAGAGCAAATTAAGTTCCCCACACACTGAAATCAAATTTCGTAAAGTGTCTGGGCAATTAGCTCTAATATGTGGTTGCTGTAACTCTTAATTTTCCCCTTTCAAGGGTTTTTTTTTCTCTCTTTCTCTTTGTTTCTGAACAGAAGACGTGAGATTCCTTCTCTTCCCTCTGTATGTGGCCTTTTAGTTCTCCAGCATCCAGCAACCATCCACTGATACTTAGCCAAACCTAATCTATAACCCAAAGGTATTTGAAGTAACAAATTGTTCATTCTTCAACCAGAAAGCTGAGGTGGTGGACCAGCCTGCTGGAACTGGAACAAAACTTGAAGAACCGACTTCTGAAGAGCTCTCTTAAGCACCACATTTAAGCACATCATATGTACACCAAGAGATTTCCCATGACGACTGAAAACTGGCACAGCTCACCCACATAACAACAGAAGTCTTTT
Organism: Eurystomus gularis; assembly: GCA_013400335.1. NCBI lineage: Eukaryota > Metazoa > Chordata > Aves > Coraciiformes > Coraciidae > Eurystomus > Eurystomus gularis. The sequence goes on from VZZY01002780.1 coordinate 34,548, forward strand.
ACATCAGAAATTATCTTCTATGCATTTTTTGTCAGGGCATTAATTCCAACAGGTTCAAGGAGGATAAAATGTGAGCATATAATTAGTGCAAGTAGATGGGAAAGGAAAGGTCCATTTCAGAAATATCACAACAAAATCCTGCCTGTTGTTAGCGGAACAGCCCAGCTCTAGCTTAACCTTCTATCAACACTTTAACATTCTCACATCTACATAAGCCTACTGTAGGCTTTCCTCTCTAAGCTGCCTTCAGCAAAGAGTTTTCCTTATCCCTTTCCCCAGACTCTTTGTATTGATGTACAGGCAGGATGCATAAGACAAGGAATAAGACTTCTATCTGCTAGCCATACTAAACACTCCGTGGTGAGGAAGGATGCAATCAGAGCCAAGAAAGCAGTTGTGTCAGTTCCAATAAAAAGTCATCTTATATTAAAAAAAAAACTTCTGGATGGTTTCCCAATGTCAACTAGATTAGGATCAGCTAATTTGTTCATAAGGAATTTGACAGTTTGAACATTACTCTGTCAGCCACTGTCCCTCTCTTTTCTTTACATCCCCATTTATTTTGGCAGACTTGAATAGTGCACATGATAAAGCTGTGTTATACTAACAGCTATCATGCTATTTTAAACACAACACTAGATGTTGGAGAAGAGCTGCTTAGACTCCAAGGTATTTCTATATATACATCTACAAATTGACCAGACACACTCCTCTAATGAAGCAACAACTGATTTTAATGCATGAAACCTGCAATTACATGAAATACTCTTTTATTTTAAAAAAATTAATTCTATCCACAGATGCATATGCATGCAGAAGTGCTTTCCTGCCTCCCATACTTCCCAATGCATATCGCCAATCCCTGTCAATATACTACTCCTTTGAGCCCCAGATGTGGGTAAGTTTTGCTGTTCCTGTCCTTCCCCTTTTTGATTCCTGCTCATCCATGCAACACTCCTTAGTCTACCTCTTCCCTAATTTAATTTTTTATCAACCCTGTGATTCAGAAGAGAGGCACAGCTGAGTCTCATGTCTAGTCCTCATTGACACTAACTGCCCTTCAGTGTTTGAAAAATTCCCTTCTGAATAATAACGTGCTAGTAACTTAGTCTCTATGTCAAGTTAATATGGCCACAACAGCATCCAGAAATTCATAGCTAGTCTTTGACCTGGCTTGTGTGATACCCATCTATTGCAGCCAATTCTCCTGCTCCTTCAGGACACTTGAAATAATCTGCATGTGGCCAAGGGCAAGAAGCTCAGTACATATCTCCAGAAAACAGGCAGAGGGATCCTGGAGGAGGATGTGGTGACAGATGGGAGGTGAAGCATCTTTTCCTTCAGCTGGCGCACCATTGCCCTGTGAAATGGGTGGGAAAGGACTTCGAGCTAGGTCATGAGGCAGCTTGCTTCTGAACCTCTTCTCCTTTTTACTCTAGGCATCCTGGAGTACTTAGCACTTCAAACCCCAGCACCGTCCTATTGCATGATCTCACCACAGCAGCCGTGTGTGACCTGCTCCCAGTTTTATGCAGCACAGTAACATTACCCCTGGAACTGCAGTGCCTACGCTCATAGTGTCTCTAAGAAAAGGCTGGGATGTTTGAAGGCAAGTCTGATAGCTTGTGAATTCCCATAAAACCTGAAGTTTGACAGTAACATTCTGCTCCCCAATTTCATCCTCCTCCTCTACTTCATGAGCCACCTCTTACTTCTCTCTCTTCATCTTTTCATTTTCCATCTGGCAGACCTTATTCATGCTCTATTCTAACCCACATGCTTCAGCTTCTTAATCCTCCTTGATCCTCATCCCTGATAAGGCTGACTTCTTTATTATTAAAGTTATCAGAAGGATGAATTACAATTAATGCAAGACTTGTAATTCACCTGCATTATTGAAGTGAGAAGTCAAGCCAGTCAAAACAGCAAATGAAACATGCTCAAAGGCATATCACAGCAGCTTTTAAAAGAAAACACAGCCTCTTTAGAAAAGCCTAGCCTTCTAAACAGAAAGGAGAAAGGTGCATGATCATACAAGGGACAATAAGTATTCACAGAAGCTATTTGTGAAGTACATATCATACTTTTCATGTGATTTTTTTCAGTGATTTTAGGTCACTTATATGATCAACGCAACCCATCTCATGATATACCTATAGTATTCATATGTCAAACCTACAATATAACCTTCTACAGAAAAAAAAAAAATAGAATTTTAATATTGTAAACATAACACTATTTTCCTAATTGTATCAGCCACTAGTTTTTCTATAATTTCCTTATATTAAAAAACAAAGGCTAAAAATAGAAGTTTATTCTCCATTATCTTTGAGTTCATAATGCCATATAATGTACAGCTACTGGTTTTCAGCTTTGAGTGAGATGAAGAGGTCACTTTCTTTTTGAACAACGATTGCAGTCTGTTTCCAATTCACTTTAATTCTCATTGCTTTTGCAACTTTATTTTGCAAGTTAAGTAGTACTTAAACTTGTATTTCCTGGACTTCAGGTTAGGATTTCCACTGCTACAGCAAGCACTCTTGAAAGGCATGTTATTTTATATGCATTATTTCTGAGCGTGATCAAGTGGGGAGAAATCAGAAAACCTCAGATGGTAAACAGATTTAAATTATCATGAGGCATAAAAGGCAAGAAAAAAAGTTACTATGAATGTATTAGACAGAAGAGGAAATAAATATATAGATCCATTGCATCGTGTAGGTAGAAAGCATCATGTCTTCATATACACACAAACACAAAAGATAAATTGCAGTGAGCTACTTGGAAGAAAATATATATTAACAAAGACAGAAGAGTACCAGACAGAGCACAGAAAAAGCACGTTAAAGAACATATTTAGATCAGTTATGTTCTAGCCAGCAGAGCTAGATGAAAATTACACTAGACAAAACTAGCAAAACTTGAAAGTAGCTGATCTAGCTGATTTTAGAACTAAGATACTTTCCCAAATATTAGTGATTGCTTGTGGGAACTTTGGGAGGACAAAGGAAGTTCCAGAAAACAAGACAGGACAGAAGCCTTTTAAAGAGGGAGAAAGGAAGATATGAAGATGCCGATCATCATAAACTAATCAGTCTATAAAAATCCTGGAACAAATTACTGAACAATCCATGTCAAGTGCTTTAAAGATAATAAAGGGATAAAAACAGGCAACAAGGGTGTGTCAACAGCAGCTCACTTCAAACCAAACTGAATTATTTCTTTGGTAGGTTATAGCCATAGCACAGAAGGAAGAAGCAGAAGATAGGCTGAAATCTACTTATCAGTGATTCTCACCAAACAAAGTATCTCAAGTGGATACATTTCTGCTGCAGGTCTTCTGAATCCAGTTATAGTTAACGTTTCCATAATGACTTGCACAGTACTATAGAAATCATACTTTAAAACTTGTGGGCAGCCACAAATACTTTGGTGAAAAGGATCATGGTTCCCACTAATCTTCTTAAATGGGAAGAATGGTCAAAATTTAGCATGCCAAAAATCAAAGAAACTTTGACAATGCTGCACAGGAGCAGAATGCCACAAATGCAAAAGGAGGAATGATCTAGGCAGCGCAGCAGACCAACAGCTGGAGTGCCTTACGAGCTGGATAAGAGTCAACAACATCACATGACTGGGGAAAAAAGCAAATATTGTTTTATTCTGTGCTGGGAAGATTTCTGATGGTGCCCTCAGCTTAGGAATTAAGCTGATACTATGGGCCCCCAAAAGTATCCAGGTCACATACATGTTGCATACTAGATGTATTCTGCTTCTCAACCCTCTTGCTAACCCTGGGACCCATCCTGGTTCTACTGCTAAATAAGAGGTTGAAGGATATTGTTTGTGCTGGGGAGTTTTGAAGAGGTATATTGTACTGTGAAGTTGATAAGTGGATCTATGGATCTGACTCAAAGACCAATACAGTTAATACAAGTGATAAAGGTACGCAGTGATAAAGTCTTTTGGACAGATTCTGGAAGACTTTACTCACTTTCATACCTGAGTTACTGAAGTATTTCAAGAAAAGGTTGGTCAATAATATGGCAATTATACTTGTTTTTACTTTAGTGGTGATAGTCTTTTGGGGGTGGCTCCACCCTTCCATCATTAATTTACACTCAGGTAATTTAAAAACAGTAGTCCAGATGCTTAGTGAGGAAAAACTAGCTATAGCTCTACTTGGAAAAAGTAAGATTGACTGATTTATAAGAGGTCCTGAATCTGGCCCCAGCTGTTCAAATATTAATATGTTAGTCTGTATTATATGAATTAATTGGTACTATAGTATTTGGGAGTATTTTTGAGTTTTATAGTACTCTCTTAATAATAAAAATGTTTGGTTTATATGGCCTCTTTTAATGGAAAAAAAAATCTATTAATCAATAGAGCTGGGTTTGCTTTTGTTTTTACCCAGCATTGGTACATATCACATACTTTGGCCTTTATGTCACAGGCCAACAACCAGTGAAGTCAAGCTTAGGAGCAGGATTTCCTTCTGTCACTGAAACATACCTATACTTTTTTTTAACTTCAGAGCCAAATCACTTTACTTCTCCATCTCTTTATTTTACTATCACAGACTGCACAAAGAAAAGACTAGGCTTATTGGCAGGCACCAAGGCACAAGAATGTTTGATCAAACATAGCAAACTAAAATGGCAAGCACGAAGACTCAAAAGCCTGCTCAAGCAAAACACCACCTCTATATCTTAGCTGAGTACAAGAGTTTCCAAAACAGCAAGACGCTGGCTTTAATTACAAGGGCATATCAGCCGAATCTTAAAAATTAGTATCATGCTATTTGGCCCAAAGCCTGGTCAAGTGAACAAAATAAGGAAGCCTAGATTAACTTCCAGGTTAATTGGCTCAGTGTTGTGGGGACTCTGCCTCTGTGGATTCATTCAGAAAACATCATTTATTTTTCATAGCAACCACAGCCTGTACGTGAAAGAACAGGATAAAAGGGAGGAAAAAGAAAGAAATATTTACAGTTGATCTTTTTTTTCACTTAGCTCTCACACACAGAAGTGATTCATTTTTACCAACAGGGAAAGTAAGGGCATCCCTTTCATGAGTCAGAGTCTTTTATTCTTGTGGATTTCTCTGGTTTCAATGTTTTGTTTCTTGATTTTTGCTTTTAATTCTGTGTGACAGAGATAAGTTTCGCAGTAAAAAGGTGACCACCAAATGTGCTTTCTCTCCTCATCCTATCTTCCTTAGTATTTTTGAACTACATTGCAATCCACAGCTTCTTGTTGCTAATAACAGTCTGAAGTGAGCAGTTCAGGTCAGTCTTAATCTTAAGTGCCTAAAGTTATGGCAGCTAACAAATATGCATCTTTTTAATCTTTGGTCAAGAGATACAAAACCTCATCAAGGAAGGCCATATTTCTTAGCAGATAGAGGACTTAACTTTTAGTCCTTACAGTCTTAAGATCTTGATCAGGTTTTCTGAAAAATCTCAACAAATTTCATATGTACAAACTTAAATTTCATAATTTAGCCCTGATGTAACTCATGTGGGCCTCCCAAATCACACCAGAAATTAATCAGCCATACAGAGGTAAGGCTGAAAGGGCTCAAAAGTATTCACTGACTTTGCATGCCTCTGTTTACGGTTGTCTGGCTTTAAACACTTACCAGCAGGTGTCTAAATTAGGCTATCTAAAAAAGGAACCCCAAATGTGGGGGGACTTTTTAGAAAAGATTTCCCCCAGTGACTTATTCAAGGATTTTGAGTGAGCCAGTGCTCAATTCAGAAAAGGCAACCAAGAGCCCAATTCAAAATTGACTGAAGGACACAGTCGATTTGTATGACTCTCACACCTCTGGAAGTAGCAATTATAACATACTTCAGATTGTGTAGTGTAATGCATATCTTACAGGGTTCTGAGGCAAAGAGGTGATAATTTTCATACTGAAACTATATATTGCTTTTCTATGCACCTGGCTAGATACTTGGTATACAGACATGGTCTTCTCTAAAAAGGAGAAGGAAAAAAAAAGTGAAGGCTGGTTTTAATCATGATCTATCTTACAACCCTGAAACCAAGGAAGAAACAATCTTTAATCTTTCTCAACTAGTCAAGGAGTGCCCAAAGAACCTGCTATAATCATTTTGGCTGATAATTAGAAAGCATACCTAGCTTTTTTGAGATTTCTTGGAGTTTCTGGAGCTAAAAACAAATCTGGAAAATCAGTGTCACTTGGATACCAGCCATTCCAGTATTTTGATGCCAGACTTCTGTCTCAGTTTTCATCTCCCTCAGAGACTTATTGCATAAGATTTAAAAACTTAAAACTTCTTAACCTTTTTTTATATTTACAGCTCTGTTATGATCCTTAGTTCCCCTTCACTGGGTAACAGGACATAAAAACTCCAGTTATCTCGTCTTAATCAAGATTTTATCAAAGATTAATTGCCACGGCTTGCAATGCATGCTTTTTCTTAATAAAAGAAAGGTTGTATTATTTTCTTTTGGTTACCACCAGAAGAGTCAGGATATGAAAATAAAAGATTTTAACAGTATAGACAGAAAGACAGTTTTGGAGAAGTTAGACTAACGGCCTGACAGTGGCAGAGTGCAAGCAGTGGTGAGAAAGGAGGTCAAATGTACATCAGTTAAATACACCTGTGAGAAAGTAGGTGTAGAGAAGAATTCACTGAAGAAAAACCAGGGAAATGTAAAAGTCTGTAAGACACTAAAAACAGATTGTTGGACTCCCATCCTTCCCTGGCCATCTTCTTGGAAAAAACAGAACAGTATTTGCCTGCCTTTGAGTAAAGGAAATCAAGGCAGATTAACAGGTTTACTGAGTCTTTTTACAAAGGTTTAAGTAGAGGAACAAAATTCCAAGATCTTTGTATTACATGTCTTTAAGCACAGAATTCCGCCTAACATTTCTCTTTGTAAGAGAGAACTTTTTTTTTTCCCTGTCATGAAATCTTTACTCAAGCAAAACAATACCTGACCACAGGGTGAAATCCAGTAATTACTCATAGGACAGGTAGAGGAGCACTGACATCCTCATTCCTGGGTAGGAACCTGCACTACAGAGCAATTGAAGATCAGGTACAATAGGGACACAGTGAGCATCTCTGCACTTAATTCCCACTCTGTGTCTACATGAGCTAGCAAAGCAGCTCAACAGGCATGGATTAGCTGCATGGCATAGTTGATGTTGAGGACCCCATGTCCAGTCCCTCAGCGTTTCAGGAGGGTTTAATTGTGAGTAGCTGTAGTCTGGCACCAGGTACTGAAAGCTGATTAACACAGGAGTGCAATAGGTGTGCTCCTGCCATGTACTCCCAGCTTACTTCCACCTGAGAGATCATCCAGCAATGTGTGCTCCCCAGCCACTCTGTGGTGCAGACTGGAGCAGAGCAAGTGAGGCAGGATGATCAAGGGAGTCACTTCAGAGGTGCGACCATAATCTACAGTAATGACATTGACTGTCCCCTCAGCTGGGAGCCAGCCGGGTGGGCTGGCAGCAGGTGAGCCTGCCAGCCAGGCTCCATCCCCAGCAGGAGTTAGGTTGAGAATTGCCAAGGCTCTTTGGCCAGGCAAGCTCAGACATGAGCCAGGCACTGAGCTGTTCCGTCATGTCCACACTGAAGCATTTCTTACATTGGCAGAGAGAAACAACACCTTAGGGGCCTGATAAATTTCAGGCCATGACCAGCAGTGATTTCAGGACTGTTGTTTTAAAGTATTATTCTGCTGCCTTAGTAACATTTTAGGGACCTGTATAGCACTGTAAGTAATTTGCCTGAAGCCACCACAGCCATTTGTGGCAGACACAGGGAAATACACCTTCATCCCCAGAGGCTCTGGCTAACACCATAACCACACTAGCGTCCTTCCTCTTTTCTCCTTCCTCCTGGCTGGTCAGAGTCAGCTTAAATGCACATAACAGGAACATATTTTGATCACAGAGAGATAGGGACTTGAGCGGCACTGCAATAAGATGGCTCTTCCTGAAAGGGAGACACTTGGATCACAAAAGAAAGTTCACATGGCACTAACAAGCTGCACAGAGCCCACACTGGTCTGTCAAGGATTAAATGGTCAGGGCAGTATGAGACATGGATGTGGAGATGCAAGAGGAAATGAGGTGATGAGGTAAAAGGAAAAGCTAAGAAAGATACATATTTACTCAAAAGAAAATAAATTTCCCACCTATCATCTTATTTCACACAACAGCAAAATTTCCACAAACCTCAACAAGACAACTGGCTAACAAGGGACGCACATGACTGAAGAAAGTGGGCCACCGATGTGCAACTTAGAACTGTCATTCCCTGTAAGACTCTGAGATGCCAACATTTTGTTTCAACCCAAATCAGCAGGAAAATTTACATATTCGATTTTATTTTTCAAGTTGAAATATGCTGTGAGTAGTTGTTTTATTAACTCACAACATTTATTTGAGGCCGTGAGGTTTTGGCTAGTGCTATGATAGAAAAATCTACAATGGTAAGTATAGAATGCCCTGCATATTTAGTACATTAATATACAGAAAATGAAAATTGAAATGATAGACCATTTTGGTAATTTCTTCTTCTTGCAAAAGTATTACAAAAATCAGTACTTTTTTTTTTTTTTTAAATTGAACAAGCCCTTCAAGATTTCCACCCAACTTTCTGTTCATTACTTTTTACAAGCTGTGCTTGCACGAACAGGAATTTTCATCTCAAAACATAAAGCTTGAATTTTCAAAACTTGGGCAAGTTACCATGCTCAAAATCTTGCTCCTCCTGATAGAGGAGCCTTGCCAATTAGTTTTAATGAAACTGTGATAGTACCTATTACCTTTCACAAGCTTTGGATCAGGCCTTTGGTGAAAAAAAATCTTTAATTATATCTTTCATCACAGTAAAAATTTAAAGAACTGGAATTAATAAAAAAATTTCTTTTTTTTTTTCCTTAAGGCATGTTCTAACTTGTTGTTTAGTTCACTTTAGTCAGATATTTCATTTGTAATACCTTCTTTACTGGGTATAAGAAAACACTGAAAATTAAATTTATTAATAAAGAAAGAAATTAAAATTAATGAAATATTTCTGTCTATTTATAATAAGCTCTTCAACAATTCACACTTTCTAATTACAGTGCCAGAGGAATATGGCTGTATGTTTCCATTGCATATGCACAAGTAGCTATGTGTATGTGAATTGCTACCAAATATTCTGATGTATACGTTTTCTCATGGTATGTTTGCAAAATTAACACACGATCTCATTGACTTATTCCTCTTTCATTCTGTCCTTTATACTAATAAATAATGAAAAAAAAAAGACAGTATCTCACAAAAATGATATGGAATAAGATATGGCCCTGTTTTATTTCCAGCTGTCTAGGGTATTTTACCAGACTCACAGAGCTGAGCTCCTACAGGAAGGGAAAAAGGTCTCAGCTCAAGTCCCAGGTGGTTGGGTGAGTGCATAGGGAAGGGGAGTAGTTCTGGGTTTATGGCTCTATCACTAAGATGGGGAGGAGCAGGCTAAGAGAAATTTTCATTTCATTGTTCATTCAATGTCATTGTTTTCACAAGAGACGAGAAGAATGTCTGATCTCATATGCACCCCATGAAAACTGAGAAGAGAATGGTGCTGATTATCAGCCTTGTGGTGGGTAAGAAGAAATTCCATTTCCAAATTTGGTGCAAAGAGTCAAAATATTGAGATTTGCTTTATAAAACAAATTCAAAAAGATTTCTGGGGAAACATCAAAGCAACTGTATCAAAACACTAAATATTGGAATGGTTCTGCTACATTATGGCAGTTTAGCAATACAAAGTGTTATTCTAATTTCTAATAGTAAAGAGAGTACAGACATCATATTAGCACTAGCATAAAGGTTTTAAAAAATGAAGATATGAATCAAATAAAAATTAAATAGTACAAGAAAACTGAAATAACACATACTATGAGTCATTACCAGTAAGATTCAAACTATTCTAAAATTAAATAAAGTCTTGTAAAATATTTGCATTTTGACAGCAGAGCAGAATTTTCTGATAATTTTGCAATATTTTGAAGAAAGCTGATAATGAATATTGTAAGGAAATGATACATTTGGGTCATGCTTGTCTGTTTTGGGTTTTTTTTGTCATTTTTGATTTGGGACAATAAAATGTGCAATATGGTTTTAAAGATCTTTTCCCCTGTGAATCATCTTTATTCTAAAATAATATGAAACAATTGCCCATCCTATTTACAGTTAGCACTTCCTACGGAAATACAACACCATGTAACATGGTTCTTATTTTAAGAGTGAAGCAAACTTTCTTGAGAAGTGTGGGAAAGGGTATTCAGGGGAAGCCCACGCCACAGCAAACAGCTTAAGATGGCCACTGCTCTGCTAATGGTTTCCTTAGAGAGGGCTGCCAGCATCCCTCCTGAGCCCCACTGCCAGTGGTGCTGTGCAAGCTGATACGGTTTTATCCATGAGCCATAACCTACAGGATCTTAATTCCTGTTGCCTCGCTGTGGCTTGAAAAGCAGAAGAAAAGGACACGGGGTAGGAAGTTGCTTGCAGTTGTTCATCTACATTTTATGAGATTAAATGAGGGGATTTCCCATCAAGGTGAAGGAGAAAGCACACCTGTAAAGACTGAACATCAGCAATAATTGGCATAGCCTCCTTCCTGCTCCCAAACCTGCTGGAACTTTTTTTCACTTTTTTCAAACTCTCTTTTGTGTTGCAGCTGAAAAACAATATATAATTTTAAAGCTGTGAAGCTGTACTTTCCCACTTGCTCACGTCTTAACATGACTGGACTATATTTGGTTTAGAAAAACTGAACAACTGCTTTTATACCTCTCTACAGCTTTACCTTCCAGTCTTGCTCCATGATTTATTTTCCTTCACTCTGTCTTTTCTCTCATGTGTCATTGTGTTGAGGCTCTTTAGAAACTGCCACACCCTTTGTGCTTCTCCATTGGGAGAGCCTGGGCTTTTCTCATATTTGGATCACTCATTTGGATGTCATTCTGCTGATAGAAGCCTGGAGTGCAGAAAGGAGATAAAACCCATTTCTCCTATATGAAATAACGGTTGGACAAGAGCTGACCAAAATATGTTCTGAAAGGGCCTGATCTAATATTCCCTGCAATCAATGGAAGGCCTTTAACTGACTTCAGCAGGTCTCAGATAAGGACCCACATTAATATTACCATTATCATTTGTAACGGAGGCTCTGAGCATTGCTGTATGGTGTGTTTTGTAAGAATAAGAAACAAATATGGGATAGTATGTTTCTCTATGCTGTTTTAAAAGAACATTAATTTCATGCAAAATTTTGCTTGCTTTGTTTTCTTTGCTGGTTTTATATTCCCTTATTAGAAGTCCTTCATGTGTTTTGAGATCTCTCAAGCCTCGACAGAAAGGTAAGAATATTAAAAATGAACAAGGAAGTTTTTCTCACAAATAATTCAGGCATTTGTGGTGATTAAGTTTAAAAAAAAAAAAGACTTGGGAATAATTCTGATGAAGAAGTCCCACCTTAGTTAATCAGACCTCACTTGTATGGGTGACACTGATACCACTATCCTTCATGTTGCGTTGTGTTCCAGGAAGAAACAGACCTAAATATCTGATATAAAAACCCAAGCTCAACTTTCTCAGGCTGGAGAAGTTAAAGGTTTAAAAAAAAAGGCGTAAATACTGCTCCCCTTTTAGAAAATTGCCTAAATATGATGTAATAAAAATCTGTAGAGGTCAGAAAAATTGATGGGGTTGCTTTGCCCCTTTTGACCTCTACTGTGTGGAAAGAAGGAAGTGAAGCAGGAGAAACTGTTCTAAAAGCAAGATACCTCTCAGAGAGTTTTTTGCTTCAGTAACTTTCCATTTGATTTATATCACAGTCATTTCAGTGACTCTCATGAACTTTAATGGATTAACTTTTGCAATGTCCTCTAAGAAATGGAAATGTTATTACCCCTTGTAACAGTCCTTAAGCTGGATTTGCTGAAGCTGGATGATAAAACTATGAGTCAGTGGCAGCACACCATCCTCTTCTCTTAAGCCCTTAGTCTGACAAGTGAGCTCAGCAACTCCAAGATGACACTTGAGCACTTGAGGAGGTTGTACCTGAGTGATTTACGGCTGGCTGTTGCTCTGGAAGTCATCGCATCTAGGACTGAGCTTCATGTGTTATGTTTTGGGCTTTGTCCTGCTCTCACTTAGATGATGAGAAAAATCCTTTTGACTCTGCTATAAACAAAAGCAGGCGTACAACACCATGCAAGGAGGCGTCCAAGAACTAACAACTAAATTCAGGGTTACATCTGAGTCTGACTTCTACCTAAACTGACATACATGCTTACATGTACACATACGTACACATCTTTTTCTATCAGTATCTAACAACTTATTTCTTACACCGCTTTACTCTTTTACCTCCTCTCCCTGATTTGTTACATACTCTCACCATCTCTGCCACTCTAAAGTTTGAGAGCTTTAAAAATTGTAGTTTATGCCGAAACCTCATTACAGAAATTAAGCAAGTAATCAATAAAGACTTCTATCAGCCACTTCTTATCTCTAATAAGTATCTAGTAACTTCTCCAGGTACTTGGGCCTGTAGGTTTTACTAACTCTGTACATTGAGAAGTGAATGTAACTAGGGAGTTGAAATGAATGTAAATAGTATTATTTATATATCACCAGTAAGGTTTGTCTGTATTAAAAGGTATGTAGTTTTAAAATAGCACTTTCATTTAAACTGATGCAGTAAAATTAATTCAAATGTGAGATTAATATAAATTTTATCCTAAATGGATAGTTAAACTTAAATTAATATGAGTCAGGCTGAACAAATAGAATATTATTTATACCATGTTTTGCACTGTTTTCCAGTGTAATTTCAACCTAAACAACTTTAACTTCGGTAAAGGTGAAAACCTAAGTCTGGCTATAGTACTCCAAAGCACTAAAATGCTGATGAAGTTACGAAATAGCCAGAAGAAGGAATTCTCACCAAGAAGTAACAAAAGGATCTTAACACAAGGTCCTTTAACACAAGGACAGTTAAAGGTAGGGGAGAGATCCCCCAGTTTGCAATAGAGTAGGAAGGGGAAAACATTAGTTTGCCAATCACAGCTTTCCTAATCAAGGAGGAAAAAAAAAGGGATGAAAGCCTTGGAAGCCTCAGGAAACTTAACTATAACTTTATGTCCAAATAAAGCTTTATGAGATGGTAATACAGCCAAAGGGGGACTGCAAAGTATTTGCCAAGATGTAACTCTATGAGAATAATTAAATTTGAGACAACTTGGTAATTGTTATTTCTGAAAAGGATTGATGGATGGCTTTCTAGTCATATACCACTGGCACTCTAAAGAACACCACCAAGATGACCCCAAGAAATAAGAAGTCAGTCATTTAACAAAGTACTTGAGGCAGACGTTATGAAAGTATTTCCAACTAATGAAAGGACACAGAAAAGCATAGCAAGCATATGTGATCAAAGCAGTATGAAGCACTTAAAGACTGATCTTGATCACAGATGTGCTAGAAATGCAAAATGTAGGAAATGCCAGAGGAAAGGTCATTTTTCAGTCGTGTGCTGAACAAAAGGCACCCAGGAGGAGCATGCAGAGCCATTCTTCTCAGGCTCTATTACTTGTGTCAGTACGTCTGATGAACCCTGGGAAGTGGATTTCCTACTTCATGGTAAGCATACAAGCTTTAAAACAGTCCTAGTGTTTCTATTGTCAGAGCTAGGATACAACAATCTTCATTACCAATCCAAACTAAAATAAACCAGTGTTGCCCTCGGCAGCTCAGTGGGAGAACTGGACTTGAAAGAGCTGTTTACAGAGAAGACAACACACAGTGGCTGTTTGTTGAGACCCAGTGTATAGGAAGGGTACTGGTTAGCAGTCTGTTGAGCTGTAGCACCATACCAATGCAGCTCATACAGAAGTTCAAAGACAGTGTCTGAAGAATGTGAGTGTCTTGAAATGTGAGGCAAGGAGGATGAAAAGCTGGAGAGGCAATTCCCTTGTAGCAGTGATGCAGAGCATGAAATCTCATTTCTCAACAAGGTCTGAAAGATCTAGCCAAGAGATCCAAGTGCCACAGTAACAGATCCAAGTGCCACAGTAACAGATCCAGCAGGATGAAACACAGCGTACATCTAGAGTAAAAATAAATGGACAAAATCCTGGTTGGACAGCAATGTGTTCAAGCAACCCCTTTCCTGACGCCATCAGGCAGACAGCTACATCTCCCCAAGGTATGGTATTTCATGTGGACTTAGGCAGAGCTTCCTTCTTGCAAATAGTGCTTATTTTCAGAATTCTCCATTTAGCCAATGCTATTAATTTTGTTTTAGTTTTAATACTAGTCTTTTGGTACTGGCAATATTTCCTTCCAACACAAGAGGTTAATTGAGGAACGCCCGAGCTTTTCATACGTCTGTACTCAGTACATATTCTTATTCAAAAGGAGGTCAAAAAGGTTTGAGTGTTTCCTTAGGGTTCATAAGTGCACAAGTGTTTCCCTGAATCAGGGCCTACATCGTCATTACTAATTCAGAGAGTGCAGGAGATAACTGCATGTGGACAGCATCTTCCACATGCAAAGGGAAGTAGCTGGTGTGTTTCATGCTGATCTCCTGTGAAATGAGACCAGTGGAAAGACACTTACTCTAAAAATGAATCTTCTGTGAGTTTCACTGTTGCCTACAGTAACCCTGAGGTCATTCTCCACAGTCAGCTTATCTGTATCAGAAAGGAATACGGAATGATGGGACCTTTCCAACACCCATTAAAAAAAAAATATTGTGTAGTGTACCAAATTGCCTGAAAATGTTTATTGTAAATCAAAGAATATTCTTGGTATTGCTACTTTTCACATAAGAGTAAAACAGTCCTCTTTTTTTCTTTTATGAAACCATGAGAAGCTTGTATGACTCGTTCCTCACACAAGATTTCTGCTAGTAGACTATTGGGGTAAATTACTCCAAAGCCAGACATGACCTTGTCTTATGGAAAGTTTTGATAACAATGGACACCTCAACCTGTCATCCACTTACAGGAACAAAAATCTCAATATATTTATCCTGTGGAAGAAAGCACAGACACCACAGGGTCTGGGAGATCTACAGGCCATTGCTCTTTGTGAAAGTCAAAACCAACAAAATTACATTTGCCTGTCCAGAACCTTACAGAGTAAATAGTTACAAAATACACCTTGCCTTTTCAAGCAGTCCTGAATCACTAGCTACATGCAAAAAAACCCCCATATTCTTTTGTAAGTTTAGGGTAATCCCTAAAACCTGGAGAGGAAAACAAAAATAGAAGACAGGATGGCCCTGAGGCTTTTAGAAACTGCTGAAAAAAACCACTACTTCTAGAGTAGCTTACAGCATGTAAAGAAGCTGGAGAATCTCTGAATAGTAAGGCAGTAAGAAAAAAGAGGATGATTTTCTGATAATACCAGCTTTGTCTGAGGAAGACCAGAAGAGTGGTTATCAATCTTTGTGCACCAGAGGGAGAGAAATAGCCAGCTGGGCTACAATATTAGCCAAAATACTTATGAACTGTGTGGCTGCCAAGTACAACTAAAAAGTCACTGGAAAGGTTAAGAGTATGTTTTCTTACTGGGGAATTCCAGAGGAACTATTATGAAAAAAAAAATGGACCATGGTTTACAGGGCAAGGTTTCAAAGCTTTTTTGGCAAGATATTATTTCTACCGCATTATCACCAACCCTCAATATCCTCAAGCAAAGGCAGAGACTAGAAGAAATGTGCAGACAAGATGATCCTTCCTTGGCACAGTTATATACAGATCAGCTCCTGTTATGTCAGCTAAATAAAACAGACTTCACAGAGAAGCACTTGCCATCTCAGTGACTGATGCTACAAGAAACTCTCTCTCTCTCTTTCTACCTACCTACCTACCTTTTCACAGAGGACCGAGGTTGCACAGATTATATTACAGCAACGTTCAGTTGTCTCTGAAACATTTAGATTTAGAAGGGAATTCAGGTGAGAAGCAAAGGTGAACACTGTCTGCAAAATCACAGGAAAATTTGTCTCAGCAAAACCATGTGAGTACTTTTCTACAATGATGCTGAAGGATTATCAGGAGTAGCTAAAACTGCATATTTAAACAGCAATATTTATTCTATTGTTTGTGAAGCCGAGAGGTATCTGAGGCTAAAAAATCACAAGATGTGCCACAGAAACAACCTCTGGTAGTGTGAAAATAGGTTTAATACATATCTACTTCAGTTGAATGTTTTTATCCCCCACAGTTGCATAGTCAAAGGAACTTGTGCAGTTTGAACTGGTAGGGGATTTATGCTCGTGTTTAAAGCAGCCTGAAGAAGCAGCTCCTGTAATCAGCCCATGAGTCGGACTCAAATGTTCATTTGGCTAAGCCTGGAAACAAGAGATGGACCATTTAGACACTGTCATTGACTACTTCAACATTTATATTAGAAATGTTTAAAATGTTTCTCAGCTCTGTCCAAACTCCTCCAGAATTACATTTCTTCTAACCCAGAGTAAATGCCTTCAGCTTCATTCTTGACCTCTAGAAGGCACTGGCACCTCAGAGGAGAGGATTTTTGTGTTTGTGTGTTAGCTTACTACATAGAGATTTAGGGCATATCAGGTTAATTTTAGTGCCCCTTCCCATGTAATCAGATAGCTGCTACATGTTTGTCAAGAAGTCAGTTTGTCACAGCTCCATAATGGCACTTAGCTGGTGTATTGCCACTATTGACTTCTAGTATCTCACCCTAAAAGTTGAGTCCTGCTCTCCAGTTACATTTGGACAGAGAGTGGGGGTATAAGCAGATATTGGCCTACTCATCAAATTAAAGCAACATCTGACAAGTGATAGATCAGCAAGGATGGATGCTTTACTTATTCATATGCACCCCCCAGCAATTTAGCTGGTTCCCTAATTGTCTTGTTTAAGAAAAGTGAGTTGCCTCTACTTGTCTTGTATTTCTACCCACAAAGCACTAAGGATCCACCTTGTTATATCATTCTCAGAGCTACTAAAGGTACTTTTACCTACTCTCTTTTTCCTTTGCTTTTGCACAGCAATCACACGCAGTGCAAGACTGCCTCTCTGTTAGCGACCAATTTAAAGAGTCAGATACTCACAGAGATGGAACTCTTCTGTAATTTTGCTTATGTAAAGTAGGCATATTTTTAAAAATCACTCTCCAAAAGAACTAAGATCATACTTGTGTTTCTAATTGAGAAAAGGGAATATCTCTGAAAATTGCAATTCACCCAAAACTGTAATAAAAAAAATTAATGAAAGTTCCATGTGAAAACACAAAGAGAGGTGAGGCACTAAGAAATCATATATGATTGCAAGTGAATAAAAGGTGAACTGAACATAACAAAATTATTATAATCATGATTTATTCTTAATGAACCAAGGAATAAATATTAAAGGAAAGGAAATTTTTTCCAATAATAATGTTGCACGACAAGTCCCTCAGTCAGTTTTCACAGGAAGGCAAGGATTAAATACTCAACTTTGACCTTAAAGTACAGACCACAAAAGCTGCCTTTGGCTGCACCTATTTCTAATTTAGCAATAATATCCCAATCAGCCTGAAAGGCAAATAATTGTCTTCACAGCAAATTCACCTTTGAGAAGATGTTAAGCACTCTCAATGCTCAGTTTCTGTAACATCTCCAAAAATAACTGAGAAATCAGAACCCAACTGCTGACCTGATGGTACAACAGGCAGACGATGGGCCAGCTCCCTTTTCACAGCTCTTTGTGTTTTACAGTGCTGACAACACTAGGGCTTGTTTTCATCAGTATACTATTCAGATATGACTCAGAAGACATATGGAGAATAGATATGTGTACTACCAAGATTCAATATTTAAAGTCACTTTTCTGTTCATAACCACACTGAAAAAAAAAACAAAAAAAACAACCAAACAAAAAACCCAAACAAAAGCAGCAACCACCATACAAGAAAAATGCGCTAAACTGACAAAAACTGTCACTAATAGATGTCCAAATAATTATCTGGTCATTTCCTGCCCTCTAACTTCAGTAAGGATGCGAAAGGGGAAAGGTGCTTGATGTGTAACTATGGAAAATGTCCATTTGGAGAAAATTCTTAGATTAACAAACCTGAACACTGAACATTATCTATTTTACAAAATGAAAAACTAAGTTTATAGCAGCCGAACACATGACCAAAATATATTGGTTACTATTCAAAAGAAGGAAAAAAAGAAATAAGATTTCAGTTTGCCATGAAGACTTTTGCATCACACTACACCTGCAAAAGAAGAAGTGCCTATAAACAGGAGAATAGGCTCTTGTGAAGTCCACATCTGAAGCTATATGCATAATATGGCCATTTGCTGGGCAATCTGTAATCCATACTAGAAAGTAACAGTAGATGGCCTACTTTTCACAAAAAGTGAGAGCTAGAGAAAACCATATTGTGCCATAGGGAGGGGAAGCACAGGCATAGCCTTCATTATTAATTGGCATACACAGAAAGAGCAAGCAGAAACAAGACTAGTGAAAGAAAGAAGGGAATTCTCCCCGGAAACATATGGGAAGCACAAAACAGAAGTAATAAAACATTAAAGAATAGGGATACAAACACCAGCATGTCCAGAAAGTGGAATCATTAGTGATGAACGTAATGAAAGCACTGGAAGTGTGAATGCAAAAGTTAATGGCTTCTTTTACACGTGTGAGAGAGTGCACTGCAAAAGACCAGGGTATCTAAATAAGAAATGTATGAAAGAGTCTTCCAAGTATCATTTTCTATATAACTCACCAGCCTTCACTAAAGGGAGAAGTAAAGGAAAGCACAGAAAATTCCACTTTGACACCTGTCTTTTAAAGCTGTTTTCATTTTCACAATTTATCTTTGTAGCTCCTGCACAGCAGAGCTCGCAAAGCTGAGCACTGTCAGAAAGTCACTCTGGCCACAGGCCTGGTTTCCTACTTGCTTATGTCACCATAAGCAAGTTCACTGGACCAATTCCTTTTCATAATTAGCCACCAAGGCTAATTTTCAGGCTAACCTTGCCAAGTAAGCCCAACAAGGCTCAAATCCCTAAAGAAAACTAAGCACCCAGCCACTACTGAGGATCTCTCTGCTCGGGACCCTGAGTATAAGCCTTTTCAATACTTTTGACTATCCTTTTCCTATCTAGTTGAGCTCTCAAACCACGAGTTTCTGAATGTTGTCAATTGACATTTACAGGTACCTCTGGAAATACTTTCATAGGTCTCCAAAGCACTTCCAACCCTGGAAAACCAGTGCATGTAAATGAATGCAGATGCGACATTACATGCAATTTAAGAGTTACTGCTAAAAAATTTTTGGTGAACATGTTTTCAAACAGGGTTTACAAAGTTTGTTGGGCACAAATGCTCAGTAATAACATAGTGGCTGCTTTGGAGTTGTCTAAGTGATAGCAGTCACCTATTTAACCATTTAGTACTGCTTCTAGTTAGGACTCAGCAAACTTCTTTCAAAACTGATGGTGCGATGTAATAGGAGCTTAACTGAATTAAATGGCAGCACTTCTGGCCACAAGGAAGAGAGGAAGGAGCACAGCCTTATTTGTGTACAGGGTACACATAATTTGACTAGCTCTTGAACAGCAGTGGGTAACAAGGGGTGCAAGGTATAAAAATTGAGGTGATTAATTCTCTGTTGGCCTGAAAAACCTACTTTTCTTGCCAATCTTTTGGCACCTCCTACTGACTAATGCAGAAAGGAGTGACATAGGGCCTGAGTAGTGTGTAGTGAGAAATTAAAAGCTTTACCATCTAGCCTACCTTAGACTACCACAGTGATAGGGCAAGCGTGAAGGAAAATGAAAAAGAAGGGATGGATTGATTCCACTTCGTAATATTTAGTTAGTCCAACACTGGGAGGATGTTTGAGAGCAGGAAGGTTGTAAGCATATAAAATACTGAATTTTAGTAAGATGATAATGGACTATATGGAAAATAGGGATTTGTGTCTGAAGTGTAAGATGTCCATGACAAATCTCCAAAATGAGATTAATAACAGGTTAACCTATAAAAGGAAACATATAAGAAAAGACTGCAACCACTGAGTTAGGACCACAGGAGACACATCTCTTTTCCATATCTTCCAGTACAAAGAGAAAATAACTTTACAGATAATGGGCTTGACAAGACAGGAGCCTACCCACCCCTTTATTTAAACTGGTGTAAATCAAATATATTTCCTTCCAATGTGCCAAGTCAATAGAACATGAGGGGACAAAAACTGCTGCAAGGGGGAACCAGGCCTTCCTAGTGGTGTGACCCCCAAAAGAGGGTAACATACGCAGTTGGTGTCTATGGGATATTGTTGTGTTCTGTATTGCACCAGTAAGTGGCTAAACTCATTTACACGTGTTTGCCCTCAACTACAATACTATGGTTTATAGATTAAGCTCTGCTTTCAGGTATAGCTGGGTATATCTATAGTACCTCCAGAAACATCACTGGAGTCGCTCTGCATTTACAAGAGCAAAAATGGGAGAGAAGCAGCAGCCTGAATTCTCTGTTAAACCAGAGCAAAGGTGCACCTCCCTCAGAGGACACTTTTTAAAGCAGCTATGGAACAAAAGCCTCTCTGCTTGCCAGCCGGGCATACATTATAGTCACCACACCCTTCTAGGTAAACATGTACATAGAGCAAATCACTTCTTTTGTGAATAGGGTTTACTTTATCATTTTGAAAGGCATATTGCTATTTCTTGACATATTAGTATGCTTAAATGAATCACTTAAGAAAATAAACTTATTCGCCTATGTTTACATTTATTTGTCCTCTCCTCTGTTATTAATCAAATTTGTCTAATATTTTTATCACATTGTGTTTTAAATAAATAAATAAACACCACACTTGCCTTTGAAATACTAGTTGCTAGCAATAAAATAAAGGCAAGAAATCACATAGTCTCCCATGTGATGAGAGTAGGTGGAAAGGATGTATTGCTCCAGGTATGCTGATAACATACAATGTCAATACCCCACCATCCTGTGGATTTTCTGTTGCTTTGAATGTCAGCAGCCTGCCACAGGTTAAAAAGATGGAGCTGCATATGCAACAAATGCTTCTTATTGTTAGCACTGTGCTTTAAAAAAGATAAAAACAAATGAAATCATCCTGTGTCATGATGTAGGTTTTTACATTGAAAGGGGCTAGTTTTCATGGTGGGGTGCTGCTCTTAGAACACCACCGAGCTCACCATACTTGGGCGGCCGACCCAACATGTGGTTCTGATGGTGTCCAAGGAACTGATGCCACTTGCCCCAAGCCTCATGTTACACCTACTATACCGTGCTGTTTCAGAACAAATGAAATAACAGCTTTTGTACAACATATGTTCAGTTCCTATAGTACGCTATTTTTGCAGTTGGAAGGCCTCAGGCATTGCTCTCCTTCCAAGCCATACACAAACAAAGAGGGTTTACCACAAAAAAAAAGAGCCTCTGCTGAAGAGTGTAAGGTTTAGCTTTGCTTCCTCACTCAATTGCATCAAGCTATATCCCTTCCTTTCATTCTGTATTATATAGGAATAACCTAAAGCTTTCTCCCAGCAGCAGCACAGGTCCCTCTTGATTTTCCCTTACCTTTTAAACCAACAGGAGCATCCAAGACTTTGCCATCAGGAAAATCTAGATGCTACATCAGAAAGGAAATGGATCTCTAATTCTTTTAGTAATCCCTTTCATATAAAATTTCAATTAATTTTCTAACCTTATAACTGAATTCTTATTGCTACCTGATGTAGGCTAAGGTCAACTGTAAAAATAAATAGACAAAAAGAAATAATGCATTCAACTGTCTGAATCATTCCTATCTATTCCAGTTCTATAACAGAACATGCTGTGGATTTTCAGTGGGGGTGTCTGGTGAAACCAGAAGGTAACAGTGGTTTAGTGGGCTCTACCCCTGCATGTGCTGAAACTAGATGTGCAGTCCTGAAGTTCTAGGCCATGCCATCTACACAGCTGGAGTAGGAGCCAGCAGAGCACCTCCTTCTTTCTCTAAGCACATAGATGCATAGCCTAGGGGGGCATCTTTTCCAGCTGCTGGAACAGTTCCTTTCAGCTCACTACCCTTTCCCTGGCTTTTCAGCCTGGCTACCATAAAAAGTGGTTATGATGGTGTGGAGGTAGCCGCATCTCTCCCTGGCCCACAGTTTGACATCTGTTTTGGCCCTATCCAGGTCCACACAATGCCCATTTTCAGTCAGGCAGGTGGTTGCCACTCACACCTACATGTTTGCTGTTCTTGGAGTCCTGGCACACATGCAAATCACATACAGCTACCTTTGAGGCAGGTACCCCTCAGGAAGCCAGCAGTGCACCAGGCTGGCCCTCAAGGCACTACACAGTTCATTGGAACAAAAATATTAATGCACATTGTTGGACATAATTTATATCCATGGGTAGGGGAATCTGGCTAAATATGTGGCTCTAACTGACTTGGTATGTGACACAAGCAGCATTAAGCTCCATTCTCCTGCCTCCCACCCCAGGTTTTTAATCAAGCTTCTTATCTTTTATGAGGAACTTATGTCAGGAAGTCTACATTAAAGGGAAACATACATTTTTATTTTCCTTCAAATGTGTTAACAATATTCAGTGAAAATATTTCTGGCCAAAATATCAAAAACCATCTGATTTTCAATGATAAAAATACCACAACTGCATTTGAAACTTTACAGTAACTACAGTCTAAAAGTGAAACTAAAAAAAGTGAAAGTTGCTTGTTGTTTTTTCACTGCACAAGCTGAGAGAAATGCAAAAAGTAAACAAAAAAAGCACATATTAACATGCATTTATAAAAATGCTTCTTGCATTCAAAGATGCCTTTGGACTGAGGGAAAGAAAGGTGGTTATTTTTAACACTTGTGATGGAAAAAAAACTTGTATGTGTGTGATCATGTAAGTACTTAGACACTGATTTCACAGTATTCCTTGCAGATTCTGTGACAAACTCAGAAAAAAAAGTAGGAACAGCACATTGCTGCTGGGATTTTCCAAAGTCTGAAAAGATTTTATGCAACTACCTCCTATCCATTTGGAAAATCCCAGTGTTTGGGCTTACTGTTCTTACTCTCCCAGCTCAATTTCCTTTGCAATTCCTCTTCTATTTGGTTATGCCTAGTTAGCAATACTCAGACTAATGGTGGCAATACTCAGCTCAGGTCACACCAGCTAAATGGCAGATTGCAACAGGAAAACGTTAAGGATGAAGACAACATGTCTTAGGCTTGATGTTTAACTAGGATTCTTGAAACTTTCTTCAGATGCTTTTAACTCCTTTTTGAGGTTTGTGTTTATAGTGGAGGTGCAGGAAATCAAGTAATTCTGTGTGTATTTTCCATTTATATAATTACTTTTATTAAATTACTTATGTAATTTGTGTAAGTAAAAGATTACCAGAACATGCAGTTACACTGTTTACAATTACTCTGTCAGTTGATGCAATTACTATAAATAAGCTTGGAGACATCACTAATTAATGAAGTTGGAAGGGTAATGTAAGAAGTCCGCTCCTGCACATCTAGGGCATATGATCTCAAAGTTCAGATGGAGAAGGGTAATTTCTGTTTCTTTAGGGCTTTGGCAAAGATATATTATAAAGAACCCTCACATCCCAAATTGCCTCAGGCTACAGATGCTCGGGAAATAAAAGAAAAGAATGGAGTCGTGGTTCATTTTTAGATAAATGTCAAGCATTAAGAATGAAGCAACACCAGTGGAGTGTATGCACACACCTTACTGATTTTAATCGGGTTTATATATGCAGAGTTGGGGAAGACTGATCTTTAAACCTGAAGCAGAGATATGATTTCCCTTTTTATTTTGAACACAGTAAAAATATGTTTTATTTACAATTTTAAGTATTATAAACCAAACTGGTTTTTTTTTCCAGTCTGGGAAGGAAAAAAAGGTATTTATGCACAGTCACTGGAGAAGAAATGTAGTCTTACACAAAACCTTCAGAAGAAAATCATGCATATTAACAGTTCTCCTGAGAGCAATAATAGACATTCTTTGCATTTATTCAGCAAATTTACATCCAAATCGGGAAGATGTTGGATTTGTCTCGGCGAACACTGAAATATTTGCAAAAATCAACAAGGGAAAATGTTTCCCGCAGAAGCAGGAAGAGATAACAGGCAGTTTTGTTGGTACCTCCGTGGGAAACTATAGGTACCATGACCACGCCATTTTGGTGAAATGTTCATTTTCAGTCACAGAATAAGTAGTATCTGCCTTTGACAGCAGATCCAGTGAGTCCTGACATAGCCTCTCAGCTACATTGACCACAGGCCCAGCTCCAGGCCTCACAGGTATGTAGGCAGTACTCACCAGGGGAGCGGCACTCTGAAGTGTCCCTCACTTTTGGATGACTTTCTGTAAAGGCTTCAGGATTAAATTATGACAGAGCTGTATAAGTATCATTCCTGTTACCAGTAATGAAAGCAACACTTGACACACACAAAAAATTATAACCTTGTGGATTAATACCAACTTTGATTCTGCAAGGGTAACACCCCTAACACCCAGCAGCAGTGTCTAGCTACAGTGTGGACACTCAGATTTCTTTCTATATTTTCTCTGGCCTTCTGATTTCCTTAATTCCCCAAACATATCTCTACCAGAGAAAAAAAAAAAAAAAGTAAAAAATCTGATGGATCCAAGTAGCCTTGTTCTCTACTTTATATAAAGTTCATGGGGTGCATAACAGAGCTGAATTAGTCTTTGGTTTTCCAGTTCTCCCACTGCCTTTTAAGCATTAAAGCCGCCCCCCTTCCTCGCAGAGAAATGCTTTGCAAAGATGTGAAGATGTCACTGGAGAAAGCATCTACACCTTGCCACTAATCCTGGTACCCTGGTGCAGCAGATCCATTTTACAGGTGGGCAAACGGAGGCCAGGGGGGACGGCAGCTACTGTCAGAGGGGGAGCGTGGGTAGGGCAAAGCAGGAATGCCGCACAGCCTCCAGCTTAATCTGGGACAAGGGGTGATCCCAAGAAGTCACCCACCCACAGAGCTCGGGGAGGCAGCCGCGGCTGCCTGTCCAACCCCGCGCTGCCTTCACCGGTGAGTCCCGTAAGATGGGAGTCTGCCGGGCAGAGGAGACCCGCCGGGGCAGGGGCTGCCCGCGGGCTGCGCTGTGCATCACGCACGGCTCCCGGTCCCGCGGGGCGCTC
>VZZY01002785.1:0-16163 GCA_013400335.1 Eurystomus gularis
AAGCAAAATCACTGAAAAGAATTATTTTGGTTCTAGCTCGAACCAGGACAAGCAGCTTTGCAGAAAAGCAGCTGGGGACCCAGGTGTACAACAAGCTGACCGTGAGCCAGGAAAGACTACCGCCAGCATCCTGGGCTGCATTATGCAGAGACTTGCCAGAAGGTCAAGGGAGGTCATCCTTCCCCTCCCCTCTACGCTGTATGCTGAGACATATCTCAAGTGCTGGGTCCAGTTCTGGACTCTGCAATGTAAGGAAGATACAAATGTACTACAGCAAGTCCAGTGCAGGGCCACAGCTGTGGTTCAGGGACTGGAGCACCTGTCATAAGAAAAGAGGCTGAGGGAGCTGGAGCTGTTCAGCCTGGAGAAGAAAAGGTTTGGGAGTGTCTTTACTGTGGGTGAATATGTGGTGGATGGAGGGAGGGAGCGGGGAGAGGTAATAAGCTCACTGAAAAACAGGAAATCCAATCTGAATACCAGAAAAAAAAGCCGAGCTTTTTCTTCTGTGAGCATGGTCAAACACTGGAACTGACTGTGGAGGTCCTGTCTTTATGGATTTTCAGAACCCAGCTGGGCACAGCCCCGGGAAACCTGGTGTAGTAGCTGACCCTGCTCTGACCACAAGAGTTGAACTAGGTGTTCTCCGGGGGTGCCTTTGAACTTCAGCTATTCTGTGTTTTTTTGAAGCATGGCTTGCAAATCTTGATCATTGGCACTGCACATATTTCTGTGCCACCACTCTACACCAGCTCAAGCTCGAGAAGCAGCAGAGAAGACTGAACAGAGATAGCGTTGTTTTGGGTTGTTTTAATAAAGCTTGTTCTACTTCAATAGTGTTTGTAAAACAAAAAAAAAACCCCAAAAGTTGTTTATTTTCTCATTGGGGGAATAAAAAAAGTTTTTAATGGGCTACTAAGTCTTCATCAGGCTTGCTCCCCTTCATTTAAACACTTCAGGTAGCTTTTGTCTCTCTCCGATCATTATAAGTTAGAAAACTTGTTGAGCTTAAGTAGCACTAGTTTGGAATTTAAGCATGAAATACCCTTAGAACTCTTAACATAATGGTGCTTTTAACCAATTTGGTTGAGAGAAGTAAAACAGCCATAGAAAGGAACAATGTTTCCCTGTGAAGAAATTTTACTGTATGATGGTAATAATTCTACCATGTACCACCTTCTTCCCTTTTTTAAACTTTTTAATTATTATTATTATTTCTCAGGCAAGACCTCTTGCTTTTCCTTTCTGTAAAAAGAAGTAAAATTCTATCATATTTCTGGTAAAATAGCAAGGAGAAGCTTTTAAGATAGTGTAAAAGAAATGTTCTTAAAAATATTCTCAAAAACTGCCAACAAGGAAGGGACCAACCTTAAAAAATGTATCTCAGCATCAGCTTTTCCCTAGAGGTGTTAGTAAGGTATCTTAGTCTAATAATCTATTTCAAAATAATTAACCTCAAAAGGGTTTTGTTGCCTAGAAGAGGTTTTGTGGTTGGCAAATGAGGCATCATACAAAGGGTTGTAATTATAACATTTCATTTTCAAATTTTTCCATACTTACAGAGTGCAAATAGTTTTCTAACCTCCAGCACTGAAAAAAAGACATGGAAGAGAGATAATTGAAGATGAAGTTGTTGTTTTACCTTCCTACTATGCTAGAAGCTGTGTACATCTCAAGTAGGTAGCTGTGCCCAGTCTCCTCTTAGAGCACAGGAATGGAATTCCTTCCGTATGTATGGAAGCAGGCTCTCATATTGGAACTTTTTTTTCTTCCAAATCCACAAACATTTTTGCCTAAAGTTTTCTTCTGAAGTCAGGTAAATAGTGGATGTACTAGATTCTAAAACATAATTATGCCAAAGTTCTAAACAAGTCTTAAGCTAGAACACCATTTTAAGTCATTTGGTCAGTAACTCATACAGTACCTCCAAGACATATAATGACAGTGCAGTCCATATCAAGCATGCAAAGATCCTAGGTTCGACAAGTCATCTGCTTTCAAAGATCATACAGTCTAAGTGCACTTCAAATGTGAAAGGGTTGTAAGCCATCCTAAAGACAGCAAGGAGAGTGTGGACTCAAAATCACCAGCAGCTTTGTCAGAGTATTACTGATTTGGAGTTGCACATGATGTTATGATTTTGCCCCAAGCCTTGATTAAAATAAGTTTGCTAGGTCCTTTTGGTGGACGCTGCACGCTATACATAACAGGAACAGAACTGTGCTGGTCACTGGTTTTAAATGCCTTCCTACAATGATGCTATTTGGTTATCTTAATAGCAATGTTTTAATTCATAAGAAGCACATTCACAAAATATTGGAGTAATGAAACCTAAGTGCTGACAAGAGGCATTATGGTTTTCAGACCTTTCTGCTACCCTAGATGTCATGAGATGATGATAAATTTATAGTTAACTTCTTTAGTATTTGGCCAACTCTTTTGTAGCGTGCTGTACAGAGAAGGGCAAAGTATTGCGTGGTTTACTTGCCAGAGTTCTATTTGTGTTGTAGTATCATTTATCGTTGGCAACAAGCTTGAATAAAACATAGACCATGTGCTTGGAGCCAGAACAGGAGGATAGACAATACAGTCTTGAAGGGTACGAGTTCCTGTTCTGTAGTCATAGAACCCAGAGCTCTCTCAGTTTGCCCATCGTAGCAGATGTGTAATAAACAACATGTCATTCTGTCATTTATGACTCCTAAACAGTGAAGTTTTTACTTAAGCAAATGTCTGAATTTCTTATACATCAGTTTTTCTGCAAGAACCCTGTGACCTTACCCACAATAAATGCAGGTTTACTTATGCTTCTTTCCTTTAATTGTATCACACTTATACATGGGTCAGAATATGCAAATAGAGCAGTAACTAATGCAGAGTAAATGCTTTCCTTGCAGTAAATTCTGTTTTAAAAGGGCCCTAGTGTGTCAGGTAAGCTGTCCCTCTGTCCCAGTGTTCTGTCTGCAGCAGTGATAGTTAAGAGATGCTACTTAGGAAGAGCTTGCAGACCTGGGTACTCTCTGTTGTCAGATCGTCTCATACTCCACTGACATCCTAAATTCAAGAACAAGAAATGTTAAAGGGTACATCCAGACCTATGCCTTTTAATACCCATTTATCTTTTTAATATGAGTTTGTTTATCCCCTTTTTGAACTTTTTATTACTGTTGTTCCATGGCTACAAATCCAAGATTTTCACTACTCACTCTAAAAGAGGTACTTTCTTTTATTTGTTTTAAGACCATCTCCTAAAAATTTTACTCCTCTATTTCACATTTTTAGGATTTCGTGAGCAGTTGTGCCACCATCTCACCCATCTCACCTGTAGCACATCTCACTCAATTTTTCATTGTAAAGCAAGTGCTTCCTCTCCTTAATCATTTCAGTTGTCCTCTGCCATGTCCTGTTTGGGAAGCAGTACTTAGAGTGCACAAAGAAACTGCATTATTGAAAATATATGCACATGCTTTCAAATAATCTGAGACAGAGAATTCTCAACGTGTATAAACACGGAATTTAGCACTTGTTATACATTATGGATCAACACTTCTAAGGACATTTTTTTTTTACTTTTGAGACCATTAACAGAAAAGGAGATTACATTTATGGAATACAGGCACTGATACTGTTTCTGCAATGGAATAATTCAGAAAAAAAACATTGTTAGAAGGAAATATGTCAAAAAAGGAAAACATTCTCTGCAAAGCACTTAGATTTTTTTTTAACACAGTTAAAGTCGTAAAACCATCTATCAGCATAGATTTTGAGGACTAATTTAAGTATTCATCTTTAACTTGTTAGTAAAGTTATCTGATATGCACTATAATAAATCAGCGTGATATTTTTGACCAAGGATGTGCATATAAATTGATCATTCCTGTAGTTACCCTTTCTTTTAACTCTTTTTCTATGAAAAAGTAATAGAAAGCGCCTCAATATCTACATTAATGTTTTGGGCTTACATTTTGCTGCAACTGATTTCTTAATCCATTGTGTATATCGAAACACCTAGGGTAACATCTTTTTCAAACTAGCAGCAGCAAGGAATCAACTCCATAACTAACCTGAGACTTTAAAGGCTTTTGGCCACTAAGTCACATGTTGCCAGACTTCTTATTGTAATGTTTGCCACTGTAACAATACTCGAATTAAAGTAACATGCTCTGGAATGTAATTACCACCTGTGAATATAGGAAGTCTTTGCTTGAGTTTAGATTGTCTTGTTCTTCAGCTACAGCTCTCAGATGCACACATGCCTGTTTCTCACTGCAGATTCTTACCCGCTCCTTTTTCACTCTTAAGCTCTAGCTGGCCCTCTGCTAGTCTCAGTGCTTCACAAGTCAGTATATCCTCCCAGAAATCTTCCAACCTGCTGTCAGAAGTGGATGGAGCTCCACTGGCTCCATGTTATATTCTGCATTTCAGTGGCATAGAGGACCTCAGACAGGAAGGGACTTGCTGCAGCAAATGGTCAGCTATTCCTGCTTTCCTAAGTGGAAATTTGTTGCCAAGGGAAAGGGTAGCCGGAAGGCTAGAGGAAACAAAACACTGCAAAAGCATGTCTGTACTCCCAAGTATTTATCTTCCATCTTGTTATGGGAAAAGAAAATAACAGGAAAGAGAGGATGTGGAAAATGTAAAGTCCCACTGGGGAAAAAGAAAAAAGGTTAAAGTCAGGGTGTGGTGGGAGGATAATAGACAATGAGATGAGGATAATAGCCCAGAGATGGTCTGCAAGTCAGCTAGAAGTGGCTTGTAGTTAGGTAGAGGGCAAAAAAAGTAGAATGAGAGAGAAAAAGGGGAGATGCTGGAGGTATAAAGGGATTGCAACAGAACTAGGCAAAATGAGAAAAAGGAAACATAGGAAGAAAAAAGACAAAAGGAGCTAGGGGCTTTTGGCTTTATAAAATCAAACATTCTTGAAACAAAAAGCATAACAAAGAGAAATTAATAGATAGGGAAGAAGGAAAATGGAAAAATAAAAGGAAGTAGAAAGGAGAGGAGGGAAACATCCTGCAAATTTAAATCTTTTTTCCAATTCCAGTGTTTTGTCATATATCCTTGGGGAATCTGTTTATTCTGCTAAAATAATTTGAGTGTAATGATAACACATCCTCTACTTCTACTCATTGATACTGCTACTATACTAGAGCTAGACCAGTGGTCTCCAAACGTTTTTGATCATGCACCTTCATCAGTAAAACATTTCTGAGCATGCGCTCCCATTAGATGTGTATTTATTTATAAATAATATACTTGTCCTATTGCACTAATATATTATGTACATCATAAAACATATGCAAAAATAGAATTTAAAAAGAAGATAAGATCAGGATGAAACAAACACTATTTTAAAAACACTTGATTTTATTTATTAATGGTAAAAAGCATATATAATCCTGCACCCCAGTGAACTGTCTTGCTCGTACACTGGGATGTACTCCTGGCCCACCACACACACACGCTTTGAATACCACTGGGCTAGAACCTAATGCAATGTCTAAAGCTTTGTGACAAGCTGTCTTCAAAGCTATTGCTGGCACTTCCAACAGCCTTGGTGGTATCACAAGGTGCAGAGCTGTCTCAGCATTTTGTGGCAGCAGAATCTAAGTGTTTCCAGTACTGCACAGGAACAGATCCTGGTATAGCTAGTTAGGACAGTCAAAATCAAATATATGATCATTCAGTCTGACCATGCTTGAATTTTCCAGGTTCATGTCATCTTAATTTTTTCCAGCTACAAGGATGAAAATTACAGTTCTCAAAAAGTATGCACATCTTACTAAGGCAGTGGCCATGACTTTCAAAGTTTCTAGTCCTGCTGCAACCAAATTAGACCTAAAAGTGTTTGCTAAAGACATTGAGAATTTTATTCTGTTTAAGGTCCCTTATATTTTTCAATGATTCTTCATAAAGCAGGTTTAGTAAACTATAGTGAGTTGGGTCTGTCCTTTGAATTAGATCAGCGGTCATGCTTTCAGTTGCACAGATAAGACGAGCTGCTTCAGGGGTAACTTTATTTACATGTGTTGTCTCTTCATTTTCAAATGTATTTAATGTAACATTTTAATGTGACATTCAAAGCTTCAGTAATAAATCTTACTGAGCTTTCTTGAGAAGGGCAAGTCTGCAAACACCTGCCTTCATTTTGTCATCATCCATGTGCTTTCCTATGGAAATGCAGATAGCAAAGGTTATGGGAAGGTACCAGCTGTAAGAAGATAAGCATAGACTTCTATTTAAAAGTTTCTTTATTTCTGTTTAACAACATTTATAAAATTAATTTTAAAATTAATTTTCTTATGACTAGAAGCAGCAATTTCAAGCAGTAATGAAAGGCAAATGTTGAAAGTTAAACAAAAGTATGCTAAAACAATGGATTCTTTAAGGTATTTTTAGATTACAACTGAAAGCTTTCTAACTTCCTTTGTGCCCTCTGCTGACATATATCTGAATTACCAGACATTAACACAGAATATTCGTTACAGTCAGATTAGCTGATACAATCTTCAGTTCAGCAGAAAGGCACCGAGTTTGAGTGCTGCAGGAATGTAGGAATTTATGCCAGCATGAAAACTGGCAAATTATATTATCCTCTTTAGATGAATTTATACTTGTGTTTCAAATATGTACTTGCAGTTTAGTGTTTTTTTCTGACTTCCTTGTCATTTTACATGTTTTCTTGAAAGAATCTACCAACGGTACTGACTGTTGTTGTTAGCAGTTTAAGGACCATAATAGACACATCCCAAAAGATGTGTTTAATCTTCCTGGGCTTCACCTTTCTGCTGAGAATATCAAATAAGACAGTAGTTGTAACTAAACAGGTATCTCTTTGCATAGAATTGGACTGAGAGAATTGCTTGCCTTCAGTATGCTTCCCCACAGTGGTATCAGGCAATTCCTCCGTGCTTTGTTTTTAACTTACTTTATAAACAGAAATTCATCATTATTTTCATCTGCTGAAGTACTGGTTGAAGTTTACTTGAAGATAAAAGGGTTTGTATCCTGTTAGCTGTCTGCTACCCTCTAAGTAGTATTTAATGACTGTACTGTTTGTGAGACAATATTGGCAGAATGATAGGAAGACAATACTGCATTGTCAAAGAGAAATGATATTATCAATGAGATAATTTTAAAAAAAGAAAAAGTTTCCTATAAAGCTGTGTGTAGATAACATGTCTGCAATTTAGTTCCAAATAGAATGCATTCTGTAGCATTTTATAAGAGATCTGTTTCCCTGAGGATGTTTATGAGTCTTTTCAACAAGGAAGAACCAGTGAACTCAAGCCCAGCCCAATCCGGTATATTAAAAACATATGTTGGACCACAAAAAAGTCCAGAGTTTATCCCTCTGCCTCAAGACAAACTAACCCAAGCCTGGTCCTTTTGGTTTACCTCCTGCATTTTGAACATGCAAAGGACACATGAGTTATGTTGCCAAGCTCCAGCTTCAAAACAAAAGCTAAAAATGCTTCATTTTTAAAAGAAAGCTTGGATTGTGATATAACTATAGCATTCTAGAGAGAATACAGAGTATAGAGACTGTAAGGCAAGGAAATAATTCAACATCAAGCTAATGAAAGAGGCATGGGAACTGACAACACCAGATGTGCTTGAGTTTACACTTTTGCTTGTGAGCTGCTGCTTGCAGAACCAATTCTGAGAGTCTGTGCTGGGGCTTGAGAGGTCAAGGACAGGTGCTTGAGGCTGTAACTGGTGGGTACCCTGGGGTATGTGACAGAGAAGATCACAGCTTTGACCTCTGCGATTCCACAACTTCTCTGAGTTCAGGCCATTTGTAATCCAGAGGAGACTGCAGTGCTGCAACTGGAAGATTAAGTATGTTGCTAAGTGCCAGCCAGACATCAAATGTAGCAGTCTCATGCTTTACATTTGCCCAGTCCATAGTAAGATGCAGCTTTTCCATTGTTACCATTATCTGACTGTTTAGAAGAACCCTTTAAAATGTGATTACTGAGCTTCAGGATTAGCACCAATAACAAGAGTCATTCACATCTCATGCCTTTTGTTGTGCCAGTCAGCAATCTGTGTCATTAAGTTGATATGCAGTCCATATTTTGAAAATGTAAAGGTGTAGCCTTTCCAAGGCGGTTATTAAGACTGTCTGAATATATTTGTATAGTATCTCACAAGAAACTTAAAGATACTGAATTGTAAATACATCTAATAGAATAGGACCCCTTTTTGGAGAGATGAGTGGTAAACAAAAGCTTAAACTTTGGAGACTAAGTAAAGCCATACATTTTTTTAAAAAAAGAGGTCATTACTAGTGAATAATCCTTTAGACTTCCGTCTAGCAATATGTTACTGAGGATTTGCTGTGCAAGGTAGATGGATCAGGTAGTACTGCTTCAAATTTAATTATATTCCTTGAGAAGAGGTCTGAAAAAACAGTATGCAAAGGTACATTTCTGTCCATTATCCTATTTTAATTCATTATTTCTACATCAAGTCAACATTTTGCATTGAGGATCATGTTTTAAAACTAAAAGTGATTTCTGTACTTTTCAGACAATTTATGATGTATTATTGTGCTTCTCTGATTCTGAATAAGTGTTTTCTTTCACTGGTTACTTGTGACAAACAATACAAATTGTGAAGCTGACTAGAGCTAAGCTGTTACCAAAAACACAACATAAACAAGAGAAAGCCTTTAAAAAAAAAATTCCATTAAAATAACAACCACGAAGATGAAGTGACTATATAATTGTGGTGGGTTGACCTTGGCTGGATACCCACCTAGCCACTCTCTCTTACCCCCTCTCCTGAACAAGACAGGGGGAATTAAAGACTTGTGTGTCAAGATAAGGGAGATAACTCAGCAATTACATCACAAGCAAGATGGACTCAGCTTGGGGAAATTAATTTGATTTATTACCAATAAAATCATAGTAGGATTATTAGAAATAAAACAAATTTTAAAAACACCTTCTCCCCCACCCCTCTCTTTTTCCTGGGCTCAACTTCACCTCTGGCTTCTCTGTCTTCTGCCCCCAGAGTGGTTCAGAGGGACACTCCTCCATCCTCACTCTCTTCCCCTGCTCCAGCATGGGGTCACTCCCACCAGAAACAGTCCTTCATTAACTTCTCCTGTATCATTTCTTCCTACAGGCTGCAGTTCTTAATGAACTGCTCCAGTATGGGTCCCTTTCATGGGGTGTAGTCCTTTAGGAATGGACTGCTTCAGCTCAGGTGCCCTACAGGATCACAAGTCCTGCTAGAAAACCTGCTCCAGCATGGGCTTTCCACAGGGTTACAGCTTCCTTCAGGGAACATCCACCTGCTCCAGCATGTGGTCCTCCATGAGTTGCAGAAGGACAGCCTGCTTCACCATGGTCTTCACCACCAGCTGCAGGGGAATCTCTGCTGTGGTGCCTGGGGCACCATCTCTCCCTCCTCCTTCACTGACCTTGGCATCTGCAAAGTTGTTTCTGTCACATATTGTCACTCCTCTCTTGTGGCTACTGTTGTGTGGCAGGTTTTTTTCCCTTTTTCACAGAGGCACTTCCACCATCACCGACTGGCTCAGCCCTGTCCAGCGGTGGGTCCATCTTGGAGCTGGCTGGCATTGGCTCTATCGGACATGGGGGAAGCTTCCAGCGTCTTCTCATGGAAGCCACACCTGTAGCAGCCTGGCTACCAAAACCTGGCCAAGC
Source organism: Eurystomus gularis (assembly GCA_013400335.1). Lineage (NCBI taxonomy): Eukaryota > Metazoa > Chordata > Aves > Coraciiformes > Coraciidae > Eurystomus > Eurystomus gularis. Next base: position 9,678 of record VZZY01002785.1, read on the forward strand.
AAACCCAATACAATAGTCTACATGTCGGATTTGGCTTTTATCTCCTGAAGGGTGCATGAGTTGAAACAGTAATGTCAAAAGTGTTAGACATTAGATTACTGAAACAAAGTAAAATAACAAATGTCCTGATAATCTCTATAACTGTGTAATAAACAATTTTTGTTCATAGCAAGGGATTTGACATCTTTGACATCTGTTGGGTGTGGCTTCTGTTGGGGCTGGTTGCCTCTTGCTGAGGTCTCTTAGTGATGTCCTTCCATGTAAAGGGCTACTGAGGGAGCCATCTCTATCCACTGTGTCCACCAGGCAATGCTGGCACCACAGGGGGTAGCGGAGGAGTTGGGCCCACAGGAATTTATGGCAGGACTGTCTGAAAGAAGACTTCTGAGGGGATGTTGCTGAGTTCAGTGTTGGCCTGTGTGATCAGGCAACTGATGGCAGCATGAAATGATGATGGCTGAACTGGTACAACAGTCATCTTTAAAAAAAAGTGCAGCAAGAGATGCAAAATAACAATAAGAATGGTGAGACAGGAAATAACTTCCAAGTGCGGGACAAAGAAATAGACTTTGTTAACATGTTTAGGTTGGAAAAGAGATGTGCATGGAAGAATGTGATGGAGTGGCATGGAGAAGGTGAATAAGGAACTCCTTTCTTTCAACATTAAGAACTACGGAATATTGTACGAAATGAGTAAGTGGAAGATCCAAACCCAAAAAGTAGCATTTCTTTCTAGAAAAAGTAGTTACACTACAGAACTTATGTGAGTTCAGAAAGCAGCAGATTATTTTAACACAAGCTGATAAAAAGAAGTTTATCAATGGTGAAACAGACCTGCAAATCATTGGAACATAGGGAATTAGTCCAACAAGTGTACATGCATGTTTACTTAACTTTTTTTTGTACTCTTGTTATATCATCAGCTGTTGGAAACAGGCTACTTTGCTAGATTAACCTCTGCTCTGATAGGGAGTCCTATTTTACTATCACTCTTTTTTTAAAGAAATGAATCTGCAAAGCCAGTAATAGTCAATGTATTTTCACCTCAAGCCCTTGCTTTAGGACCTGACTTTGAAAAATGGCATTATTTTGACAGTTATTGAATATCTCAACCTGAACTTCCAGTTGTTCGAGGTGTTACATACTGCAAGTGCACCTCTGAGTATCAAAGGATGCATTCCTGATGTGCATACAAATACCTCCTTTTTAAATTTCATTTTTTTTTTTTACATTTGGCTGTCATTCATATGAGACACTTCAATTCCTGTTTTTTCTAAGAAAAACAAAAGTTCAGGATTATATGCTGTGCAGGAAACCCAGCAGATAACTTTTCCTGTAACAATGATTAGTCTTCATATTTGTTTTTTCCCGAAAGGAAAAAGGTTCAGTCAGCCATTTAGTGACACACTGTGCTGACAGAAAACTGAAAATTTACTGGAAAAAAACCCTTCAGTTTTACGTATGCATATGATTCCCTTGGTACAAAACAAAGTAAGCAAGATAGCTGCTATATTCTACAACATTATCTAAAAGGGTGTCAAGTGTGTATTCACTGAATTTTAAAGAAGTTTTTATACAAGAGTATACTTTGGAGGACTGTGGTCTGAATGCATATCACAGTTGAGAGCCCAAAGCTTTGTACAGAGCTTTACGTTAGCAAATCATCTTGTGCAAGAAATGTGTCTTGCAGTGTTTGATGGAAAGTTCTGTTTCAAACCTGAATTTAATGCCACGGAAATGAATGTTCTCTTGGAGTCTCTATTAAGATATAAAGAGCAAAAAAATCAGGACATAAATTTAATGCATAGAAATTTTAGGTGCATAATGTAAAAGTCATTACATCAAGCACATGAGATGAAACACAAATGGTCCTGAATACTCCAAAAAGTCTTAACTGAAGTCTGGCAAGCAATTTGTATGAAATTAGGTACTCAGAAATTTTTAGTCTGCTTTATGGATTGTGCAATGTCTCATAATCCATTGTATATCAAAAGTTTCTGACAGATGTGTAAAGGTCTGTAGACTATGGCTTTTGACTTTTAAGCACAGCACTTCAAACTCAACTCTCACGGGATTGACTAGCCTAACAGTTTGTGTTTACATACTGTTTTTGTTTCTTGACTAAACAAGCAAATAGGACCAATAGTTTTGTTTCTGGTAACCCATTTAGCTATCAGTTTCCATCAATATTTTCATGAAATGCATGCCAAGTTTACTATCTCTGTTTGCTAGTAAAATTGGCATAAATGTGAACCCGATTCACATTAAAATAAATATTGTAGTGACTTGGAAGGTGAACACCCTTCACAGGAAGCCTTCCCATGGAAAGGGTGTTTAAATACAGAAGACAATTACAATAACATTTTTAATAACTTTTAACTAAAATGTAAGAACACAATGAGAAAATATCTGTTTTACCTAAAGTGAGTGGATGGATTGGTTTGGTAGGGAATTGTGACTTTTGTTGAGATCATATTAAAAATTACTTCAATATAAACTTGCTGCATTTTGTCTCTCATCATGCTGCACTCTAGGAGAAATATAAAAGGCAAAATACAGCTTCCTTCTACCCATATTTCCACTGTAGTTTTTCTTTTCTCTTTTTCCTTTTGTATCAGCTTTCTGTTCCCCTTCATGTTGTCCATCTATGTATATCTGGTTCCTCACAGTTAGTTCATTCTCATTTGCTCTTTATTTTCAACTATTCTTTTAAAAACCCAATTTATGAATCCTCCTTTCGATCTTCAGTGTAGCCTATACTCCCTTCATTAACAGGAATTTTGAAATTATTTTGCTGATTCACTGTCAGTATCTGATTACAGAGAAGAAAGTCTAAAAGCCACTAAAAATGTATCACTTTTTGTTGTTAAGTTTCAACAGTTGCTCATTTTATATGAGACAGATAGAATCTTGAAATACTGGTGCATTTCTCCACTGTAAAATTTTTGGTAACAGCCAAAGTGAGAGCGTAGAAGAAAAGGTAGGATTTAGGCAGAACTCAGTAATGGGTCATTTCGGAAAGTTTTAGGGAAGTTGGTGAAATCCTCAAAGCATGCAGAGCAGATACTGGATTCTTGAGGCCATGTCTCCCATCAACATCATTGCTGTGGGGGAGAGTCATTGCCACTGATTTAAAAGACTTTTTGTTTAAAATAAGTAAGGATTGAACCCAGATTTCAGAACTCCTGAGTGCATGCATTTGCCACAAAACACAAGTTTTTGTTGCTTGCTCTTAATGTTATTAATTTCAGTAGTAATAAATGAATTCTCTAATAACTTTCTTCTTCACGCTTTTTCTTAGGCCTGCAAAAAGCAAATGAGTTGTATAGGGTTTTGCTCTGACATGCATTAAAAAAAAGGCCTGGTCCCTCAACAAGCAAGGTAAGACAGTACACCGAAACTACTCCCTGCTAAGCCCTGCTTACAGGGTATCTCTACATTCCCTCCGCATGCATTTTAAACTGTTGTCTTCTCCCTTAAACTGTTGTTATATTTTGTTAACCGCTGTTAACTTTGGTTGAAGCACAATATGTCAAAGCAGGAACAGGCTTTTACCAAGAGCAAACCTCCCCTCAGCCTAGGCAGCCTTTGTTTTGTTTCAGGAATTTAACTGAACCCAATGAGTTAGACTCCCAGAGAGGTAATTAAAAATCCACATGTTTAGTATGATAATTTTAAACACAGCTACTATATGGAAAAGGTATTACCACTGAGTACCTGGGATTCATGCCAAAAAGGCTTAAATAAGGAAAGAAAGATGTATGTTTGCTCTCTTATCTCAACAGACTAACAGTAAGATTTTCTAAATTGCAAGGATCTGGATGGGAATCCAGATAATAGGGCATAATTTTACATGTCCAACAATACCATTTAAATAAGTGGGTGTACTTACCAGTGTCCCCTGTCTCTCTTTTTGTTCAGAAGGACAAAAGTTGGCTTCCTTCTCACTTACTTTGAAATCATCAGACCACAGTGACTGCATCAATGATTTCTTTCAAGTCTGTATTTTGCTGTTCTTAAGCTCTGGGTTATACACCTGGCCAAGGTTTTCTCTGCTTAAAATCAAAGCAGTATGATGAAAGAAGTCATACCAGATGTAATGCTTTAGTGCACCATTTGGGTTTGATACAGAGATTTCAAACACTCACATAATCTTAAAAGTCCAATCTTTCTCATACTTACAGGTTTTGGGATTGTTTTATTCAAATGTATACATCACTTAAAAAAAAGAAATTAAGCTGTTGGGTGATAATTCCATTCTGTAAGAGATCTAGTGTTTTTACAGCTGACAGGTATTTGTGCTTTGGCTAAGACTGACAAGCATGTGCTGTGCGTGTTATCTAAAATATACACATATGTGCATACATATATAATGCAATGTATTTAGCTTCAGACTACTTAAAGCATGTGGAAGTGTTTCTTTACACCCCTAGTGTTCCTTTATGCCCCTAGTTGGCAGTACTAGCAAACATCTACCCAGGTACCACTAAAATGAGCTCTTTTCAGGCTTACGACTGGGAATGTTGATCAGCAGTCTGTGTTTCTTCATTCTGTATGCAAGTACAGAAAAAGTAAATACTTTCTATTCCTGGACTCGTACCTTTCCAGAGGATAAGCAGTGGTTTGTGTTAATGAAAACAAAAGTGTTTGAAGAATAACACATTTGAAGAGTTTAGTTCTATTATTTAATGAGAACAGAAAACATATCCATCTGGCAGAATCACCTTTCCAGGTATATTTTGTGGAAGTACTGCATTAAGTGAAAATAATTTCTCAAAGGAGAGGAAAGGCTTAACCCCGAATAATTCATGAAATAGAGGAATTTCCACAAATTAAATTGCATGAACATTTTATTACAACTGGCATTCCTGAGGAATAATTCAGCATTATTTTTACACAGGATTATGTGATGAAGGATAATTGAGTGTGTTGATACTAAAAGAACAACTTTCAGAATGTCAGACAAATACTAAGTGCATGCAGTAAAAACTGCGTACTTACTACTTGTGTGCTACAGTTTCACTGTACATGAACACAATTTGCCCGTCCAAATAGACGAATGAATTAATTGAACATGTGCCTTTCATAGGCAAATGTAATACTACATGTGTAAAATGGATGGCCAGTGCAATGCTGGTTTTTTTTTTAAACCGTGTTCTTTTCTCAGTTGAAATGTTTGAATTTCACATTAAACAAAGATAAACGTTCAGTTTGATTTCAGCCAAAGTCATTGGCAAATGTAAATATTCAGTTTGCATGTGCATTTGTCAAAATGAGGCAAAGATTTACGATCACACATGTTAGAAGGATTGTGCTCTTGGGCATGAAAAAAAAAAAAAAGAATATAACCACTGGAGCCATGATCAAAGTGAAGACAAAACTGCCTTATTCATACACCTAAGGGCTTTGCTGTGGCATGGTGAGAAGGGCAAGTTAGGAACTGTCTCAACCCCTTTTGTGTCTATACAGACAAATCCTTATTTTGAGTAAAGTACTAGACTAAATCTCAGTCCTGAAAGCTCTGGCCTGAAGCTGAAGCTGTGCAGTGGAGCTGCTGCCACAGTCACCGCCGGGGTCAGGGCAGCTGCTCCTTCCTTAGGGTCCCCAACTGCTGTTCTGCAGTTGTACCGCCCTGAATGCTGCAGTCCTAGTGACGTGCCTCCGGTGAAGGATCCTGGTATAATCTCCGAAAATTTCAGATTAGTTATCATCGATTTGCAGTTTATTATTTAGTCACTAGATGTCTCCATGTGCTGCAAGCCGCCACAAGCCACGGTTACTGGTAAACAAGAAATCGCTGGAACTAAAGTTAACGTGGGACAGTGTTTATAGGAATATAAATGAGTTATCACTTCGTTTCTAGCCTGGAATCTTCCGAAGGAAATAATTATGTTGGAAAGCGCTGGCTATATTTCCCAAAATATTTCATTGACAGCATCTCGAATCTGATCAGGGCGCAGCTTTTTTTTTTTCTTTTTTTTTTTTTAATTTGTGATGACTTTGGCCCAACCTCGGTACACGGGAAGCAGTGGGAGGTCCCAAACCCAAGCGAAGCCCGTTGTCAGATCTAGATCAAAGCCGACAGCCTGGGAGTCTGAGGAGCCCTGGAGCCCCGAATCCCCAACAAAGGTAAGTCCTGGAGCTTCAGGGTCCCTCTGAGTTTCTACACCAGACTGATGTTCCTTGCTGTGGGACAGCTGCAGGCATTGGCTCCTAGAAATTCAGGACATTTGGGGGATTCGTATGGTTTTACTCCAAATGAGGCTCAAAAAAAGAAATTCCCAGAAAGCGGAATGAGATTCTCCCGCCAGCTCTTTCCCCCGGTCAGAGGCGGCTGGGGCTACTCCTCCCGCAGCGAATTCTGCTCCCTTTCAGCCCGCTGAGCCTACACGCGGTGACAACGGCCCCGCACCTTCCCGCTGCCCACCCGCGCTGTCCCTGCGGTCGCTGGCGCGGCCGTGGCGGGGACAGCCCCTGGTGCCTCCC
>VZZY01002785.1:17201-38450 GCA_013400335.1 Eurystomus gularis
CGCCCCGAGTGCCCGGGTCGCTACGGGTTGCGTTTCCTGGCCTGATAGCCAGCAGCCTACTCTACTTGCCCAGAGGCGTGGAGAGAAAGGAAGACAAAAACCCCACGAAAACCAGAGAGGGGATTGTGTATCTCAGCCCTTCTAATACAGGAGGGTGTGCGGTGATGCACGCGTTGGTGCTACAGCACAGCTTAGGTGAGGTGTGCGCGCTGAAGGTACCGTCCTTGTTTGTGTTTTAAATGTGAGTTAGTGATTCCTTAAGAGGGAAGAGATTTTATATTCCTGAATAGTTATAAAAGCGAAATAGTCCCTGGGGCTTGACAAAGACCGTGTGAGAAGGAATGTAAAGCGCTACATCAGTTTTTTTGGGTGACATCACTCAAGTTTTGATGAATCACCGAAAAAGGTTGGTCACGGTTTATCTGCGTTACTGATGTGAAATGGCCCGTGGGTAGCAGTAGGGAGGAGGGGAGGTTCATCTTTGTTCTTGGGAGCCTGTAGCTCTCAGAGGTGCTTTGTCTACATGGATCCTGCGCACTGCTGACATGAGTGTGAAATTTGCCAGATCAAATTTGTTGGGCCTGCTCCTCTTGCTCTCTCTTTACAAATACAGCATCCAGCAGAGCATGATGCTGGGTACTTGAGCTAGGCAAAGGGGTCAGAAGAGTAACAGTTTTATGTAAAGCACACGCAATGGCCCCAGCTACAAAGGGATTCAGGAGGAAAAAGAAGAAAAAGGGGTGGGGGGGAAAGAAAAGAGGACTGCTGTGAGGTCCCTGCCAAACTGTGATTGCGGAATTGTCTTCTGAAATTTGGCATCTAATCTGAACAGTAGCTATAGCATTTGCTGTTTTGAGATGTGGATCAATGTTTTTTCAGTACCACACTGTAAAATTTTTTAGTTATTTAAACACTTTAGCCCCACAATGTTTTGGGGGGGGAAGTGGTGGTGAGGGTTGGCTGGAAGCTTTTAACCTGTTCATCCAACTTGTTGCTAATCAGCGGAGACACTAAGCAGTAGAGGATGGTGACCTCTGTGTGGAAAAACTGTTGTTTTCAGCAGGCACTGTAAAAACCACTAAAGGCTCCCTAGCTGTAACTGGTCCCATGACTGGAAGAGTTCGGTGGCATAGTTCACGCTTCTTCCAAGTTGACAAGCCAGGGGATGAGAGAGGGGAAAAAAAAAGGTTGGTTTTCCTCTAAGATGTGCGTATAAAAATAGGTACAGCAGAAGGACATCTACTAATCCTAGAAGCTTTAAGAACAAATGTGAGTCTTCCTCAGTTATTTAGAGCTTCATTTTTTTGTTTTTACTTCTTTAGATCTCGGTTGATACATGTTTGAATAGCTTGTGCTTGAAAGGAAGTTTGGGGGTTTTATTTCCTTGACTAATGATAGGGTGCAATGGGACAGGTGCTTTTCAGTCTGATTTTAAGTGCTTGAAAAAAACATTCTTATCACCAGAGATGCAAACAGATGCCTACAGATGCCTTGGACAATTTGGACTAGAAATGTTCTTTAATTCCAGAAAAGGTACCAGTTTGCTTTTAATACCAAGCACACTCATTAACTTCATTGATTGTATATCCAGTACGTTGCAGAAAAATCTTTAATTAGTGGTTTTAGCATACTGTTTTTGTGCAGTTTGAAGTCAGTTCAGCCTCTTGGTGTGGAAATCTTGTTTGTAGAAAGTGAGCAGTGTTCTGCAGTTGGTTATTTTTTTTCCATGTGGTAGAAAGAAAGATGGATATTAGAAATGACAAGGATGTTATTCAGTGACTTAGTTATGTTGAAGTAGCAATTTGCTTCTTTACTCCCAGGAAGGCACTGACAGCACTGACCACCCTCTATGCTGGGATCAGAGCTCCACCTCCTCTTTGTTCTGCCTTGTACAGGAGCTGGAGGGGAGCTGAGGAGGAGAGGGAACCTGTTCCCCAGTGTTTGCTGGGGGCTGATGCTACAGCCTCCACAGCTGCAGGGGTACACCCCTGCCACTGCTGTCGTATCTAAAGGAGCTCCTCAGATGATGGGTGGCATCCTGAATCTCTGCAAGGAAGTTTGTCCTACAGTGCTTGCAACAACTTTTTTTTCCACCTTCTGCATGCTTGCCCCAATGATTTAAAAACCACCGACAGAAATTAGCAGGAAAATTAATTATCATCTAGTAAATCTCACCATCTGTATATTAAAAAATTATATGGTAGAGTATAGTTTTGAGTGTATCAGTAAAGTTCATTCTTTGCCTGAGCCAAGGCAGTCTATAAAATCACCTAAAGTATACATCAGAATGTGATTTCACTGCTGATTTAATGGAGGTGTTTTTGACAAGGCAGGTGGGAGTTAACTGTAGATATGGGTGTAGAAATCCACAGAATTATTTTCTTCTGTTAGTAATACTGAGAAAGGAAGTGGAGAAGGAGCAGAAGACTATATACCTTGAAGAAAGACCTTGAGAAAAGTGATGTATTTGCCAATATGGAAAGGAAATACTGAAGACATTAAAGAAAGCATCCTTTTGAACTTGTAACTGATTTTATTCCTTTGTTTGAAGTAGGTTAACAAAAGGGACCATACTAGCTGCTCTTCTATCATTTTGGCACATGGGATTAAGAAGTGGGGGGGTGTGGAAGAGAAAAGAGTAGTGCAGTCATGCAAAATGACTAGCTGTACCTGGCAGGGTATTGCAGGGCTTGGCTGTTGGGTGCAAAGTTCTTGGACTTTCCTAGAAAGGAATTTACCACAGTAATCCAAAATATGAGTGCAGCCGCCAGCTGAGCCAAATGCATACTTAATGGTGGATTAGAAGGCGGTGTTTTGCTTTTTTGAAGACTTGCTTCTGTTTTGAGATATACCAAATATGCTGTTGGTGATTTTTATAAAAGGAAAATGATGGAAAGTGTTTTTTCTTTTCTGAAATTGTGGAAGAGTTTTATGTTGTGTAAGCTAAATCACTGTACATTATTCACCAGGCTCTTGACTTGCGTAGCTCTGTGACTCCTGTGATACTGTAGAGCCATAAAGGATGTTGGCATTCAGACATAACGGTCAAGTTCTTTTAAGGCTTTGTGCTCTCACAGATTTAGCTAGTGTGTGCCCTGCCTTTCTGCTGGAGGCCACCATTCCTACAACAAAGTGAAAACTGTTCCTGTGTTTCAGCTACTGTATGTCAGTCTGGAACATTAAGTCATGAGGTGTATTTTGTGCTGATAATGTCAAGAGGCAGTGGCAGAGCTGAAGGGTGATTTGGCCGTTACAGGAGGAGGTGATTTTTAAAAAGTGGTGGCAGAAGAAGTTCCATGATATCTTAAGCATAGTAGAAGAATGGTCACATCATATCAGACTTAAGTGTCCATCCAGACGATTACCTGACGTCTGACGTGATGAGTAATAGATGTCTGGTAAAGATTCTATGTAATGATACAATTACTTCCAGCCTCTACCAGCCTACAGTTCAAGAACTTCCTAAGATCAAGGCAATATTATTTATGCAACAATCCTCAACTGATTTCTCTTCTGCAATCTTGTGGCTCTTTGGACCTACGTAAATTCTTGGAAGTCCTTAGCATCTAGTACTGAGTCAGGTTCAGAAACTTCTTTGGTTCCTCTTTTTCCATTTTCTTTTTTTAATTTTCCCTCTTGGAAGAGTCATGAACAGTCATTTGCATTCTCTGTACTACTTCTGACTGTACCGACCTGTGTCATATGTTCTTTGTCTTAGTCATCCTTCTCCAGAATGAAGAATCCTTTGGGGGTTCAAATACCAAAGCGGTGCTGATGTCACAGCTGTTTACTCAGTGGATGTGATTTGGAGCTCTTGGCTTAATTATCTTTTGATGCAAACTCATTTAACTTGGCTCATACTTGGCTCAAGATAATGCTAAAAGAATGTGGGTGACCAGCTACAACCATTGAGCTTCTCAAGAAGCATTTTTTCCTTTGTGGCTGATGCACAGTTAAAAACTGCGGAGACAATCCTGCAGGTAAGCAGAATAAGGGGTGGTATATCATTTAGTGAAATTTGCCTTGGAGTGAAAAGAAGAACAGGGATGAAGAAGAAAGATATGTATATCCTGATATGGAAGAGAGCATGTTATGCTACTGATCCATGTTTTAAATATAATTTAAATGTTACAACCCATGGATCATTAAGTGATTCTATCAGTACGATCAGGAGTTTCTTGGAGTATTTATGCTTATGTCTGTTGGCCAAAGCTAAAGATGGGATCTGACTCTTTTCCCCACCACCTGTTATATTTTGTACTACTGTAAATGCTTACAATCTTTTTTTTTATTTAATAAGAAGAAAATGGGTATTTAATCTCACCTTCCTCCTCTTGAATGCGTTGCAGGCCAGAACTCTGTTTCATCAATGATTCAAAGTAGTGCCAGAACTGGACTTTATGTCTCTGAAGTGTACTACTATTACATAGAAAATCTTTCTGCAAGTGAACTCCTAAGGTGCAGCTGTTTTGGGTGGGATTTGTGTTATTCTAGAGTATGCAGATATCTGTAGATACCACTTCTTCTTATTGCCAACAGAAGTAGTTTAAAAATATATTTTCTCCCTCTTTTTAGTTCTTTTTTCCCCTACTCTCATCTTCAGGTTCTCTAGAGTGATTGCTGCAAATCCATTACTTCCATGTGGAAGCTGCTGACTTAAACAGAGCTATTTCTTTGCTTAAAAGTAGGCTTATACTCAGATGCATTGCTCAGCTGAGGGAGACCAAAGTGTTCTGTAAACTAACCATTGCTTTGTCCCTATGAGTCTAGTGACCTCTTTTATTCTCATTTTGCAGGCTTGGGGCCCAAATAAGCTGAACTCAGGCAGCAAGCTAATGGTAGATGCGTGATTAGAATCCAAGTTTCCACTTTTGATCTTTTATGCATGCTATTATATCTTCCATTCCTGAAAATGAGAGGAACAGTAGAAGCTATTCCCTTCATGTTGCCTATTTCAGCACACGTGCATATTTCCTGGTGTTCTATCTTGGATCCTCTGTATTTTAGTCATTGGTCAATTCAGTTATGTGCAAAGAAACAAATGCTTTCTGAATAATTTCCTCCAACAGAATGTGTTATCATTTTAACAGTAAATGAAAACCAGACTAGATTTCCCCAATTTGTAAGTGATTTATAAAAACTAATTGTGTCAAAAAGAAACAAATCAGGGTGGGGGGGGGAAAGTCAAGTCACTGGAAGTGTCAGGCATTGTTTTAGATACACAGACCACGGTTCAATGCTGTGGCTTCTGGCTTATGTTTCTTTGTTTCAGTGGGCAAGACCTGAAGATGTTACAAACGCATTAGAGCAGACTGAAAATAGCAGTGTCCTGAGGTCTGTTTAGAACACTTGAGTGCTTGCAGGATAATATTTGGTGTCCAGGAACTGGAAAAGCCCTAGAAATTGGAAACACATCCCTACAGTTTCTGCAGTAAGATGCACCTCTGCAGAACTATGAAGAGCTCTAAATTTTGTACATGAACTTCCTGGGAAGTTAAAACGTTTCATCTGCTGCATCAAATGCTTTCAAAGTGTAAGTGAAGCAAAGTGACTGCTGCAGAGTTCATTCACACAAACCATGGGTGAAGGACAAAGGCCCATTTGTTGTTGGAGAGAGGAACCATTTTTCTTTTAGAGAAACCCACTTTACCTCTGATCTTCCAGCCTTATTCTTAATGGAGATCTACCAAGCAACTTCAGAAGGGGCTAGGAACTAAATTCATGTCTCTCCTGTATGCTATAAGCCCTGAACCCGAGGGCGATTTTGCTTCGATGTGCTGTAATTTCATACTTGTTCCCATGGACAAACTCATATTCCACAGGCTACAAACGACTTGTCTCCTTCCGTTTGGAAGCAGTCTTCTCACTGTCCTCCCCTCTTCTGTCTGTTCTGTCTCTTGATCTGTTGTACTTTGGAAATACTTGTTTTAGGAAAAGTGGTCCTCAGCTCAAGTATTTTCTAGTGGTTGCATATCATGCAATTTTGTGTATTTTCTCTGTGCCAGAAAATTCAGTAAAAAATAGTAGCTGCTACACAGAAAAGTCAGAAAATCTGGTATAGATATAACTATAATTTGGACAAAATTTTATAGTTACTACCATGTTTTAATCTCTTTTTTCATTGACTTGCTGTTTGTCCTCTTGATTTTTGCTCTGAAATTACTGGGCAAGGGAGAAGACTCAGTGGTGGCTGCAGCAAACAGCGTATATGATGGAAGGTTTCTGAAGTTTTTACACACTAAGCTGGAATTTTTCAGGCTCTTATAAACATAGTTGTGATTTCCAACAGTTACTTAACTGTGTTAATTGTTTTACTGTGCACTTATTCTTTCCAACTTTTGCACAAATGGGTGGAAAAGTAGGTTCCTACAAACATGCTGTCTATTATCATAGCGAATAGGTATAATTTCAAAACAAGGCAGTGGAAGATAACGTGGAACTAGATAGGAAAGCATGTGGGCTCCCCATGTTTCCACTGGGCACCAATAATTTTCGTAATGGTAAGATTAAGATTTGTTGAACTGGGGACTTCTAAGGCACTTGAAACATTGTCCTGAAATTAGTATCTCTGTTCTAGTTGACCAACTTGGACACTTGTGAAGATGTGCATGTCACACTTGAAGAGTTTGCTTTACACCACTTCCTGTTCAGTAATTGCAGCCACTTAGAAGCTTTTTAATACTGACTTATTCTCCCTTTCTCTTCTATTGGATTTCTCACAGCCCTTAGACCTCATACTAGACAAGTGCCTGTGTTAGGAGAGCAGCAGAAACCAATGTGGTGCTATATTGCACAGGAAAGTATTTTTCTTGCTGTAGGTGTTTTTCCCCCACCCTTCTCAGTTATTTCCTTAATAGTGATTATGTGCATTGAGATTACATGCTGTAATAATAGGTCAGCATTACAGCTGGTGATGTCTGATAGCCCAGAGCAACAGAAGTGGAGTTTCTTCTAGTTTCTTTTTTATTTTTAAGGCCTGTGAACATCCTTAAAACATGCTTTAAGAGAGGCGTTAATTTCTTTGCACTGTATGGAAGTAGGCATACTTTGTTTACAAAGTTCTGAGAAGGTGCAAGGGTGTGGGAGCTTCCTAGCTTTTGACATGTTTTGTTACCCTGAGTATTTGACAGCAGAAAAGTGTGAAATATCGTTGTATATTTCTCACATTTTGGGTGGTGTCGGGTGATGTTTTGAATTACCTTGTGAAGGAATCCTATTCCTTTCCAGGAAACCAGCCCCATTCCAAGTAACAGATAGGCATGCCACTTGCTTCTGAGTGTGTGCTTATGTCTCAGGAGGTTCAGATGTTATTCCTTGGTTGTACAGTGCATATGTTTCTAGTTTCTGCCAGCGTGAAACAATGTGGACTTGTATGAGTGTGTAGTAGTGGTACAAGTTAAAAGTAGTGAAGGAATATGTGAGGAGACTAGAGATGTTGCAGCGTGTTCAGTGGCTTATTGCTGTCTCCCTGCTGGGGTTTGCTGTCCACACAGCTCAGGTGCTCTGTTGGCAGAGCTAGACTTGCAGGTAATCACAGTTTTTACTGAAATGCTGTGCAAAATAACGTGGGTTGTTTTTTCTTTTTAAGGTAGTTTAAGCTGACTTGACTGATGTGATGAGTGTGAGAAATGCTAGTTTGTGTTGTACAAAGAGGTGCATAAGAGGAAATCTGGATTGCGTGGGGTAGCACTACTCCTGCAGATAGGGTGACATGGAAATAGTTTAGCCTTCCAGCAGATGAGTGGTAATGAGTACGTACCGGGCCAAAGCATCCGAGATGCTCTAGCTGAATCTGTGCATTGGAAGCTTCACTGGTACTGGTGAGTTGGAAGCACCTACTTACATTTGGCCCTGACTGAAAGCTCTAGTGAATAATAGATTTGAAAATATTACATAATACCTTGTTGAAGGCTGAAGGGCAAGACAGTTGAACATACTGAGATAGCAGCCTGCCTAAATGGCATGGCAAACAACAGATTTGTAGATATTGAATTCTGTGTAACTCTGTTAGGTTACGTAGTTGCTTATATGTTATGCAAGAATTTGACTTTTACTGAAATCAGTCTGAAGCAAGCTGTGAAGTAAAATACTGCATCACTCTGTATGCTACAGTACAGTTGTAAAAGTGATGGAGTTGTTGTCTGGCATTGTACCATCAGGATGAGGTGCCCAGATCATGAGCTCCTTTAGGAGCCCTTTTGTTTCTGTGGGCTTAAGAGATCCTGGTGACCCAGTCCTCTTTGGTGTATTTAATTGCAAATGGTCTTCTGGGGCCTTTGATCTCAATATTACCCTCCACCTCCCCCACCCCACCCCCTTTTTTTTTTTCTTAAAGGAACACAGCATAGGCACATGTGGAAGGGAAATGGCAAACCGTGGCTGGAGAAATAAAGTGTTACATGGAAAAATTCAATGTGTGAGAACATGCAGGGTAATATGGTATTTAACAGGTTTTCCCCCCAGCAATATTCTCAAACTGTATTAGTGCAATCAAATAACCATATTCTTTAGGGCGTAACTGGCCATATAACCAATTACTACATTTGCATTTGTGTCATGCTATCTGGAGACTTCCACAGAGTTGAAATAAAGTCAATAATTTGAAGCAGATTACCAATGTGTCTTAATTTTAAAGAAAAGCCAGTAGCTGCTATACAGGATAGAGGAGATCCTTCTTACAGCTAGAGAATTTCAAGTAATGCAGGAAGAGGGAAGGAAGTGTTGAAATGGTTACTTCTGTTGTAATGGAAAACTACATAGTAGATCTTTTGATGTGCTAAGTATCTTCTTATGGCTTTGTTTTATTATTTTTATTTTGTAATGGCTAAGACAGGGATTCTGCAGTCTCTTTTCTACCCATCCTTAGGGTGACCTGTGTTTGCATTTGGGTGAGTTAGTTGGAAAACTTTGACAGTTTGCAAAATGAGACTTGCAAACAAGGCAGAATGTTTTGTGCAAAACAAAATATGCTTGAAATAGGACACAAGTGTTTTCAGTGTCTGTAATAAATGACTCTTTTCTTTAAAGGGCCAGCAGTACTTTAAGAGGCCTTCGTAGGCCAAATTGTAGTAAAATTATTTTGTAAAAGGAAGTTAGGTTTTGCATAGCCATTCTGGATTTAGTTGATACAGCTGAGTGATTAACATACTTGTTAACTCTTTGTATCACATTGTAATGATCACTCTAATTTTGTCAATGTGATAGATAAATGTATCTGAAAACTTTTAAAACAAGTTTAAGGAGTTGGGGGTCCAAACCACACAGATCTCAATGCTAGTTCAGATTTCTTTAAAGTGTTACTTAAAAAGATACTGCAGTATATGTTTCAGCTAGACATAAATACTGCCTTTGAGTTAGTTGAAAAGCTCCTTCTCTACTCAGCTTTTAACACCACTTCTAAAACAGAAATGATTGAGTTTTCACTGCTGAGAGATGACTTGTCAAGTGTAAAAGCATATGTGGCGAAAGCAAGCTGTTCCACAGTGCTCATAATGCTCTGGACAGTTAAGTTTTAGAGCAGAGGATTGTGTTTGGGAAGTAGTTTCTCAAAGAACAGAAAGGCGAGTGGTGAAAATCAATTTGCTACAATGAACAGGTGTGAGAAACACTGCTGAAGGACTTGGCATAATTATTGCCCACTGGGATGGCTATTCCATTAATGTTTCAGTGACTTTATTGTCATTGTGCTTACATCTGGCAATGCATTATCTCTCATGAAAGGGTAATCTAGCCTGTTCAATAATAACAACTCATTTGCCTTGAAACAGTGAAGTATCACATTTTGCAGTATCTGAGACAAAAGGTTTCTTTGCTACTTCTCAGAATAAGATCACAGTTGTCTGTCACATTTCTCCTTCACCAGCGTGCCTGGCACTTCAGATTATAGCTTGAACTTCCCTTTGTTAATGGAAGAGAAAGAGAGTCTTTATGCTCTATGTTATTGGTAGGGGTTTTTTTCATAATGCATTTTGTTTTTTAATGCACATGACTTATGCCTAAATCACCTTCAGGATTTAGTTTAGAAAGTTAGGTTTTAGTTAACTGAAATTTAAGCAGCCTCCCCCAGATATCCCATCCCTAAGAAATCTTAATAGAAAAAAAGAAATTATGCTAGCTTTGTGAATACTCCATACAATACCACAGAGTTGACCAGAGAGCCTGAGAAGACAGTCAAATGCAGTTTCATGTCTTGTAGAGCAAATCAGAAGAGCATGGTAGGTTAGAACTGCTGGTGAGGGTGGGCCTGGCAGTGATGTTTTTGGCAGGCTTTCCTCATTGACTGCTTCAGAAAAAGATGGGAGCAATACTAGTAACTGAAATAAAAGTAGCGCTCACTTCTGGGTGATAGGTACAGAAATCTGGAGCGGTCATGTTGCTTCCAGGCTTTGTGTACAAACCCAGGCAATTCAGCAATGAAAAAAACACAAGGTTTGCTGAACAGGATGCAGATGACTTCCTTACAGGACCATTCCTGATGCACCTTTACTAGCAACTGAATCCTGCTGTGAGTAAATTAAGAGTTTGCCAGCTATATGTCCCTCAGCTAATTAAAAGTGTTGACTAAGTTGCATCCAGCATGAATATAAATAAAATTGTTTGGCATTTTGTGTATTACATTTAAATGCTTCTTACTGTTTCCAGTATGGAAGGAAGGCTTGTCTTTTTCAGCTTCTTTTCCATCAAGGAAAACAATGGGGCGTTTGTTCAGTTTCTTCATGCAGAAGAAATACATTTAGGCATTCTTTGCATAGCTGTGGGGAAGAAGGGGTTGCTAGCTTTCTCATTGTTCAGCTTGTTTCTTAAT
Source organism: Eurystomus gularis (assembly GCA_013400335.1). NCBI lineage: Eukaryota > Metazoa > Chordata > Aves > Coraciiformes > Coraciidae > Eurystomus > Eurystomus gularis. The sequence continues at coordinate 28,006 of VZZY01002785.1, forward strand.
TGCATAGTACAAGTTAACTGTGAAAACTCTCTGTGAAAAATACCTAGTGCAGCTATGAAGAAATGGTCTGTACAGTGCTGTGTTTCCATGCCTGATGCTTTTGAGTTTAATTTTGTTGAAGATATATATGCTATTGCTTCAAGCTGTGACACCATGGCAATGACTAGTAGCAACAGAGTGACTTGTACTTTGTAAATAGCCACAGTTTCAGTGGCTGTTCTTCTTAGGAAGGTGTGTAGCTTAAAATTGCTGGCTTGTTTGTGGTTTCTTTTTATTTTTTATGCATTGTACCCTGTATTCTGAAAGTTTGTCTCATATTTTTTTCCCTCTGCTTGTGTGTGCATGTTCCAGTGACTTTATAACATGCAAGACACTGTTGCCAGGGGGAGCTCCCCTGCTTTCCTCCGGCCTCAGAATGGGAGCAGCTGCAGATCTTCAGGTTATGTCCCGGGAAGAATTGCCCCTCTCCGTCCCCCGCCACCTTTGCAGAACCATGCTGCAGCTGAATTTACCTCTGCGAGACAAGAAGCTCGTACAAGACTCCCGTCCTTGCCAGTGGATCAGCACCACCGCCAGGCAGAAGCCAGCAGGCATAAAAATACTCTCATTTGCTTTGCCATTTCTAGCCTTTCACTTTTTGTTGCACTGGGGATTTTTTTGGGAATAGCATCAAAATACGCTCCAGATGGTAAGTTCTTTTGCAAACAAAGTAACCTTAGAAGCTACAGTCCCTGTGAAAATAATTCAGTAATTCAGCATTGGGATTAGTGTTAGAAGTTAAGTGCAAAAATAGGATGCTTACTGCAGTTTTAACATGGAAGGAAACAGTGTCTGGGGACTAAATTAACTCCTTTCTCTGTTATCAGTGTCATTTTTATGTTTTTACTGTGAATTATTTGATTTGCTTATGTGAAGCAAAAAGGCTACTGGTGAAGAGGAAAGAAGAATGAACGTTATATAAGTGTACTTATTTTTGTTTGAAGAAGAAGCTGTCTAATATTTGGTTTGCAGTTTGTGAATATGAAATAGTGTCTGTTTAAGCAGTAACTAGCTAAGGTAATAAAAGACTACCAACACATACCAACAGGATGTGTTTGCTTTGTTTGTGCACAAATAGGGCAGGGACCTTTTTGATCTGTCAGCACTGATTTTTTTTTCAGCTCATCTTAGAAAACTGGGCAGCTTTTATGGAATTTGGAAAACTTACCAAATATGTCTGTGGTTATAAAGCATGAACAGGTGTTGTGATTAACTGCTGATTACTGGGTATGCATCCCTGTACTGCTAGGAGTTGCTGTGAGGTGCAGTTGCTAAAGGTTGGTATTATAGTTTAGAGCATGGGTTGTTTCACTGTTTGGTTTTTCTAAGGCAGAAGTCTCATTTCTAAAAACTAAACAGGGTTTTGAGTGGAAATGTTGGCTATTGTAATGAAACAGACTCCTCAGTAGCTTTTGGCGTAGTAACTCAAAAGATTCAGTTTCCAAAGTCAATGCAACACAGACTGAGCAAATTAGACAATCAGTTGAAGATTTCAGATGGCAGTACAAAACAAATGCACACGTCTAGCCCAAGCAGTCTTGGTGGTGTCTTGCTGAAATCTCTTCCTGGGTGAAGTTACCAAGGTTTCCTAGTAATTATGATGGAAAACAAAAAAAATGAGGGAATAGTAAATAGAAAGTTATTGCTATGTTGTGATCCAGATCAGTGGTAACAGGGGTATGTATCTACAGTAAGTACTCTGGTTACAGCCAGGTTAAGGAGAAGGCTGAAGAGAGACTTAGTGGGTTGACTCTGAGAAGTACTTGGGAGGGGCAGAAAACCTTTCTGCTTTTATACCAGGATTTTAACTTTTGACTAAAAGTTGTAGATTTTGATGATAGTTTTAATGGAAGTGGAATGTTATCATGTGCTGCAGAATAGATATAATAATAGTCCCTTTATGCTTTAAAAGTTGATCATGTAAAGGAGATGGAATGGTTTTGCCTTATCTGCAGTAGCTCATTCTGGAGGCATTGAGTTGTGCAGATTTTTTTACCCTGAATGCATGGTCAGCATGTGGTTGATGGATCACTGGGAATCCTGAGGATGTTGCAGGAAGAGCTGCAGTGATTTAGTAGATGGGCTTTTTTTTGTCTGCAGTAGTGACTTACGTAAAGGCTAAGGAGTAACTCAAGGTCATTACTGCTTTCCTCTGTTTTTCAAAATCCTACTGCTTCTTTGTGGAAGTCCAGGCCAGTTTTCAGCATTAATTGTTACGCTGTGTCTTTCTGAAGTTTCCCCACCTTATCCCTTAAAAAACCCAAACATGCACCCATAGAATCCTTTGGAAACCGTGACACAAGAGAAAATCCTACAGGCACCAAGGAAAGTCTGGCTGAAATTTTAATCTTGCAGTATTATTGCAGCCACTCCTCAAAGGTTTCCCAGTAGGCTGAAATATTAATACACTCAGCTCCGACCCAGCACATGCAGTACTGCAGCCAACACCAGTTCCAGCTAGGTGTGTTTCTCTTACGGGCTAATTGGAAACCCATATTGTGAGTACATTTAGTGGCTGCTTAAAAGGCAGTGAAGGGAATGTGAGACTTAGTAGTAATTGCGTGTAAATCCTAAACCTCTGGAATAGCTTCCCCAAAGGGAAAATGATACTTATCTGCATTTCTGTTCCTGCCTGTCAGCTGGTTTCTTTCTTCCTCCTTGCTTTTATCTTCCTGTCATCATCTTTTTTTCTAAGAAGTCCTGAACACTGGAGATTAGGGAGAGCACTGGAAATGCAATTTCCATCCCAGTTTCCATGGGCTTGTGCTGCAGGGTCAGGATGACAGGCTGGGGAGGTTTTCAGCGAAAGTTCTGCTTGGCCTTTGCAGCTCTCAGCTGGAGTTTGCCCAGGGTAAACAGGATCCTCAGACAATTTAGCTGCCGGACTGTGATAAACTTCTGCTGAGCATAATATAACACTGATAACTTTTTCCCAGAGACCTTAAAAACTCCAGACTTTGTGGCTAAGCAGGTAAAAAAGTAGCTATTTAACTAGATCTTGAGAACTGCTTCTGTGTCTTCTCCTGCCAAATTTCATATACTTGTTCCAGCATGTGGAAGGTTCTAGGTTGTTGAGGGGTTTTTTTTTTGGCAGAGTGTTTTTTTGTGGTGTTTTTTTTGCCTCATGATTTGCAAAAGTACCACTTCCTCCCACCCCAATGTTATTAGAAGTAACTAAACATTAAGGACAGCTGACCCATTTTTAAAAAATGCTCTTGAAGCAAAGGCTTGACTTGAAAAGTTTTCAACATGAGTGGTTAAATTTGACAATTACCTAGTGTTTTCTGGTCTGTGCTTCTGTTCTCATTTAACTGTAACTGTAGAGACAATGACTGTGGTCTGTAAAAATCTAATCAGTAATTTTGGAGGTAAAATATGGTGAAGTACTAAATATTTGATGCTTTCCTGTACCCCACTGCAATTGGTAAAGGAGCATTTCAAAATAGTTTTGCTGAGCACATGCGATCTGCTTGCCAAAACATTGATCCACTGTGCTTCGGAAGCATGCTTACATTACAGGAGTACCTATTTCTGATGCTGATGGCTTCCTTGCTTGATTGTAATGTACAATAGATTTAAAATACTAATTTTTTTTGTAGTTATTGTGCTGTATCCCTTCTTTCTGACTCAACCAAGTTTACAGTTACTAGATCTTCTGTGAATCACACTAAGCAGAAATCATCAGGTTGCTGACTCATGGTTTCCTCACATTGCCCTTTGCTACCAGCCAGGAAATATGTGTTTCTTCACAGTGCTTGTGTGTGTGGTGTCTGGAGGAAGGGGTTTAGTGACTCCACATGAGTCAGGCAACAGACTTGCATTTATCTGCTGAGCGCTTAGCAGTCTTGCTGTTCACAATGCTTCTTGCTTTTTGGCTTTCCCTCATGTCTTGAGTTTCAGTTTCTAAATGGTATCTTCATAGGATCTGCCCACACACACCAAAGATTTTATTTTGTTTTCATTTTTGTATTACCTGTATGCCTTTTGCCCTTGTGCAGTTCTGCTAACTTTTTCCCACTGGTAGTCAAATCTTGGCTTACATGGGTTTCCTGAGTTGGAAAGCATTTGAAATGTTTTTCCTTTGGTGTTACTCTCCACATTCCTGTCAGCAGAATTAGGGCTGGCTTGTGTTAAACTTGTGGATAGGTTTCACTTTCTTTAGATTTTTGCAAGAATGAGCTATTGTTAATAGCTTTTTGCCCCCAAAGTTGAGTTGCAGATGTGTGGGTGTTTTTCTCTGGAAGATAAGATGTGAAAAGGCTGTTTTGACTGCTACTCTCAGTTGGGCTGCTAACCTGTGTATTTTGGCATCTGTTTGGTTGTCTTTTTCTTAAGAAAAATATTTTCCATCTGACTTTTCCATGGGTTTTCTTACCAAATAATATATTTTCAATTTCTGGTTTTGTAGTATGTTTGTGCTGCTGCATTACTCAGATGCTTAATATGCTAAAGATGTCCATGTTGTAAATGCTACATTACTGTAACTTAATCTGAAATCACACACGCACAAAAAATCCGTCACTTTTTTCTGCTTCCTTTTCTGGCCTCATAGTATGGTATTATTGCCTGTGTAGTGCCAGACCTTCCACAGGGTTTCAGTAAGGACTGCGTGTGTTCATGTTCTTGTGTGGTTTGTAGCCTGATATTTAAGCTGACTTCCTAGGGAGTACAAGCCATGAGTTTAGACCCAAATGTCTTGTCTACCAGGAAACAGCACTAACCAGTAAGGTATTATATTAAATATATTAAGGATGTCTTTTCTCTCTTTATCCCTTACCCACAAACCTACACTGAAAGAGTGATTTGAATGCTTAACAGTAAGAAGGAATCAGCCTTTCTTGCACTGGACAGAGAGAGACATTGAGGGACATGCGATAACTAGATGCTTCACAACTGTGTTGGTTAGCCTAGGTAGCTGGCCTAGGACATCCAGTGTTCAGTGTGACTGATATGGGTCTGAGTGCTTCCCACCCACCTCTCCTCATCTACTGCAGGTGATGTAGAAAATCTCAAGGAGGTTAGATGTGATTTGAAGGTATCTATTGTCAAAAATATATGTTGACAGTTTAGTCTGTGGTCATCAGTAGTTTAATTCAGTATAAGGATGCTTTCCCACCCTTGAGAGTTTAGCTACATTTCAGGTACCTTTTGGGCTGCTGAAATACAAACAGCAGCATCAGTGGCTGTGGTATTGTAACCACAGAAGGAGGTGGGAATCCTTTGTTGGTGACTGACTCTGCCTTGCTCATGTTCATGCTAACGCTACCTTGACTGATGTGGTGACATTTGTATTTTAAAAGCTGAATTTCACATTGTATTGCAGAGAATTGTCCTGATCAGAATCCTCGTCTTAAAAACTGGAGCCCTGGAAAAGATCCTGAAAAGAGAGTTTTTATCAAAAAAGGAGATTTGTTTCGTCTGAACTCGGATGCTACAGTACACTCCATAGTTATACAGGATGGAGGTATGAAGTGGCGAGATGAACATGCTTCAGTTTACTGCATAGTCTTTACTTCTGTGATTACATGAAAAATGTCCTGGAATTTTATGTTGCAGCTTGCTGATCGGTTTCCCTGCTTTTATTATTCAGCCTGCTGCCAGGCCAGGAATATCATTAAAAAGATGAATGAACACTGTAGAGTCTTTTCAGTGGAGCATTGATGTGGTTTTCTATAGAATATAGTAAAGCAGGACTTCTGTAGTAGCCCTCCTTATACATGATCTTATTGTCCTCTGATGGTGGCTGTGGTATGTTAGTAAGTCTATCAAAATGGCAAAATATTTAGGAATAAACGGACCAAATTCTTAGAAAGATAAATCACATTGGTAGGGATTACTTTCCAAAATATTCTTAAACATATATGAGAGCATAACAGGTTAATTCATGGGTGTGGAAAATATATCTGTAATTTTTCTGTTCTTATTGCAGAACTTTGTTCTCTGAGCCTATCTGAATTTTGCTTTGACCTACAGATTTTATTTTTTCCCTTTAGGGTTACTTGTTTTTGGTGATGATAAAGAAGGTTCTAAAAATATTACCTTGAGAACTCGATTTATCCTCATAAAGGATGGTGGAATGCTTCATGTTGGAGCAGAGAAATGCCGCTATAAATCCAAAGCAACTATTATTTTGTATGGAAAGTCAAACGAAGGTGCTGATGTGCCAGAATTTGGCAAAAAATTTATTGGCGTGGGCCCTGAAGGAACGCTGGAGTTGCATGGGCACCAGAAGTTATCATGGACTCTTCTGTCAAAGACTATACATTTCTCAGGGCTGGCCTATGGTCATTATACTTTTAAAAAGAATTTTTCCCGAGGACTAAATGTCAGAGTGATTGATCAGGACACAGCAGAGGTTTTGGAAGTGCTGAAGTTTGATACTCATGAATTTTCAGATGAAAGCTTGAAACTCCAGAACTTACTGAAAAATGGAAGTCCTGGTCGCATTGTTGCTATTGCTGTAGGAGATTCAGCTGCTAAAAATCTACTGGAGGAAACCAGAGTGACTATTCAAAATCTTCTGGGAAGTAAGTTTGTCAGAGGATTGAGTTACAGGTAAATAATTTATTTTCCATTTTGTACTGAGTAAAGATGAGATACAGATCCTGCTGCCTTTTGGATGTTGGTTAAACTTTGGCAGTGTCTGCTCTTGAAGTCTTCAGAGGATTCTCAGTGTTGTACATAGCATTGCAGTAGTAGTATTCAGTGTGCAGTATTTTGGTAGTGCAGAGACTGATAATAACAGGTATCTCAGTTATAGACGGTTACTTATAATTGGTCTCTTTCACTGATCTTGACAGAAAATAAAATTGGGTGCAGCAAGGTATTTTTGCTTGTTCAAACACAGAGAAAACAGTTTCTAGATGAAGTTTTTAATGCGTGTGACTTTATTTGAAAGAGCAAGGAATGCCAATCTAGAAACTGAGTATGGAGAAGGGATGCTAATCCTGTATATCAGTGTCTTGTTCATACCTGTGCACTCTTGAAATGAAAGTATGCTATCCCTCTACTGATTCCGCAAGGGAACTGATCTATAAACATATTTTGTTATTGAAGTACACTACTAGGTCTTTTGACCATTCTTTTCAGTTGGTCAGAATTGGGATGGTGGAACAGTAGAAGGGGTATAGTAGGAATGATAAAAGCAGAAAACTTTAACTGCTGTGCCGTTCATTTGATTGTTGAAAGTTACTGTTCGCAGTCCGTGTTCTCAACATGGTTTTGTGCTGCACAAGGGTAGTAATACAGGTGAAAGGGACACTAGATCTCCTAACTGTCCATTCTTAAGTTTTCATTATATAACCTGTTTCTATTTTCCTGTGTTTTCCAGGAAGTTGGTCTTTTAGTTTTTCCATTTTATTCGTACCCATCACTTTTCCCCAACATCTGGATTCCAGTTAGTTTCCTCCCTGTACTTTGGCAGAAGCAGGCTTGGGCGTCAGTCAGGATGGCATGTTCTGACCTCGGTTCCTGTCAGGAGCACATTTATGTCAGTGACTGTGTAAGCATGTGGTCATGGGATGGGAAGTGCTTGCAGCACTACCTCTGGAGCAGTTTGGTCACAGATGCTGAGACCTGGATGTCCTGTAATAAGTTGCACCTCCTGAAAGCAGTGAAGCACATGTGGCAGTCATTCAGGTCACTCTGCAGCCAGCCCCAACATAGCCTGGAGGTGTGCCTTTCTGGTGTTTGTCTTTGGGACCTCCATGACAGTTTGTCCGAAATGAGGAACTTCTTCAGCCTGCAGTTGGGAAGAAGCAACCTTCCTTCTTTCTCTACTGAACCGATACTTGTCTTTTTTCCTTAGTTGGTAGAGACTCTGTAAGCACATAAAGTTATCTTGTTCTGCCATGGAATATGGGCAAGAAGCTCTACTGGAGTGCTCACTAAGGAAAAGCAGAATCATTTTGTTGAACCTGTAAAGCTAATGAATCAGATCTCATCGTGGAGGGGAATACTCCATTACATCCCTCTCCCCTTCTGCCTCTTTCTGCAAAATAGCACATTAAAATATCTCAATATTTATTTAAAATGTTAGTGAAATGTTCAGCTTGTTTGCTGTTGCTGCTGCTGAAAAGCTGGCCCAGTATGTACTATTCCCATGAACAGGTTAAGACTAAATAGTCATTTGGCCAATACCAGTCTATAAGAACATCATGAGGGGACTGAAATAAAGGCAGCTGGATGGAAGGTGGTTTTAGTATCTGCCTTTGGCTCAATCATTAGCACTAGACTGTTACTAGGTTGAGAGTCCAGCTAGCTCTCACTGTTTACATTTGGGGTGAATGATTCAACTTTAATGATGCAAAATTGTTCAGCTTTTTAATAGATTATTTTGGCTGCTTCCTCTGCACATATAATTACGGCATTACAGTGCAGTAAAGGACAGCAAAATAGTCTTGTTTTTTAACTTGGTGGCATTTTTCTGTGGTGTGTGGTTTGTTTTTCATTTCCAAAATCTTGGATGCATTGAGCAAAGCTGTACGAAGAGGAAGTATATCCAGGACAGTTCCCTGCTCTGTGCTGGTGTTCAGCCAAGTAGGTGTCCAGCTGAGGGAAGGGCCAGTGAGGGGGAGAAGTAAAAATCCTTGATCTCATCCTACAGAAACTTTGGTGATCCCTTGTGCAAAGGTTTTGTAACACTATACAGTTCCTTTTCTGGATCTGAGCATGTTGAATGATTCAAAAGGTATTGCTCATCCATTAGGGTGATTGCCAGTGGCTGCTGCTGGCTGCTTCTGTCCCTCCCGGTTTGGTGCACATGTAGTACCCTGGGACTTCTGGCCACTGATGGCAGCAGACTGTGGCTGGAATGTTGTCGCTGGCTCCTAGTCATCCTGTGCTCCAGCAAAGCTGTTTGGGAGTGGAATTCTGTTATCACTTCTGTCACTCATCTCTTGTGATTTGCTTTTGGAGAAAGTGTATCTTGTTGGATGTTGTGCTAAAAATGTATCTCCAAATGTATCCAAATCTTCCCCATTAAGAGCTCTTGTATTTGCCAATTTGAATATAGGGCATCCAATTACTTTAAACTATGTTTCTTTTCAATGAGGTCTGTCCTTTTTCTTCTGAATTTTGAAGTTACGTTTCAATATTAATATGGAAGAGCAGGTAAAAGGATTATTTATGACTTCTCGCCTCCTTGTCTTGTCCTTTGCCTATTTATGAAGAAGTTGTTAAGGACTGTTACATTTAAACATTTACTTTTGTTTTTCACAGGCAAGCCTGGGCTTTTGTTGGTGTCATAGGTGGTGGAAATTCTTCCTGTAATGAATCAGTGAGAAACTATGAAAATCACAGCACTGGTGGGAAAGCTATTGCTCAGAAAGAGTTTTTCACAGTGGATGGTCAGAAATTTGTTGTGAGAGCTTATAGCGAATGGAATGATGGTAGGAATGCATTTTGTGAAATCCTGCCGTTGAGGAAGAAGTAAAAAACATTGTGTATGCTTTTTTTGCTAGAACTGTTGGTTGCAATTTAAATTTCTGGGTGTTGCTCTAAGTTTTTTTTTCCTTTTTTTTCTTGCTATGGATTGAGTATGACAGCATAGTTTTTCATTACAACCTGTTTTCTCAATCTATTTGTATACAGTATGTGAACAGAATAGCATTAAGTCTTCATTTTTCATATATTTAGATAGAGATAAGGGGACATAAAAAAGGCTGAAAAGAATTTTTTTCCTTTCTTTTAGTAGTTTCAGTCATGTAGTCTTTAAATCTAAGCTTCTGAGACAGTGATTATGATCCTAAAAAGAAAGTAGTAGAAGCCAAGAGAAATGTTTTGTTTTTATTACAGTCTTCTGTTGCTGTTTGATACTGAGGTTTAGTCACTTTTTGTCATACCAAGTGGAATCTGTAGTATAAAGAGCCTGAAAGGCGTACCACTCATTTGCTTTTATCCTTTATTTTTATCCTTTTTATTTTTGTATTTAAGATATCTTTGATGTGAGTTTTGCTTTTTATGGGCAGTCGTCTTCTTCTGTTTGTAGAATTACTAAGCAATATTGTATTTACCTCAGAGGAATTTTTTTAAGGTAGTCAGATATTTAAGTAATTGATCTATTTGTTATTACCCCTTCATTGGTTGTTACAGCTGTATGAAAACCTATAGACTCATATTTAAAAAAAAAATAAACCACCAAAATACATCTACTTGCTGGTACTGTAGAGTTAGGGTCAAGAGTAAATAAGAGTTGCTGCACTTAGGCAAATCTATCAGAAAGCACTGAAACAGCATGTGTGCCTAATTTAGCCTGCCAAACTTTATTAGTTGTGTATGAAAAGGAAAGTCTTCCTACTTTGTTTTGCCAGGTCCTTGGTTATGTCTGTAGAGTTTTAAATGGCAGAAAAATATAATTTGAAACAAGTAGAGGTAGCTGGACCTACAGATTGTTGCCATGCAAGTTT
>VZZY01002787.1:4729-42540 GCA_013400335.1 Eurystomus gularis
GCCCTGAGCGCGGGAGGCGGCTGTGGGGGGCGGCGCCGGGGCCGCCGCGGGGGGCGGAGGGAGCCGGCGGGGCCACCGGAACGAGGCAGGCGACGAGTTTAATGGAGCAAGGGAGGAGCTCCCCTGGGGGAGCCTGAGGGGCGTTGTCTTCTGCCGTCCCGTTACTGCTGTCACGGACAGATCATTTAACTCGAGATACGCGATCGAGAGCTGGCTCCGTCACTCCGAGCACTGGAGCAGGAGCTGCAGCCCGGCAGAAGCAGAGGAAAGTGCATTTGCAGTACGTGGCCTTTGGGCTCCAAAGCCTCCGCACTCCCTCAGCCCAAGGCACGTTTTTCTGTTTGTCTTTCTCCTCTGCATTGCTCACTGCATCTGAAGCTTTGGCCAAGCTGGGATGAATGTGTCAGTTCAGCCATGCAATACTGTCACTATCTATAGTACAAAATAAAGCCTGTGATACCAGAAGAAAAATGTGGAAACATGGAAAAGGTTTATGTAGGGACATGATCCAAAACCGTATTGAAAGTGGAAGCCATGTTAAACTACATAAGAAAAACAAAAATAAAAATACTGTATTTGTAATGTTATTTGAACAAATGTGGATTATGGATATTTCTGTTGGCTGGCTATGCCCCTTTGAAAAAATTTACCATTACTGGACTTTAGTATATCATAGTTATTAAGACTTTATTCTTCAGCTTAGCTTTTGTTGTTTCTTATTCCAAGCAACAGAGTAAATCATCTCATGTAATGGAATGAGGTATCTTCTTTCCAGGTAGAAGGATCCTGTGCCTGTTACAGTGCTGGGCAGCATCTTGAAGCACCTGATGTTTGGGTTTTTTTCCCCACTCTGCCACAGACTTCCTCAGTGAAGTTGGGTGTGTCAAGTCCTGATCCTCTGAAGGTGCCCAGTACCTACTAAGGCTCTCCTTTTGTGTCCATTTTTTGTCTTTAATAAGGAGTTGCAGTATTTTTATTTTTTTTTACTTCAAGCAGATTTTCAGTGTAAAAATATTAAGGATTAGGAATGACTTGGATATTTGGCAGTGGATGAGGTGGTGGGAGCTTGTCAGCTTTTCAAGAGTGTTGCCTTGATTAAATAGCATAGGATATAATCAAGTTTAGCTCCTTGACAAAATAATCCATTTCTGATATAGTACTTCACCTTTAAAAGTTAACTTTCAAGCAATAATTACATACTAACATGGAATTACCTTCTGTAGCTGACTTTATGTCAGCCACCAAGTAGGATTCATCATGGTAGAAGACTTGCTTGTAGCTAAAATAAATTACCTAGTCCCATTCTACACTTCAGAAGCTTTGATACGCTTACTAGATATAGTCATCTCTTTCCTGACTGCCTAAGCTTTCAAAGCATCAGACATAAAGCGAGGACTTTCAGAGTGACTACTCTTAGGCTGAGGGAGTTGGAATGCTGATTCTGTGGCCTAAGTGAAGTGAAAATTATCTGAGTTGGTTTCCTTCCTTTTTTTTTTTGTCTCCTTTTTTTAAAAAAAATCAAATCCCTTACAATAGTATTTCTTCTTTCACATGTGAAATGTGAAGTACAATTACTTCTGGCTTTTTTTGTGATCTAGTTCAGCTGCACAGAGCTGAGCCAAGATCTGATTAGCACAAGCTGTGCTCCTTTACAACAACAGAATTATTTAATTTCCTACAAACTGCTAGGGATTAATGAATCTGTTCCTTTTTGCATTCTGCACTTACACAGTTAACTTGCAATTTAAATTGTTTGTTCAGAAGTGGTAGTAAGATCTTTAAACTCATGAATCAAAAAAGAAAACTCGAGTTGGAATGTATAGTGCATATCCTCAGTATGGAGTTTGAAATCCATGTGCTGCTTAAAGGCTCAGTAGAATAAGGCTTTCCCAGAGCTGTGGTTTTGGGTTTGTGTGTGTTAACTGAGAGGAATGCCTCACAATTGTCATCAAAGTGGCTTATATTTATCACAGGTTTATGTACGATCTCACATTGCTACTTTAATTTCTCTAGGATAAATGGGTGTATGTTGCTTTCCCCTGATCTAAAGTGGTTCCATGTCTTGTTTGGTAAGTTTGTATTTAAAAATCTTTGGCAGTTGTACCTTGTTACCCAGTCATACCTTAATGTGAAAAGGTTCTGGTGAAATGTCTTGCTTGAGGGGGTTTCCAGTGCTGATATGTTTAAACTTTGTATTATCAACTTCCAGTGAAGGAGACTGTTTTAGTATCTCTTTTCTCTAGGTTTGCCATGTATGCACTCTCTGCTGTTTCTTAACCTCTTGCTCGACTGACTTGTAGCAGAAAACTTTCTGGAATCCTGCTTATAGAGGCTACTTCTGATGTTTTCCAACTGCCATGTGTAATAAATTGCAGCAACTCCACTAACATTCACTGGTTTCCGTTATCAAGGACTGTTCCTGTATTCTACGTACACCAGTTGAATCAATCAGACCAGAAGAGCTATCTCAAAGCAGCATCCATGAATGTCTGGTAAGAAGAAAATAGAAACATTAACTGGTGATGTTAAAAATGAAGCTGCTGCATAATAAAAAGAATTTCATCAGGGGATACTTCTTAAAATGTTAACAGCAAAAATAACCAGAGTACTGCAGGGCTTCCACTTTGGAAGAAGACTGTAGGTAACTAAGTGTTACTTTTAATCTTGTACACACCAGTTTGAAAACAAAATGCACACAAAAAACATAGCTCATAAAACTAAGTCTCAGTGTAATGGTGAAAGCACCAGCTTGAATGTTCTGACTTGAGTACTTGATCTTAGCATTCTAATGAATTATATTTCTGTGCTGATTTTAAACATGTAAATGTTTAAAAATTACATAGTCATTTTGAGAACTGCTTTTCCTCACTGTTAGACTGATTCTGATCTAGCCTGGATTCCCCCATCTACAGGAAGGAATGAAATGGTATTTTGCTCTTCTAATGTCTCTCACTATGAACTCCAGCTGGAAATAGGTAACTTAAGTGTACCTTAAAATATTTCTTGTTCCTGCAGATGCATGCTCTCAATAGGTTATTGCTAACTGCAGTAAATATTAAGTTTGGAAAATGTATTATGACTCCTTAGTTGAGAAAAGTGCAGAACATTGCTCATGTTTCAATAACCACTTACTTTACAATATAAGACAAACCAACAATTACCTGAATTATTCTCTTGGTGTTTGTGCATGTACATGTCAGTTTTGTAAATCTGTGATACATGGACAATAAATACATCATTAAGTAACATCATGTCTTGCCACTTGGCTACCGAAGTTGATTGTTCTAAGGATGGCTGCCCTGAATCTTACTGTGCACACATATGTTTTTGTGAATATGTATGCTAAAAGTGTTGTTCATTTAGATGTGTAATTGACACTGACAAATATTTAAGCATTTTTAGTTGTTCTGAAAATAGCAGAGCCATGCTTTAACTAATTTGCTGGATGTATTTTGCTAAGTGCTTGACATTCTTAAAGAAAAGGTCATGCTGCTATCAAATGCAATTTTAAAACTAAAATTATCTCTAAATATGAAGGAAATTATGTGGTGGATTATTATATTTGCCCATACTAAGGTAGCCACTTCTGGTTTCAGGAAGGAGGTTCAACAACTTAACTTCAGTCTACCTTGCACGGCATACACCTACAGGCATGCAAGTTGCTGTAAGGATCACAGACCTAGAAAATTGCTCTGAAGAACATTTGAAAGCCTTACAGGTAAAGCAACAGCATGTCTGCACAAGTCTGAGAAAGATACTGATGAATACATATGAGGTTACTAAACAGAGGTAGCCTTTGTGTTAGTACTGGGTCATTTCAGTCAAGTTTTTCCTCCAGTGGGGTAGAATATAAATATAAGGCATGTGTGACTTTGAGAGGTGCTTTCTGAAGAAAACAGTTGACAGGTGTTTTAGAAAAAATGCTCTAACTGTACAACTTTTTCTGTGAAACATGTTCTGTACTCCATGTTTAACACTAAAACTTTGGACTGTGAGCAAACTAGATTTACTTCAGAAAAATGCAGTTATAGGCAAGTTATTTCATTTCTATTGCAGACTATGCACATCACCTGGAATTTTGTATAAATGCACACAGGGAACTGTTCTTTCCACTGATTACTAACGTAGTTAATGCTCTTAGTAAGACTATTGTCTTGTGGTTAACAAATCCACTTTCATTTAATTCCATAGAATGAGGTGGTTTTATCCCACTTTTTCCAGCATCCCAACGTAATGACACTTTGGACAGTGTTTACAGCTGGTAGTTGGCTTTGGGTCATCTCCCCATTCATGGCCTATGGTAAGAACTGTAAACTGCAATTTTGGAATAGGAAAAAGGGCTGATACAATTTGGACCACATGGCCTATCAGAGGTTTTTCTTTAAGCATCTCCTGTCTTGTAGAAAACCCAACCTTTCTCAAACCATTTGTCTAGAGAAGTCTTCTGTACCTAATTGTTCTCCCCAGTGAACACTGGTATTTGAACTGCATTAAATTGCGCTTAGTCCTAACATCTGCCGTGTAAGGAATGCTAACTGGGAGATGTATTTGACTTTATACAGCTTTGAATTTGGCCAAAAAAAGACCTGTCTAGGTTGAATACAGGTTTGGCATGGACTTTCAGTTAACAGCAGCATGGTGGATGCATCAGTTGCATCCATGTAACTGTTTTTGATGTACCATTGTCCTGGTTTGGCCAGAACAGGGTTAATTTTGTGTGGAGCCAGGTTATTCTATACCATGCTGATGTCATGCCCCGGGGCCAGTTCTGGTGGGGGGGCAGTTCGAGTTGGGCTTCGCTGGTCTTCGGTCCGTCCCTTTTTTGTCCAGTATTTATTCTTTTTGTATGGCTCTTTTCTCACTGTTACTATTGTTCTTGTCAACTGCAAGTGCTTATTACATGTTGTTTTTTAATATATATTAAGCCTTCCTTATCTCAACTCAAAAAGGCACTTTTAAACCTTTTTTTCTTTCTTTCTTTCTCTGTCCGTGAACCGCGGCAGAGGGGAAGGGGTGGGGAGTGGCGTGGCCACATGGCTCCGGCCACGCCGCAGCCGCAGCTTTTACTAAACCAATGCAACCATAGTCAATATAAAGATGAGAATACTGCTTTTGATGAATGTATACAATGAAACAAGCAGACAAGTAATTTTACAAGACTTTTTAGGCTTAGTTAGGTTTTTTTCACTTCCAGGTTCAGCTAGACACCTGCTGAAGACTTACTTTCCTGAAGGAATGAGTGAAGCTTTGATAGGAAACATTCTGTTTGGTGCAATCAGAGGATTAAATTACATGCACCAGAATGGCTACATTCACAGGTAGGAGAATGTCAATAGGTAAGAATCAGATTACAGCATCCAGTTTATTAAGAATTTAGTTTCAATTCAAAACTCATTTGCACCTCAAGTGTTGTCTCCTTCCTTTTTCTATATACCTTCTTATGCCAGACAGTGCAGAAGCAATTTTTTTCAGTAATAACAGAACCAAATTTGTAGAAGCTTATACTTTCTTTAAAGCCAGTTATTACAGGGATTATACATGTGTCTGGCTTTATCTTTTTGAAGCAGAAGAGAATCTGAGTTGTAGGAACAGCTTCCTTACTTTACACCCATTGCAGGGAAGGAGGGCCCTTCTCCAGTTTCTGGCAGTTTTTTCTTGCCAGTCATTTTTTCTCTCTCTTGGGGCTATATTGAAAAGGCAAGTCATACTGAGTGAAGAACTTCCATGAAAATAATCTGCTAAGTAGAATTGCATACTGACATCTCACTATAAATTGATTAAATACAAAAGTCTTTCTACTCTAGTAGTGCTTTGAGTAATTATTTTAACTAAAATTTACCACTTTGTGTTACAGGAATATTAAAGCTAGCCACATTCTGATTTCAGGGGATGGGCTGGTTTCTCTCTCTGGCTTAAACAACCTCTATAGTTTAGTTAACAATGGACAAAAGTCAAAGGTGGTATATGATTTCCCCCAGTTCAGTACATCCGTGCTTCCTTGGCTGAGTCCTGAACTACTGAGACAGGTTAGTATAAATTACACTTAATTTTTCCTGTTCAAAGTTACTGGAAGTCTTCAACTTCCAACTTAAGTTCAACTTCAACTTCAAACTTAAGTCTGCTTGTAGAAGTGCAATGGAAGCTGTTAACTACAACTTTTAAAAATACATAGATGTACTTCTCCTAAAGAGAACTGGTTTCAAAGCTGTTGGTAAGGTGGCGCTGTACTAGATCTCTTTACCTGGAAACTACTGCAGAATGTGAAACTTGTCTCCAGTTTTCTGAACAAACTCAGGTTTCTGAACAAACTCAGGTTTCTGAACAAAGCCTGAGGTGTCACAGTTTAACTGCCTTGATCCTGTGTACATTAAAGGGTATTAAAATATTGTGTTGAAACAGACACTTGTATTTTTTTGGCACAACTCAATGGCATCAGGGATCCAGCAGAGTTTTCCTTCTCTCACAGGATTTGTCTGGGTATAACATGAAGTCTGACATTTACAGTGTAGGAATCACAGCATGTGAATTAGCTAACGGACACGTTCCATTTCAAGATATGCCTCGCACTCAGGTATGAAGCTAACTCTATTTCTACTTAAAAGCACTGAACATTTTTGTTTTGCTCAGAGAAACCAATGTTATTACTGCTGAAATGGTGGCTGCTTTTTTGTATTCCAAATACGCATGCATCTTTCTAGATCAAATAATCCTCCCATTCCTGGACTTTCACAGCTTGGCCTGAATATGTCTGGATAGCTGTTGAACTCTTAGACTGCTATTCCTTTCTACTAGATGCTGCTGCAAAAGCTGAAAGGTCCCACATACTGTCCTTGGGATATAAGTACCTTTCCCCATGGGGAATCCAGGATGAAAAATTCCCCATCAGGTGTTGACTCTGGAATTGGTGAGAGCATGACACGCACAATGACCAGTGAAAGACTACAAATTCCCTTTTCCAAAACATTTTCACCTGCTTTCCACAACTTGGTAGAACTTTGCTTGCAACAGGACCCTGAGAAAAGGTAACCTTCTGGTGAAAACTAATTTTCTGTCGCTTCAATCTAAGACCAAGTATAGCCCA
Organism: Eurystomus gularis; assembly: GCA_013400335.1. Lineage (NCBI taxonomy): Eukaryota > Metazoa > Chordata > Aves > Coraciiformes > Coraciidae > Eurystomus > Eurystomus gularis. The sequence goes on from VZZY01002787.1 coordinate 11,811, forward strand.
CAATTCAGAATACAGTAATTACTTTAATACTGTTAAAAGTCAGTATTTCAGACCAGAATTACTGTACAAAACACTATACTTACTTTTGGTATTGTAATTTAAGAAATATCTTGTCTGATAAAGGAACCATACTTTTAAACTCATCTGACCCCTGAATTTCTTGTAATATAAATGTGGTTTGTAACAAGTAAAATTATTTTTTAAGCATGCACTTGGTCTAAGAAGAAAACAGAAATCTGAAGTACATATTTTCAATACTATGTCTCTTCTGAATGAGGCATTAAATTGCTTGTTAAGCAGAAAAGCAAAAAAGCCTTTAAAAATAGGTATATTTCGTAGTGCCTTCACTACAAATTGAGACATAGAATGTAGAAATTCTGTGCTACAGATGAAAAACCACAGAGCTTAAATTTGTCAGTCAGGCCCATTCTCCAAAAGCAGTATTTAACTTTCCAAAACATAATTATATTGTTCATTTTATGATCCAGGCCATCAGCAAGAAGTTTGCTTTCGCATACGTTCTTCAAACAGGTGAGTTTACTGTATTTTGTTAAATGACACAGCTATAACCTAAATAAGCCACAAAACACTGGAGTTGGATTACAAAACAATAAGTTACCTGGAGCCAAAAAATACCCTGTAACAGCATATCTGCGTCAGACTACTTTTTTTTTTCTTAACAAAAAGGTATTGATAAGAGTATAGGAAGCATAAGAGTAATCCATTTCCCCTTTGGTAAAGTTATATAACTTAAGTCAGCCTAACTAATAATGGTTAATATTCTTAACTTAAAGCAGAAAAACTACAGAGCTAATGTAATTAGTCTTGAAAGACTAATTCAGCTTACTCTAGAGCGAGGAAAGCTAAACCCCTCATCCTGTTATTTTCAATATTGGAACATGCAAGAATATGGCTCCACTTTCACATGCTTTTAATGAAATAAGATGTGAGGTTATGTAGACTTTTATGTGCAGCCCTGTTTTAACTTTTCTTCTTTCCAGATAAAAGAACAAACACAGAATTCAATACTGTCTCTGTTACCGCCTCCTATTCAAAATAACAGATCTGAGTTCTTGGCACTGCCCTCCACAGCAGTTGGGACTGAACTTGGACATATGACTACAAATGAAGACAATACAGACTGGGAATTCTAAATAAACACCAAACAATCATACCTCTCCTGTGCTTCAGAGAAGGAAAATGTGACTTGTATTTGCTGCTCTAGTTTGTATGGTTAAAATACAGTTAGACAAGGTATACTTGAAAATGCCACTGAAGTGGCCACATTTCATTAACTACTTCCTCTGTTGGCATTATAAAGTGCAGCGTGCCTCACTTTCTGATCATGAGGAAAACTGTACATAGAGAAGGGCTGAATGTTTATCTCCTTTCAAGACATTTCTTAACAAGAAAGTTCCTGCTGTAATCTTACACTATACTGTATTTTCAGCTCATATTGTGTCCATGTGCCTTTCTGAATTCAGGCTTGGGCTTTGTCTGTGACCTTACTTCAACAATCTATTTGTCTTTTCATTATCACCCAAATTATTTTAGCAAGGATAAATCCTCCAATTCCAAATCAAATTTTGAAACCGCACAAATTAGTTGCTTATGCAAATAAATGTTTCTTTTTTCACATACCCCAAAAGGCATTTCTCAACATGCTGTCATACTTGTCAAAAGTTAGCTATGCATCATTTTTCATGCAGTTTTAATGCTGCATGTTTCCCAAAGAAGTTAAGCTACTTGAAAATGTCACTCATACTTCTGCATTTGTCTACATTCTTAGTACAAATCTGTGCTTTTTGTATTGCCATTAATCTGAGGGAATCTTACTATGCAAAATAAGTCTCAAGTTAACAATGGTATGGGTTAATTTTGAATAATCATACTAAATATTCTGAAGTTACTGCATATTTTTATTTCTACTGTATTCCTGTTCACCACCAAAACTTACCAGAACCTAATACTGATTTCTTAAAAGAATAGGCAACATGCATTAAGCTTCACTGGCACTGCTGCTGGCAAGCAAGCCTTTTCTGCAAGCCACAAGTTCCCATGGATAGATTGAGCCATAACAAGAACCCAATAAACCCCCTAGGATTCTAGGACCCTGTTCTAAGTCAGATGAAAAACTGCCTTTCTCCCTACAATTCAGTAAGTTCCCATCTCTCATAGTCTTCTAGGCAACTCAAGCTGAACAAAAGCAGCTTCTTTTGAAAAAAGGCTTCATGGTCTCATCATGTTTTAGAGAAAGTTATGTCCCAAAGCCACTAGTACTTTACTGATGTAAGTTCTGACTGTAGTAAAAGTGTATAAATAGATATTGAATACATACATTTTAAATTTTCAACATAAAAAACATTCCACAGTAAGGCTTCAACTCTTCCAAAGCTGAGCTGGTCTGCAACCAACCCTGAGAATACTTCACTACTGTTTTGCAAACAGTTTTATCACTACAAAGCCTTGAAGACCAAATGACCAAAATGCAAGCCTGAGACAGACTTCAGTGCGGTCATTTAAAATTTTATGTATTAACAAAAAAGTTTATTCTACTTATTATGCTGTGAAGAGAGGTCTATATTTCAGAACATGAAATTTAAGATTAAAAATCTTTCCATACATTTACCCTATGTCTCTCCATTTATTTCTGTACTTCTTGTTCTATTTTCACTATAGACCACTCATAATAATAGCTTCTTGTTACGGCAGGAAAGAAGTTTCATATTTATGCCAGTCATTAGGTAAGAAATTAGTTAACTAAACTAGAAATTACTCTCTTAAAAATATTAATAACTTAATTCTGTGCTCATTTTCACATGAACCCCATGTTCGTAATTCTTAACCACTACAAATTTTGACTGTTTTCAGATCAAATATATAGCATCTTAAAGTAACTTTTGACTAACCATACATTTAAAAACCAAGTCAAATAAGTAGGAATACACATGAGGTTGTACATATTTTCATTAAAGACCTCTGAATAAACATCAATACTGTTTTTTTAAAGAAACAAAACTACAGAAAATTTCAGGCAGCTCAACTGCTAGCATTTGCAAGCTTCTCTTGAAACAACAGTGCCCTGCACTCTCTCTAAAAATTAACTTGGATACTAATAACAAAGTCAGACTAAACTGATTTAAACAACCATGTGTTCCAGTGGTGTTACTTTGCTGCTGCCTTTTTCTATGGAAAAAAATAAAATTACTTATTTCTACATACTGGTCCAGCTTTTGTATAATTGACGTAACTTTTAAGAAGAAAGTGAAATACAGTTTTGTTAGTTAAAATGCACATTAGTCTTTAGTGTTAGAACAATTGCTTTTCAATAACTATAGTATTTTGAAACAAAAGCAATTAAGAGGCACCGTGAGTTATAGTAATTCTCAAAATAACTAGAAATAAATGATGATCAACCCTAGATTATGTTTGTTGAAAAGTTTGCTGCAGTTTTGCTCATTAACTATGCTACTTTCTATTAAGGAAGAGTGCACAATAAGAAATATTAGTTAACATTTAAAAAATGTATAATCATAATGTTAAGGAGGTTCAACTATCTGTCACTGAAAAGGAGTTCTTGGAAATGGCTGTGTTCTGAAAATCTGAAGGTTTGGCATACAGTTAGTGTTTTCAAAATCTGAGACTCGTGAGCCTATATTGTTAAGATTCAAGTTGCAGGGACTTTCTATTCCAAGCTGAGATAATTCTAAGCACAATTTTTCTTTTTTTTTTTTAGAGCACTTGTTTACTCACTTCTACTCATACTGATGATGTGTGTTACCACCATATGAACTAGAACTGGACTTCAAACTAGGCTCAGTGTGAGGTATTTTCAAAGGAGATTATAAAACTTTTCTACATTTGCAAAAATCTTACAGCCACTGAAACAAATTTATAGTTTGGTTACTTTTGCAATATGTTTTGAAAACAACACAAGGTTGGGGTTTTTTTGCTGCCACCTTTCTTTGTGCTGGCATTTAACATTACATAAAATAACTAAATACCTGTAGAAAACTTAGGTTAATTAAAATTACCTGAATATATGCTCAATACTGTTGAGTTTCTACTATCTTGGTAAAAAAGGAAAGCAGTTTGTGAATGACTGAATGGATGAACACAGGAAAAAGTAGGATTCACTCAGAATCAGCTTGATCTGCTATATGAACTACTCACTTTAAAGAGTCTGTGGTGAACCGACCACATGATTTTTTCTGCCTTATTAAAACAGTGAGCAAAAAACTCGATTTCCCATAAATCTATTCTGCATAAATCCTCCAGGAAACCGGATGCGTGATAACGCCAGCCATAAATATCGAAAAAGAAAACAAACTTTCTCTTTTCCGCCTCACTGCACAAAGGGAGCACATCGCTCCTGCTGAGTGCCCCCCCCCCCTCCTTCCTCCGCTGCCGGAGAGGAGCGAGGAGGAGGGGGGGAAACTGAACTGAGCTGTCAGCGCAGCCCCCTGAAGAAGCCAAGCAACCGGAGAGAAGGGAGCAGCCACCGCGGAGAGCCGCCGGACAGAACTGCTGACTCCCACTGCTCCAGGAATCTGGGGGAGAGAAAGAAGCCGTGAGCCGCCGCCGGCCGTGAGTTGCGCAATCGCTGCCACCGCCGTGAGCCGCTGCCATGAGCCAAAACTGAAAGAATCCAGAGAAAAAGCTGCAAGCTGCAGCAAGAAGAAGAAATTGTGACAAGAGGCCATTGGAAGCCGCGTGCTGCAGAAAGCCACGCCGCAGAAGGCCGCGTTGCCAGAAAAGTTGCACCGAAGAAACTGTGCTGAAAAACTAAAGCCGACGCCACCGTCGGAGGGAGAGAGAGAAAGAGAGAGAAACTCCGATCGCACTGAAAAGCTACAAGCTGCTGACGTCATCAAAACAGTCCAGGTCTGCCGGGCGGGCATCATCGCTGTTCCACGGAAACCATCACCAAACGCTGAAAGGACACATGCACGCACACACACGCACCATCCACACATACAGGTCGTATTTTGATATAATTAAGTCCTTATTTGCCCTTATCTCTCGGTGGGTGAGAGAGGGAGTGAATGGGTGGGCGTGGTGTTCTTTAATATCGTAATATTTCCGTAGAGTAAATAGGGTTTTATTGGAATATATTTAGTGATAGACTTGTTGGATACTCATTTCGGTCTCCGTGTCTGCTTGAGAGCTTGGTGGGGAGATATCCCAGTTTGCCCTCGGCCCTTCTCCCTTTGGGAGGTGGTCGGACCTCTGCGCGCCCGACTGCGACAGAGTCTCAATGCAATAAATATCCATTGAAGAGATAACAATTTCTTCCACTTGATGCTATGAAGGAACAAAAGTAAATATTAAAAATAGATACTGCATTTTACCTTATGTTTTCCCCAACCTCTCCTTCTCCTCAAGTGCTATGTGTCCTGGTTTGGCCAGGACAGGGTTAATTTTAGTGGAGCCAGGTTACTCTACACCATGCTGATGTCATGCCCCGGGGCCAGTTCCGGTGGGGGGGCAGTTCCCGTTTGGCTGTTGTCTGGGTGAGCTTGCTCCCTTGCTGCTCTCTGTTATAAATCTTTTTGTATTGTTCCTTTATCACTGTTACTGCTGGGTTTCTTTAACTGCAAATGCTTATTATATGTTGTTTTCTTATATAAATATGTATATATTAAACCTTCCTTATCTCAACTCAGAAAGGCACTTTTAAACCTTCTTTTTCCTTGTCCGCGACCCACAGCAGAGGGAGGGGGCGGGGAGCAGCGGTGCAGCCATGTGGCTCGGCTACCCCGCGGCCACAGCTCTTACTAAACCAATACACTATGAAAGCAGTTTTTAACCTAGAAAATGTGTAAAATCATGGGACAGTAGCTGAAAAATGTTCTGAATGTCTCTGACATAAGATACCAAAGCAGGTGACTTACCCTGTCTTTAGTGCTAGTAAGTAGATTTGCTGAATTATATTAGGTTGTCTAATAAACCTTTAGAACAACAAAGACAGCTGTAATGACCTGTCTTGATGGTCATCCCTGTCCTGTATGAATGAGGAAAAACTACTAAAATTCAGAGATACTACACAACACATGCAGCAAGACAGACCTCTAAAGACTGAATAGGAACCATACTATGAAATAAACGTATTTGATGGAACAGACCAGAAAAAACTTAAGGATTTAAAAATGAAAGCACTTAAAAATTGAGATGGTCTATTAATTACCAGCTAGTAGAATAACATTCAATATTTAACATAATTAAACATATCCAGAAACCTGAGATGAAGGAAAGAATATTAGGTTTAAACAGGTTCCTGTGGAAATCCCCATCATTACTAAATGAAAACAACTGATCCCACTCCATAGATTAGTTACATAAATGTATGTTACTTATCCAAAAGTCCTATGAAGTTCCTGAAAAATGCCCAAAAGCCCTTATGAAATTAGCTGCAATTGAGTTATAATTTTTTTGTATGATTACAGAATACACCACTAGTACTGGATTTACCCACAAATCCAGATTCATGTAATCTATATTTATCTTACTGTGAAATCCACCTGCAATAGAGGAGACCACTAATACAGGCTGCAATCTGGCCTAACAGTCTTAACAGGGCTTTCAAAGTGTGGGAAAACTGCCCAGTTTGCCTTTAACAGGAACGCAAGCCAACTAGTGTGCTTATCTTGTACCAGCCTTGGACAGGAATGCAGGCTAATTACTGTGCTTATAGTTTACCTGACAATGAGCAGAGTTGGATGTGCTTATCTGGCCAAGACACAGCACAGATGTTGGAAGTTTTACAACCTGACAATTTGGAAGTTTTACAACACAGCCCAATTACTGTGACTGCTGGGATGGAGCAAAGGCCTTACAGCCAGAGTGTTGGCTTTTCTTCCCCACCACTCTCTTAATTAATAGCACCATTAGCCTGCTAGGAGCCAATCAGCACCTTTAGAATCCCCTGGCAGTCCTTAGAATCCTCTATTTTTGAGGAAGGAAAGTCCAACTATGCAGATGGGTTGGCAGGCCTGAACCTCTCTCCTCCCCAAGCAGGGATGACTCTTTGTCAAGATTTGGACCTCTGACTTTGTCAGATACTACCTGACAAACTAACTCGAGCTTGATTTTTGCAGGAAGTGTGTTTATCAACAGGAATTCTGAACTTGTTTTATCTGTTGCCTTAATAAATTATCTATCTTTGCAACCCTGTCTCACTGAAAGTGGCAGGACTGTGAAACAGGCAAACATCGACTCTAAAAAGTGACTACACACATGTAATCCTTAGTTGGAAACCGCTGACCAAGACTGAGATTTAGGACGGATTTAGCAGCACCTAGGCTCCTCCCTGAAAGGAAGTCTAGAAAGCAAGTGGGTCTACTCTGGACCCCTTGACTCAATGGGACGGTCTTCCTCAGCCACCTATCAAGCCCACACCCCTTTGCATGGCACAAAGTTTACATGACGGCAAAACAAATAGACACACTAGTAATAAAGTAATAAGTAAAGAAAAGAACTCTGTGAACGTTCAGAGTGACTGTTTTCATTCATTGTGGTTAATGTTGGATAGCCCCATAAGAAAAAGTGTGGATGCATAGGTTTTCCTCTCTTGTCAAAATTTACTCTACATGACATGAGTCAAAACATGACATGCTGAGTTTACCTGCTACAGTTTATTAAAGAAGTTTGTTTATTCTACATTCTGGTATCAATTTTCTTTCTATTTCTATGTTGTGGTCAATTAAAAATATTATTACAGGCAGATTTCCTTTTGCCCATGTGAAATCTGGAAGGCCACTTGTAGATGAGTTTTCTTTAAATGCTTTCATAGTTTGAGGTAGCTGTTGTTCTGCAGTAGCTGCTGGAGCCATCAGACTTGTTGAATGATTTATTGGCTTGCTCTTTCTTCTGCTTTGCTTTCTGCTTCAAGTTTTCTTTATTATGGAAGAACACTGATGATTTTGAATTACTGGATCCCACAGCATGTGATGTTCAAAGAGCTGGCTCAGCATACTTTCCATGTCTTGTCTTCTTCATCACTAGATTTCCTCAGTTTGATTTTCCTTCTTAGATTGTGTACTTGCTGATATTTGTCCCAGATGTTAGTGGCATGGCATGGTACATTTCTTAGGAGCCTTACTACATTGCTTGTCTTTTGACTTCCTGTCAGGATTTCTTGATGACTTTTCTTGTGCTTGTCTTGTAAAAAGACACATTTTGGGCACTTTGCTGGAAAGGAGAGCCATGGTCTAAAAGGGTATTCTGTTTGAATAATAGCATCACGAGCATTTAAAATGGGATAATTTACTCTTTCAGGTATTTCTTCTTGCTCTTTTACGATAAGCCTTTAATAATTCCAAAATATTTTCTTGACTGTTCTAGTTCTTTTTTTTTTCTCTATCTTTTTTTGTAAGTGCTTGTTGGTTGCTGTTTTTTTTCTTCCTTGTCTCTGTATCGTTATCTGTCGGAGGCCTGTCTCTATCAATCTGAAAAGTCATGATCTTTTCCATTTTATTGAATAAAGTACAGGAAACCAGTACAGGACACTGTGAGAGAAGACTCTAAAATGTTTTAAGGCTGAATAAATGATTACATAATTTAAAGTACAGAATTAAAGCAAAGAGTTTTGTTCATGTGTAGGAACATAGGGGGAATTTTTTCTTTTTGTGTTTCCTGTTTCCATTGCAGCTACTACACAGGTGTGCACTGGCAGCCGCTACCTTAATAAAGGGGGATGTTAGAGGCAGAGGAATCCAGCTCTGTTCCCATACAGAAAGAAGACTTTTCATTCCAGGACGAGGCAGAGGTGGAAGCTAGTCTATTAAACAGGAAGAAAGCGGCAACGAGCGCCAGGGCCCCAGGGGTCACGGGCAGCCCGGAGGCCTCCGTGCCGAGCCCGACATGGCGGGTGCGCCACCGCCCCCAATGGCCGCTACGCGTTCGGCGGGCCTGGGCGCCTCCTGCCGGCGCGGCGACAGGGCGGCGGTGCGGAACCGCCGGGCTCTGTCGGTAATACACCGCCCGGGGAGGGAACGACGACCCACAGCTTGCTCCCAACAGCCGAGATCGGGGAAAAAACATCCCCAAAAGCACTTACCCGAGAAGCAGCAGCCGGCGGGTGCCCTGCGGCAGGGCAGCGGGCCTCGCCCAGCCGGCAGCTCTCCTTCCTGCCCTCTGTGAAGAGAGCGAGCAGCCCCGGGGGCACAGAACATTAATAACGCCCAGGGGAAAAAAAAAATACTTCTCCAAGGGTCATTGGACTTACAGATCAATTCCAAGCACAGCTGCAGGGAGCAATATAACAGCGCCTTCCACACCACTGTGAGGAAGAAGGAAGAGAAAGCCCAGGCTTAGCAGTAACAACGTATCTGATGGTCTATTCTCCCAAAGCCTTTGGGCACTTAAATTAATTCTGCTGCAAATATGCAAGCCGGTATGATATACGTAACGAAAAGTAAAATAAAAGAATCTGTCACACTAACCGCTTGAAAGAAAGCAGACTAGATTACTAACAAAAAATAATTAGCAGGCAGTAACCACTTGAAGGCTAGGTTGTTACTAACAAAAAATAATTAACAGGAGCCATAAAAAGATAAAACTGGCAAGTTAAAAGAAACCCGATGTTTCTCCCAAGGACAAAGCTGACCAGGACTGAAAAACTTGCCATGAAAACACATTCCAGGCAAGAGGTGAAAAGTACATTACGAGGAAGACCTACGGCCTTCCTCCCAGAGACCACCGCCCGTGCCTCGAAGACCCCTGCCCACAGTTACCAGGAGGAACTGCGCAAGCGCAAGACTGATAAAGCTAATTATAATACAAAGTGAGGAAAGGCGGGGTTAGGTAGTAAATATGTATAGGTGTCAGTTAAATATGTAGTGTTTTACTGTATAAATATGAGATCGTTTGCCACTTCAGGTATGCACGTTTGTGGTGGAGCGATTCCCCGTGCATCTGCGTGCAATAAACATACCTACTTTATAACCTTCTGGGCTATAGAGTCTGTTTCTGCACGTCAGGTAATTCTGACCTAACCCTAACCCCCCTGAAGTTTACCTCAGCAATACAAGAAAATCTGTAAAACACACTTTTCAAATTAACGCCACTTGGCTTCATAGAATCATAGAATGTTTCAGGCTGGAAGGGACCTCTAGAGGTCATCTGGTCCAACCTCCCTACACAAGTAGGGACATCTACCTAGGTCATGTTACTCAGAGCCTCATCGAGCCCCACCTTGAATGACTCCAGGAATGGGGCCTCCACCACCTCTCTGGGCAGCCCGTTCCAGTGCTCTATGACCCTCATGTTAAAGAACTTTTTTCTAATATCCAACCTAAAGCTATCTTTTCCTAGCTTAAAACCATTACTCCTTGTTCTATCACTACAAACCCTTGTGAACAGACCTTCCCCTGCCTTCCTGTAGGCCCCCTTCAGGTGCTGGAAGGTCAGTATAAGGTCCCCCCGGAGCCTTCTCTTCTCCAGGCTGAACAGCCCCAACTCCCTCAGCCTGTCTTCGTAGGAGAGATGCTCCATTCCCCTGATCATTTTGGTGGCTCTCCTCTGGACACACTCCAATACATCCACATATTTCTTGTGCTGGGGGCTCCAGACCTGGATGCAGTACTCCAGGTGAGGTCTCACCAGGGCAGAGAAAGCTGTGACAGTAACATTTAAAATAAATAACTGGAAATTAAGCACATGTTAAATGACTGCCTTTTAAGAAGCAAAACAAGAACAATTTAGTTTAGAAGGGACTCTGAAGGCTGGTTGGGTCTAACCTCAGCTGCACAGGCCTCTGTCCACCCAAGTCCAGAGCAGCTCCAGGGACAGAGCTCCCACAGAACAGCCCCCGTGGGCCCCCACCAGACTGTCCCCAAGCCCTGTCAAAACTCCTGTGGCAGATAATGGTAATTTACCCGATGCTGCCTGCAACCATTTCTACTCATCTTTTCACTGTGCAGCTTCAGAAGTCTGACTCCTGTCTTCTTTGCAGTCACCCATTAGGTGGCTAAAAGACAGCAATCTCCTCTTAATATTAATCATTTTAGGCTGAACAAACACCATTAACTGATTAAATACACTTTACTTGATAGTTTTCAGGTGTTTACAGTCCTGTTTCTGATTGCACAAAAGACTAGTACAGCAGCAGGAATCAGAGAGAAAGCAAAGACATTATTTATAACACTGCCACAAATAAGGAAGAAAATGCCCTCTCATAATCACCTGTTCAGAGGTTGTATATTATACATAGTATTAGCATTAGGGAAAAAATTAGACTGATTTCTTTCAAACAGACTAATCATTTGGAAACAGAACAAAGTAGTACAATCATTTCTAAATAGTTTAGAGCTGCTTCATATATGTAAAACCAAGAAATTGGCATTAACATCTCTGTTTTGTTCATTAACACAAAAATATTGCATTAAAAACAATGGCATTTCAGTTAAGGCTTCTACACATACTGCATCTTCTGTAATTAACATCTGTTTTGTAAACTCATTCTAAAATTTTCCAAGTAACTAAACAAAAAAGCTCAGTTAAAATCATATTCCATTGTGAGGCATAATGGAATAAGAAGTGTGATTTTAAATGGCAACCTCAAACCTCATTAATTTAAATATGCATATACTTGGACCCTCCCAAAAAGATACACTGGAAAGTCAAGTCCCATTTGAAACACATCCCATTAAGTTCATTAACTTAATCCCCGCTCAACCATCTAAACGAACAGCTGTATTTCACAATGAATCAGAACGAAATCTGGCTCTTGGCTAGTATCGCTCTGTCCAAGGCATACTTCATAGAATCACAGAATGTATTGGGTTGGAAGGGACTCCTAAAGGTCATCTAGTCCAACCCCCCTACAATAAGCAGGGATGTTTCTAACTAGGTCAGGTTGCTCAGAGCCCCATCAAGCCTGGCCTTGAATGACTCCAGGGATGGGGCCTCCACCACCTCCCAGGGCAACCTGTTCCAGTGATCTATCACCTTCGTATTAAAGAACTTCTTCCTAATGTCTAACCTAAATCTACCCTTTTCTAGCTTAAAACCATTACCCCTTGTCCTGTCACTACAGAATCTTGAGAACAGATCTCCCTCTGCCTTCTTATAGGCCCCTTTCAGGTCACTGTAAGGTCCCTCTGAAGACTTCTCTTCTCCAAGCTGAACAGCCCCAACTCTCTCATCCTGTCTTCATAGGAGAGGTGCTCCAGCCCTCAAATCATTTTCATGGCTCTCTGTTGCGAAAACGGGGAGGGTAAGTCCGGTCTTGTGAGGCCGGCACCGAATATGCGACAGACGCAAATCGGGGAAACAAATAATAACCGTTTATTTACAGCAACATTTGCAGGTTCTTTTGGATTGCCGGTGATAAATTAAGAGCTACAGGTGCACTACGGTTAACTGATATTATAACAACAACACACTAAAACCGACACACACACACGCACACACACTAACAACAATTTGCCCGCTGTAAGCCCGGTCGCCTGGCTGATAGACCAGCCCGTGAACAGAAATACAGTGGAGCACAAGACAATACGGTCGCGACAAAAAGATAAAGGGGAAACAAAACAGAAATACACTCAGGGAAGCACAGAAATGCACCTGAGGTGAAATATGAAATACACTCAGGGCAGCACAGAAATGCACCTGAGGAGAAATGTGAAATACACCCGGGGAGGAAAAGTATATCACTCAGCGTGAGCTGAGGTAAATAATCTTACCCACACGGCGTCCCGAGTGGGGAGGGGCGGAGAGGGCGAATTCGTCAATCCGTCCAGTCATCGGTGTGGTTCCGAGTCCTGTCCCCCCAATTTTGGGCCGCAATTGGGGTGATATTTATACTCAAATTTCCACATTGCATCACCAGGGTATACGTGCGGGTGGGGATGACTATAGACAATCATATCGCTTATGTTAATGTCACAAAGTCCGTTAATTTACACCTGCATGGTGGAGGTAATGGCTCCTTTGTTTCAGGGCGGAAAGATGGGGGACTGGGACCACGAGGCCTCCACCTCGTCTCGCACTCCTCCAGGCATCCAGATAACACCAGATATCGATCTAGTGATGGTTGCCACCTGGCCCAGTACTTGCCACCTCGTCCAGTGCTGAGTTTCATGCTTCCAGGCATGCAGCTACAGGGTGTATGTGACTTGGACTTTTGTGACTGATTAACTTCGCTCTCTCCACACTCTCCTCTGGACATGCTCCAATATGTCCACGTCCTTCTTGTGCTGGGGGCTCCAGAGCTGGACACAGTATTCCAGGTGAGGTCTCACCAGGGCAATGGCAATACTTGGAAGGCCAATGCCTAGTAATGATGTCAGAAGTTAAACAATAATGTTATGCATGTTTTTTCTGAACTGATGTCATGCCTTAGCGCATTTCTGCCTGAGCTCCATACTTTATGGGTGAAATTATACTTCTTACCATGCCATGACAGAAATGTCAAGCAGCAAAGAGAAGCCATTATTAATCTCATCTTCAGGAGCAAAGTTCTGTAAATCAAGCACACCGTATCTGGAGGAAGTGTGGTGGCAACCTACATGGGAACACTAAGCACTGCCTCATCCACCATCTCTGACAGGCTAATCATGAAAGGAACCTCCAGTGCAACACTGAAAGGGAGTGGCATCCTGGATCTCTCCATTTTAATGTACAGTGCAGTGCCAGCCATAATTTAGCTCTATAGTTTTGCAAAAATACATACACAAGAACCACAACAATTTACAAAGAAAAGGTTAACAGCTCCTTCCCACAACAAAGTGAATGCCCCAGAGCACAGCCAACAGCTGTGGAACATCTTTTAATTGTGCTAGAACTTCTTTTCTTTTTTTTTGTCTTCCCTAAGATTACCACAATATTTAAAAAATGTAATAAACACTGAATTTTTTTATTGCTTAAATTTGCTGCATGGGCATAACAGAACTCAAGTCCTCAACAGGGCAGCAGCAGCCCTAGTTATTCACGTTCCCAACCTTGTTTTAAAGCAACTCAGGTAACAGCACAGAAAATCACTGGCTCTTTTAAACATCCCCCTTCAAGTCTTTTATCTTACTAACCTTAAACATCACTACTAGGTATTACTGTAATTCTTCAGGGAACTTTGACAACTGCACAGCCTTTTCAACCACACTTAGATACACACATTAAATAAAACAACACAAAATCTATACCTAGATATACAAATAGATTTGCAGTTTCTGTTTTGCTTTAGTAAGAGTTTTCTTGCAATTTTAGGAAGAAGTTTCCCATTCCATCCTAACACAAAACAACAAACATCCCCTTGGTGGAAATTGATCTCCATCAAAATAGGTAGAAGTAGGAATATTTTTGGGATCTGTGAAATCTAGGTTTCTTTAGAAAGAGCAGTGAATAACATTATTGTTCTTGCCATATAAAATGAGAAGAAAGCGGAACATTATTCTTGAGAATGGCTTTGCAATAGTATGTGTCCTGACTTGAGAAATTACAGGATGTACATCTATCCTGTTGGCAATCCAAAAACACCCTGCTTGATTAAAAGATGTATTTAGGCATTCATTAGCTGACCAAAATCTTGCAACATTAAAACTTCTCTTTCTTGTATCTACATCAACTCAAAAGAACTCATCATCAACATCTTTGTCAAGAGAACTAAAATAAGAAAAATAAAGTGACCTCTTTCAAGGAATTATTAAACAAAAGACCTGACAATCCAATGCCTTATTCTAGCATATGCTTTTTATGACAACTGAACCCAGATTCTTTTATGCTTACTAACATTGTGGATTTTACACTAACTCTGTTCTATTGTAATCTTCTTTAGACTATTTTCTTCATAAATCTCTAGAGAATATTTAGGCAAATCAGGTAAGCCAACTGCTATCAGCATTACTAGCAAAAGCAGGTTGTTGAAGACTGTGCAGCAGTCAAAAAAGCACTGAATCCCTGATGTTCTGCATCCATCTAGTTTCTTTGGCTATACAGGTCGCAATGTTTACAAAATCACCTTGACTTTATTCACTAATCTACTTTGTAAGGTAAAAAGCAAAAGTATAAAAGTTTTCAATCACATTTGAAAATTGTAGCATACATAAAAAGATTAAAACCAAAATATAAAAATACTTCTTTTTCTTTATGAAAGTTTTAATACATGGCTATAATACAAAACATGTTGAGCCATCAGTCAGTCACAACTACAATATTTGCAGATGCTTGTTCCATACTATGGCTGGACTCTGGGTATGATCTCCCCCTGGGGAAATTCCTCAATTTCAGCATGAAACATCAGTTCTAAAGGAGAAAGAAAAGAATTATGTTTTCTTTTAAGTTTCACCTGAGTACAGTTTCATTATTCCTGCCATTCCCCTAAGTCTCCTGCCTTTCTTCCCAATCATAGTATCAACAACTCAGCAATGGCAAGGGCCACTACTGTCTTCAGGAAACTAATGACCCCTCACATTAACAGAAGTAGTGATGTTAGCAGCTGATCATAAGCAGTATCATCCTGCATTCAACCTGGACATCAGAACAGACCTCTGAAGTAGATTGAGGAACTATTAAAGTTTTGAGTATGTCATTCTCAAGAAGGAAGATTTATTTTGAGACTCGTTCATTTATGCTGTGATACATAGAGCAGATATATCCATAAGTTAGCAACACTAGAACCTGGGATAGAAAGAATCATGAATGATACTGCTCACAGCTAGTTGTCACCACGGCAGCTCAGGCACAGGAGACAGCTTAAGGTCAGCAGTGAAGAGCTCTTTGGGGAGAAATTTGGCTAGGCACACTAAGCAGCTGATGTGGTAGCCCTTATGGAGATCTGTGCTGCTGAGGGTAGAGTTTTTCCTGTATCTGGGTTCTCTTACGTATCTATACTGCACTGAAGTGCTGGGGCCTGAGTTGTGGGCACCAAGCTGGAGTTGACCTGTGAATGAATCACAACCTAGCAGAATGTTTTGTTGTTTCTGTTGGCTTCGTGTTTCAGAGGCAGAACCTGGCCCACCTGTGTCTCTATGGCTCCACCCTCACCCAGGTGGTTGTGGTTGGGGTGGTGGGCGAGGCCAGGATTATATTCACCAGGAGCCAATTAGTTAGAAGATTTTCCTGTTGGGTGTGGCTTCTGTTGGGGTTGGCTGCATCTTGCTGAGCTCTCTCAGCGGTGTCCTTCCCTATGAAGGGCCGCTGAGGGAGCCATCTCTGTCTGTTGTGTCCAGCAGGTGATGCTGGCACCACAGTGGGCAGCAGAGGAGCTGGGCCCACAGGAACCTATGGCAGGACTGTCTGAAAGAAGACTTGTGAGGGGATGTTGCTGAGTTCAGTGTTGGCCTGTGTGATCAGGCATCTGATGGCAGCATAAAATGATGATGGCTGAACCAGCACAACATGCACCCTCAGTGTAGGTGTGCTTTCTGCCTTGATGGAAGCACATGAGGGCTCTGAGCAACCTGACCTAGTTAGATACGTTCCTCCTTATTGTAGGGGGATTGGACTAGATGGCCTTTAGAGGTCCCTTCCAACCCAATATATGCTATGATTCTATGATTCATTCAGCACAGAGACCAGGCTGTGTTTGCCAACAGCTTATCAACATGGTAAATCACAGAATCGTTATGGTTGGAAAGGACCTCCAGGGTCATCAAGTCCAGCCTTCTCCTAGCATCACTCTAACCACTACACAGATTCTATTCCAGTGCCTAACTACCCTCTCAGTGAAGAATTTCTTCCTAATATCTCATCTAAACCTCCCCGACACAACTTGAGGCCATTTCCCCTTGTCCTGTCATTACTAATTTGAGAGAAGAGACCAACACCAGCCTCGCTACAACCTCCTTTTAGGTAGTTGTAGAGGGCAATGAGGTCTCCTCTCAGTCTCTTCTTCTCTAGACTAAACAAGCCCAGTTCCCTCAGCCGCTCCTCATAGGGCATGCTCTCCAGCCCTTTCACCAGCTTCGTTGCCCTTCTCTGCACCCGCTCCAGCACCTCAATGTCCTTCTTGTACTGTGGTGTAAAGTTACACAATTTGTACAACAATGCGGTTTCTCCACTCAAATTTGAGATTCACATGTTTTTGCTCCCCCATCCTTATCAGACTAAACTTTATCTAGTATTTGGGATAAGTCCTAACAGAATTTATCTTGAAATCTCTGAAGCAGCCTTTCTAATCTTAGTAAGCATAAGTAAGTGTCAAAAAAGTTCATTAAACCCTGAGTTACATCCTGCCACTGGCTTCCTTGAGAAAGTCTTTGTTATTTAAAAAACATGCTTTAAATAGAATTTAAACATCTATTATAAATTTTACTGTCAAAGATTGGAAATGCTGCCACTCAGGTTGTTGTTTCTTTTTTTAACTCATTGAGTTACTACAAATAAGAGAACCTGAGGCCAGCTGAAATACAGGAATCTGTAAATTAAAATGCTAAGGTAATCTCAGGAAGCATGTTGAATCTTCTTCAGCCTCCCAAACACAAACCTGTGCCTCAACTCATGATGCCCTTTGGATACCTGTTGACTTTTTTATGATTTTTATGTACAGCATAGCTTCAAGTCACAGGCTGTGTGCACTTGATAGGAGAGCTGCATTATGATACAACTTTTGGATCCCAGTTGGAACAATAAAAAGAAGAAGTCCTAGTCTCTAGCAAACCCTCTCCTAAGAAAAGCGGATGACGTGCTTGCCTCCTCCTCCAGCCTGGACCAACACAAGCAATCCTCATTTGAAGTCCTGTTCTGCAAGCACAGATCTGACTTTTCAAAGCTCAGGAGTTCCCAAAACTACTGCAACGTTCTACTGAAAATAATATTGAACTCAAAACACATTCAGTATTTCCAAAAGGAACATTAATACCATTAGGAAATTTTCTAAACACAAGCAGAGTAAATATATTTAAAATACTAAAAATATTGTTACAGGAAATTTTTCTTTCCCTTCAAGGAAGAAAAGACACACGCTCTCTCATGTTTCAAAATTCACGTTGCTTCAGCCAGGACAAACGAGGCTTTTCTTTCGTTTTCAAATTACTGTTTTTTCTTTAGAAAACCAAACACAGACACCAGCAGCCTATGAAGCAATTGCTTTGGAAAGTTGCTAGGAGATGCCTGTTTTTCCTCAGCCACAAAACTTCTCAGCACTAGTCTTGAACACCAAATGCAGAGCACAGCACATAAAAGCCTGAACAAACATTCTGCCTATTAATGTCTCCTACCTTCACTGTGGTCTAGCTCTGGTCGGCAAGACAAGAGGATCCAACTTGTCACAACTAGAATAGCTACTACCAGATTCACCACAATCCATGGCCAAACAATTTCTTCCTCTGTACCCGCCATCCTGGGAAAAGCACATCAACCCAACAGTCAGGAGTTTGCCGGTACATATAGGGTACAATAATAATTTCAACAGAGTATCATAAAAACAAGCTTGCTGAGCCAGATATGAAAACAGAACTACTTATACCATCCTGATGGTCTTGCATTGCAAAGGCCTGGTAAAAAGAGCAACTACCAAAGACAGTGACGCAGCAGCAATGCAGCAAAGAAAACCCACTGTCTCACAGACAATGTCCACTTGTAGATTTCAATAGCAAATTCCTTTTCTTGCCCAAGAGACAGAAAATAAAAGATAAAAACATATGGTCGCATTTTACTGTGGTGAAAGATAGCACACAATGTTGTCAGTCAATCTTATTTTTAACACTATCTCATGAGGCAGCAAAGCAAGTGAACAGCAAGCCAGTAAAGGCTGTCTAGAAGCCGGTGCAAGTACTTGTCTACAGATGCTGTGGTATGGACAAGATAGGTCTTTAAGAAGGTTATGATTTAAGTTAGGCAACACTTTTCTTACTGTCTTAACAGCAGCTGGTTGTGGTTTTGTTACTAGAATCTAGACAAGTCAACAAACATTTATAGAAGCCCTAAGAAAAAGAAAATTATCTCCTAAAAAAAGGAAAAATATCTAACTGCCTAAACCAGCAAATTTTCATGTATATGCTTTTGTTCCTACTTCTCCTGATCTATTTTAAAAACTCACTATATTAGAGTTTAAGTCCATTAAATACCTACCCTTCAGAAAGTAACAGTTTTGGATGGGATGGCCTAGCATGAACCAATGCTTTATATCTAATGCCAGCTGTGTCTGCTAAGCCCTTACATCCCATGGCAGACATACCACTTTTTTGTAATACCATGACATTAATTTCTTGGACAGATTAAACTATCTCCTTCAAAAACAGTGTTGACTCTCTACAGAATGTCCTGCCCTTGAACACAAAAGGGTTACTTCAGTAAGGTCCCATCTGTCCAGCAAAAGAGATTCGTAAGGTTCACGTCAGATGACATTTTCAGCATCATTCCAACAGGCTCTTGTTTGAGATACAATGGATTTGCAACCAACATCACCAAACCCATCCTTGAGTTCTCATTTTTCAGTGAAATTATCAAATATTCAGGACAAGCTCAGACAAAGGCAGGTTTAGTAATCAAATCCTTCTTTCCTACTTTTTAATGTATGTTGTATAATCTTTTCAATCCACCAGTTTGACTAAGGTTCCTAAGTGAGCTATGTTATAATTTACAGAAGTGGTTTCTTAAGTTTTCCTACCAGAGGCTGCCATTTTCCGAAGGTTGTCTGTAGAGGTTAATTCTGTCATATGTCATCTGCTGGCTTAAGGATAAGATAAGAGCAGCAAAGTACACTGGAAGAAATGGAATTAGTAGTGTCAGGTATAAACCCCTGAAATGCTGTCTCATCATGACATAATAATTAACACTACATTTTATCTCCTTTTGCTCCACTGCCTCCAATGATAGAGTCCTCTTCATTCTCTCTTACTCAGCATTCCCCTGACCCATCAAAATCTGGTTTCTGCATTTTTGCAAATCATCAGCTACATAGGAGGTGGCATCTTGTGATTCTAATTTTTGCTAGGTCTGTGTTCTGTTTCAGAAGTGGGAAAAGAACTCTCTCACTAACAGCCCCACTAATGGTACTATTGCAAATGCTTTAAAAAAACATACATAGCAAAGTGTCATAGCCTTTGAATACTACTTTCAACTACTGAGCAAGTCACTTATTCTAAAGCAGAAAGTAACCAAGAAGGAAGATTTCTATGAAAACAGTATGCAGGATTTTTCTATTTACGATATTTTCTGGACAATTTCCTATCCTCTTCAAAATACTTACAGAAAGAGGCTACTGCTGCTGGGTCTAGGGTAAGAAAGCCCCTCAGTGCACCTGATACTTTTGCCAGATCAATCCTGATAACAAAAACAACATTAAACACAGCCCAGTTAGATAACAACATTGTTCCTCTAACAGTATTCTGTTGTTCTTTCTGCAAGATACCTTTTCCTGCTTCTGTTTACAGCACCTTGGGACACAACAGTATCCCACACACAGGACAATGGTCTTCAATACTCAAAATCCAAGAAAGTTTGAAACTAAGGAGAAAATTCCGTGAGGTTTCTAGCTTTCACTCTGCAGTCCTTTCTGGAACAGGGAGAATATGGAGAGATCTGTTCCCTTTCTAATTCTTACAATTTGTTTCATTGTCCACACCACCAACTGACTTATGATAATACAACTGCTCACATAGTTTACACTAGTACGGGAGCAATTAAGAATAACTCAGGCTTTCTCCTTGCTACCACTCCGTGAAGAAAAAAAGAAAAACAAAACAAATCACCATTTCTTCCATAGCACCAACACCTCCCCAGGCTTATCATACTGCCATGGAAACTACCTGTAACTAAAAGAAACATCTATAACATCTGTGAACCTACTCTGTTTGTGGTCTTTCTTGCTCCTCTTTCTGTTCATTCCCACTCTTAAGCTGTAACACAGAAATTCCAGCTAAGCAAGGAAAACTGCTTACACAGCTATGTAGCAAACCTGACTAGGGAATATGGGTTCAAATGAAAAGTAAACTGACAGAAACATTTCTTGTTCTGCACCCCTCCCCCACAAAAAAACCCTAAGCAAACAAACAAACCAACAAACAAACCAGGTCGGGTCTTCCATCTGGTTCACCTCATAATCACAGAAAAAGCACCAGCACATTGAAGCAAGGCAATGGACAGAAATGAGTAACAAAGGTCTGCATGCACAAGTGCACCTTTTACCTGTACAGCTACCCATTTGTAAAATCATTCTTTATGTATATCACATTAAATCATCAACAGCAGATCAAAATGTGCCACAGGAAGGAGAAAGAAACATATGGCACATAAGTACATATCATTTTCAAATACAAACTTATGTTACCTGTCAAAGGCTGAGACTGTACTGATAGACAGCAACAGATAGAACAAACTTTGAGCTGGGTATGCTAGTGTTTTATACTGTTCGAGCAGATTCGAAACTGTGGAAAGCTGATTTCCTGCCAAAACGTAGATAACAATGATGTTCCATACAGCATACCCAGCAAGAAAACCATGGGTAAAGAGTCCCATCACCCTAAATGGAGAAAAGAACATTAGATAAGTTTAACATCCTGAATTAGCAGGACTACAAATAGAAAAGGCCTACGAATCCCCTTGTTCAACCCTGCTGCCATGCCAGGATCCCAGCCTTTCACAGATTGATTCCGAGTGCTTTTTCTGATCTAGTTCTAAAAATTCTAAGTAATGAGACTTCTGATTCCTCCCTTAACAGACTGCATCAGAATCTGTGCAATTAAAACAGATGTTTTGTCTGATCCTATCACCACTTCATTACTGCTACAGGAATCAAATACTTTCACTTGCTGCTTGTAGCTTCCCAAGACCACTGTCCCTTACACAATGCTCTTAAACTTGTCCTCAAGTCAGTCTTTTCATTATCTTCCTTGCTAAAAGCTGAGAAGGAAGTGGATGCTTCCACATAAAATCCACCAGAGAAGAAAATGGCTGTCATCTTCCCATTCTGTTTCACAATGTGACCACATATTTTTAAAAAACAGTATTCTTTTGCCATTATGTGGAAGCTTATGTCCTGGTCCAATTTCCCTCTTTTTCACTGGCCAGGATTTTTCTTAGAGAACTATCTGAATTCAGGTATTTTTATTCACATCATATAGCTGATGGGAAAATCTCATTTTGTAGCACATTTTTTTTCTGTAGGTCTCTAATATTTTTGTTATCAAATCAATCTCTTGTGATTCAGATTTTGTCGGAATCTTTGCATATGACTTCCTTAGTTATCCTTTTTATAAGTTGCATTTCACATGTCTAGACTAGAAATATTCTTGATAACAAATACCAGAAGCTAGAGGGCTGAGAAACTTTATACTTGTTGCATCCCAAACCATGATTTAGTCGGAATATCCAAGACAAATAAAGGTACATGGCAATGACAGAGAAAAGGGGATGTCTTTTAGGGAGAAGAAATAAAAACAAAGCCAACCAAACAACCGAATAACAAAATTCAAACAAAAAAATCTACAAACAACAAAAAAAATCCCACCTAATTTCTGCTTATTTACATAAAAACATTTATCTTTCACCTGAAGCTTCGGTGCACTGAGAGGGCAACATCTCTGGTAGTCCATGAAGCCTTCACATCCATAAGTACATTGATATTTTCAGTGGTTTTAATCAATTCTGCACGGTCAACTGCCTGAAAACGCCCTAAAAGGATGAGAAGATATAGATTAGTGTTACCTTCCATCATAATTTCTGCATTAATACTTACTAGTGTTAAAAAGCTGTAAATGTCAGAATTCACATCAGAATTCCTTCTCCCCACTTCCTGCCCTTTGTCAGCTTACACTCAAGGTCAGGATTCCTCTGTCAGTGTAATGCATCCTGGTGGGTAAGGCTATGGATTTAGAAATGTGCAAAGCCTTTGGGTAATTACTCAGTGTTCCCTGGTACAAACGAAAAAACCAAAAAAATCAAAAAAACAACAAAAAACCTCACCCCAACCCGGAAGAACTTCCACTCGAAAGATGTTTTGCAATATAGTAAATAATACTTTCTTCTCAAGGTACTGCAACAGTATTAGGTCAAGTAAGCTCAGCTGGGTACTATTGAACAGCCTTTTACACCTACACTATGGCATTATAAAATTCAACCAAACGTGCCAGACCAGCAATACTAACATTCACTGTTGAAAAACTACCATGTATATTTATTTCCAAATAGTTATTGTTCTGGAAAAACGTTTGGGTTTTTTTCAAGTTCTTCCCCATACTGCAATATTTGGATTTTAAATATAATAATGCTTCCTTTAATCGTAAGAATGTCTTTAAGTTGCAGGATGTACTTACTTTTTTTTTCAATAAACACTTTGCTAACAGGCTGGCTAATTCCACTGGGAGCTGCAAACACAGGCTGCTGATCTGGGCTCCTTCTGTGTTCATCTTCAATGATGTCTTCCTCGTCAACTTCAAGGTCACTGGAACAGTGCGTTTCGGCTGGCTGAGGTTTCCTGTCAGCACAGAACATACAATAGAGCAGAGAAAGAATAGGAAGTAAAATGTAAAACCTGAAGGCTCCTATGAACATTTAATGTGTCTAACCTGACTGATAAGAACCAATCAGGTTCTTATCCTGTACCAGTATGATATTCTCCCCATTTATAATTTTAAAGACTAAAGTTCTCATGGAGTTAGTTAACTAAAATCATAAAGCTAATCCTTGATTTTGGGTTTTTTCTCCCTATTTAAATTCCTTCCTGTGTCAAAACAATAAGGTGGGAAGAAATACATATCAAGAGATTCACAATTAGGAAAAAAATATACAAACAAAATACAAGGGCAAGAAAGTGGATGCTTTTGGTAGAAAGGCGACTAAAATGATTTAAAGGCATAGGTCTTGGAGAAAAGGCAAATAAAAAGGATGAGAAAGCAGTTAAGTTTCTTATAAAAAATCAGGAAAATATACTAAGAATGAAAGGAAGCAGTTACACATTCTAATTTTTTCATGTATGTGACTAAAATATTAGGCTCAGGTAAACATACTGAGAACTGTAATGCATCCAGGTATGCATAAAACAAACAAGTGAAGAAAGCTCGATCCTAACCGTGGAAAGAACTGCACACCTACTATTCACTGCACAGGCTGAATAGTATCATGGGCTTCAAGATTTTATATTTTTGTAATGTGACACAGCCACATTAATTATCACATTTATTGCAAATTCTGATCTATACTAGTTTTGTCTAACTTTGTTCTTTTTCTCTGTTTGCGGATTGCGGTTTCTTCAGCTTCAGGTACATCCATGCCATTCCCATTCTGAAAAAGGGATGCAACATTTTGCTGGGTGAAAGAGGTCTCAGAATCTGAAAATTTAAAATAAAACATATTAAAGTTTCACAGCTTTCATAAAAATTGAAATACATTCACTTAAATACATAGGTTTTTTAGTATATAAGCACAATAGCAAAAAAGTTATGATCTTCTGAGCTTTTATTGATACAAACAATCTATTTTATCACTTCCAAAACTGTATCGCCATTATCTGCATGAGGGTTTGTACCCTATTAAGCTACCATTCAGTCAAAGATTACTTGCAGCTGTTTTAAGTACAAGAGCACACAGAATCTTAAGCCAAAATACAAGTTGGCCAGTCATATTTCTGTGTTATCAAGTTTTATACAGTGCTCTTTCCAATCTACAATTATTTCACATACCGGTAGGTACTTTCTTCTTCTTGCGTCTCCTCTGAGGAGGGAGGTCATGGGGTTCAGGAGTTAGGGGCTCACTGCTTTCAGACTGCCGACGAACTGCTGCTTGCACAATGCCATCTGAGAACCAGATGAAAAGATTCAGCAACCTTAATCCAGAACCACTGAGAAACAGACAAGAAAAAGCTGCCTTTTGATGCATTGTGCAGAAATGTCTGTATTTGCCCAGCTTACAGCTGAGATCAAAATGTCTTGGCTAGGAAGTACAAGAGTTGGGAAACAAACATATTAAGTAAGAATATACAAAGATGACAGCTGATAACCCTCCTTTCAGCCCGGCAGTTTCACAGCCAGGAGGAACTTTAAGTATCCCAAGAAGGAGCAGCACAATTCCCATTTGGGCATACAACAGATGACTGATTGAAATAAATCTATGACAGGAAAGAACAGTACCTCCATATTTTTCCTTCCTATACACAAAGATTATAATGCAAGAGGTAAGAAAAAATTAACAGTTTGTTACAAGCCAATTCACACAGCAACCTGCTAAGGCCAAACAGTGTTGTATTAAAGGGAAACTTAAAATGCTAAACATACACCACAAGAATAAAGAAGGAACAGAAAAAAATCAACACTGAAGAATGCTTACTCCAGCCTAAGAGATTAATTACTATGCTTTGCAGGAATCACATTTCCATGAGAGATTAACATGATTTCATCCAATATTCTAGCAGCAGTAGGATCAATTTCCATGAACAGAAGTAGAAAGGCAAAATTACTTCTCCACTTTACATAACATCTGCCTTTTTAAAGCTCTTTCAAGTACTGCAGTTTTTATAACTGAATCTATCTTTGTGTGGTGGGTTAACGTTGGCTGAGCGCCAGGTGCCCACCAAGCGACTCTATCACCCCCTCTTTTCCCCTCTTCCTCCTCAGCAGAGCAAAAAAATGGGAGGAGAATAAGATGGGAAACAAAAGCAGTTTAATAATAATAGAAGCTAAGCCAAGCAAATCCACGCGCAGAAGCAAAGGAAAACAAAGATTTATTCTCTACTTCCCTTCAGTAGACGATGTTTGGCCACCCCCGGGGAAGCAGGGCTCCAAGATGGGTAGCAGTTGCTCTGGAGGACAACAGAATGGCCCACCTCTCCTTCTCCTTTTCCCTAGCTTTATAGCTGAGCTGACGTCATATGGTATAGAATATCCCTTTGGTCAGTTCGGGTCAGCTGTCCTGGTTGTGTCCCCTCCCAAGATCTTGCCCACCCCATCCCACTGGGCGGAATGTTGGGAAGAACCTTGGTGCTGTGTGAGCACTGCTCAGCAGCAGTCACAACACGGGTGTGTTACCAACACCCTTCTAGCTCCCAGCACAAAACACTGCACCATGAGGGCTGCTATGGGGAAAACCAGCTCAAACAGACCTACTACACTTTGTCTTCACTTCAAGCACTGGTTTTCCCACCTTTTATAAAGCTTTGCTGTGCTAAAATGCAAAATTAACCAGCAAAGTAACAGCCAAAGCCAAGGTGTACTTTGCACCATCACTCAGCTCACTGAAAGCAACAGTAAACTTAACTTGATCCTTGGGAAGCCCCGCTAGGTACAGCTCTACTTGTTGCATTTAAAGGTCTTTCAAGTGAGGCCTCAATTGTACGCTCTTTTAAGCAAATAAGGGTCTACTCATCAAACCATCATAGGGACCCAAGTTAACTGGTTTACAGAAATCCACTAGATTCTATCAACACATTCTGCTTTATCAAAATACGTAAGACTTATACTCTTGCTTATAACAATATGTTTGTTTTGCAGATCCCCTTCTTGTAAAAACAAAAAGCTCTGGTGCTAGTCATCTTTTAGGCTATTAGCTCTTCAATGATAATGGAATTATTAACTTGTGATTTTATTTGGCTAAGGACTGAAATTGAGCCAATTTAAGTGAGTTTTATCTTATTTCATTCAAAGATTCAAGCTCTTAACAAATTTATTCAAGGTAACAGGCAGCTTACAGCTAGAAATTACTACTTAAGTATTCAAAAATTTTAGAAAGGAAAAAGCAGGAATGAAGGAACTTTTTCAGTTCAGTATCAAGACATGCTGTATTAGCAGTACTGGGAACGGATCTATGGAGAAAAAGCAGAGGATGGAATGAGCTACTTCAGTAAGCATTACAGAGTTGTTCTAAAATGACACCACTTTGGGGAAAAAGATTGGAGTCATTTAATATGAAATGAATTGTAATAAATTAGCTGAGAATACTACTCAAAAATAGAGTACAAGACTGAAAACAATGTATCTGTCAGGAGCTTGACTACAGCACAGGTCTCACACAGGATTACAGTTTTCAGTCTTGGCAGAACCTTACCTAGTGGAGTCTTTCCTTTGGGTTTCCTTTTTTTGGGACGACTGAGTGGAATTTCATCTACAGAACATAAAACAAAAGTATAGGTGCATAGCATGGAGAAATCTCCATTTCCTTTTTTTTTAAACAGCTATTCTATTGCTAGTTAAGAAAGGGATTCCTTTTTACAAGTGAAGACATCCTTCAACTTTTACAGGTAAGATGACAATTCACCAGTTCACAAAAGCAGGAAAGGTACAGAAGATGGCAAGAAAACAGGACAAGAACTCTGTCTTGAGTGCAACAGAGACTAAATATGCACATGCATGTGTATAAAGTGAAAAACTGACTCATGCTCTAAAGAGTAAACTTCGTGTTTGGAGCATAGTGACATTTCAGTTACCTTGATTCAGCATGGAAATAGCAAACAGTAAAGAGAACAAAGAAAAACAAGAGATAGTTGGAGCAATGGCAGTGCAAGTATTCATGCAGTTTAAATAATCAGCCTGCATTTAGGGAAAGCGGAAGCCTATCTTTAAGGAGAGGATGAAGTGACACCAAAAGGAACTACCAGTGTTTGTGATTCTCTTTAATGCCACAATAACTCACCTTGGTTTCCACTGCACATTTAAGAAGAAATGGCGTTGAAGAGCAGTGTAAAAGGAACAAAGATGAGAAGAAAGTTAATTTTAATAAATTACAATTCACAACAGTGAAATTCACACTGCTGCTTTTGTGATTCATTTCCTTATCCACACTCCTAGGTCTCTTTATAAGCAGCTGTGTACAACAGGGTTAAGGTTATGAAGCAATCTTCAAGACTCAACACTTTGTTCATGACTATGCACAGTTTATTGACTGGCAGCTGTGGATGAGATTAAAAGCCTTAATTACCTGGCTAATTAAAACTTTTCTTACTGTCTGATATGTAACAAACCAACAAAAGTTATGAAACATTTGAGCACATTACTAAAAAGACATTACTTTAGATGTCTTCAATCATGAACATCACATTTGCCTTTTGCTACTTTGAAGGAATTCTGAATGTCATAAAGACTATGTAATTGCTTTTCCTTCCACATTAAAAAGCCCAACTTTCCCCCTATGTTGAACTAATAGACACCTATACAACTGTTCAAGAATATCTAGTAAAATTTCAGAAACTCCTGTTCTGAAGGATTTGTGATTCAAGTAAACTAAAGAACATAAAACAAAGAGGGAAGAAAGAAGGGATTGAAAACAAGGACATAAATAAAACTAAAGTAGATGTTAATAAGAGTAAAGTAGCTATTTGCCTGAAATTCTGTAAGGGGTTTATCTCTCCAAGTATTAAAACTGAAGTAATACAGTAACATTTCTTGGCCTCTGTAAAACTTTATAATGCTTTGAATTCCTTGTAAGGGGTTCTGGGACAACAAATTAGCAGGAAAAGCAATTATTTTTAAAGCTGTTACAACTACTCAGATGTCTATTAAACTTATTTCTCTTAATTTCATTACTTTTAAATGCAGTACATAACTATGATCAAGTCTGAATGAACTGATTATACCTTGGCACTGGAGGGAGGGCACGAGGTGGGCACTGAAAGACAAGAGAGAGACAAAAGTCATTTTCTGCCAGTCCGAAACCCTCTCAGAAAACAGCTGTTTCCAGATATGATCAGAACACACTAAATATGTTTTGCTTTGTATGCCTCTTTTAAGAGCTTAAGATTTCTGTTTGAGATGTTAAATAAAAGTAATATGGAAAAGATGTAAGAATAATATGCTTTTAGCAGAGTTCTGATGGGCATGGCATTAGGGACATGTACCTAGCAACTCCGTGTGAGGCGCAGCTTGCATTTCAATTTCACTTTGCATGTAAGGTACTGCTTTAATTGGGAAGCTTACCAGCCATTCTATTTAAATATCAAAATACTGCAATGGTTTCTGCATTCAGTACACTTGCACAGTATACACTGTGAGCTGAGTATTTTCTAGTAATGAAGTTTTAAATTCAGAACAATAGTAAAACCAATAAAAGGAAATAAGCTTATTTATGACAAAGACTTTAAAATATGATAAAGCATTAATTTTCATAAAATTTCGAAAATATTTACCAGGTCCAACACCATTAAAATATAAAACTCATAGGTATCTCCTGTTAACAATCTGAAACTGAGCTCTTGCTCTTTCTCTCATCTAGAAAATGGAAGGCAGCTTACTTTTAGATTTTGTATTATATAATTATATTGAAAGCATATACATAAATATTTCCCATGCTCCAAACATTCAGTTGATATCAGAAATAAAAAAGGCTGTAAGACTAGTAAGAGTCAAGGATCCACAAACTTACCACTTGTTTCTTTCCCATACCATTTGAAGCTGTTCCCTGACAGAGGCACTGTGAACCAGTCTATACTCCCTCACGCAGAATCTCAGATAATTCTGAACTAAAAATAAGCTTCTATCAGGCAGGATTAGCTGGACGTGAACCTTCCTGCCCCTGGGTTAGCACCCGGTACTGCTCCCATTTCAAACAACGCCAGCTTGTTCCTTGGCAGCAAATGTTACTTGCACTGAAAAACCTGTAACTCAGTATGTTGGTTCTGGTTCCACTGAGCAAGTTTTACTTAGGTCTGTTTACCCAAAACAAATCAGACACCTCATGCAAGGAAAGGTTTGTAGGATTAGGCCTCAAATCTCTCACTTGGATTAAGACCATACCGAATACTGACAGCAAGTGCCATTTACACAGGTAGACAACAGCACACCCTTAGCCGTATCCAGCAAACGGGTCACACCATATATGTTCTCCGTAAGGGAAAAAAAACAATTATCGATAAAGCTCAGAGATTATTATTTTATTGTTTCCTATGTTCTTGTGGCAGGAATTATTAAATGCTTAGGACAACTTATATTTTAAAAATCTAGACAAAAAAACCCCTCCTATATAGTATTCACTGCCTGCACAGTAGTACACCTATGTTTTGTAGTACCTGTGTATTTTGTTGCCGTCTACAAAACAACTGAAAAGTGAATTTTTGCATCTGTTCCATCTATATGAAATCACCCAACTCTGCCAGGTATCAGTTTTACTCTATTAGTTTCCAGTTCCTCAAAGTCTGAAGGAACTCACTCCAAGCTCCATTGAAAGGGTGAGTTTGGGCACAGGTTTCCAGGGACATTTCATTACTGACCAAAAAGCTACAGAGTGCTAAGTTCGCCATAGTGCCCCTAAAGCCAAGAGAATCCCACATAGGCCCCAGGACAGTGGAACGTCTGGGAACTTTAACTCTGGGGAAAAACCGAACTACAAACCTTCCTGGGCATTCGTTCAGGAATGCTGAGCAGAAAATGCCTCCGCTTGTAAGCACGGCTCGTACGGAACGGCTCCAAGCTGATGTATTTATTCTCTGCGCGTGGGAAGCTAAGTTGCGACCACCAGATCTCGGAGGTCGCACCCAGGTAGCAGTTACACACAAACTCAAAGATTTACAAACGCTTAACCAGTCTTTACAGATTTAAGTATTTTCATAGTTTAGGTTTTTTTCTGAGAGGGGTATATGTATGGATGAAAATGCATGCGCCCTCAGCAACCGATGACCAGGAACGCGCAGCCCTGCGGCCGGCTGCACCCCGCCTCTCGCCAGACAGATGGGGTCTCGCTGCCGCGTCGTGCTTCAGCTCCGCTTCTCCGGCAGCAATGGGTGGCGCTGCCGGCCCGGTACAACGCCTCAGCTTCAGCGCTCTGGGCGGGCCGAGCTCCGGCCGGTGCTCACAGCCGGTCGCACCGGCCTGCAGCCCCGCGGGGCCAGCGCTGCCACTGCCACCGGCACTTTGCTGTCCTGCCGCCCGCCCCC
>VZZY01002789.1:1907-22024 GCA_013400335.1 Eurystomus gularis
TAGGCTGGGAGAGGACATACTGGAGAGCAGCCCTGTGGAAAGGGACTTGGGAGTGCTGGTGGATGAAAAACTGGATATGAGCCACCAGTGTGCAAAGGCAGCCCAGAAGGCCAATCACATCCTGGGCTGCATCAAGAGAACTGTGGCCAGCAGATCAAGAGAGGTGATTCTGCCTCTCTACTCTGCCCTGGTGAGACCTCACCTGGAGTATTGCATCCAGTTCTGGAGCCCCCAGCACAAGAAAGATGTGGACGTATTGGAGCGTGTCCAGAGGAGAGCCACCAGAATGATCAGGGGAATGGAGCATATGTCATATGAGACAGGCTGAAGGAGTTGGGGCTGTTCAGCCTGGAGAAGAGAAGGCTCCGGGGGGACCTTATACTGACCTTCCAGTACCTGAAGGGGGCCTACAAGAAGGCACGGGAAGGTCTATTCACAAGGGTTTGCAGTGATAGGACAAGAAGTAATGGTTTCAAGTTAGGAAAATATAGATTTAGGCTAGATATTAGAAGAAAGTTCTTTAGCATGAGTGTCATAGAGCACTGGAATGGGCTGCCCCAAGAGGTGGTGGAGGCCCCATCCCTGGAGTCATTCAAGGTGAGGCTTGATGAGACTCTGAGTAACCTGACCTAGGTAGATGTCCCTACTTTTGTAGAGAGGTTGGACTAGATGACCTTTGGAGGTGCCTTCCAACCTGAAACATTCTATGATTCTATGATTCTATGCCATATACAGTTATCTTCAGCTATAAAAAATAGAAGAGAGGAGGGTTTTGGTTAGGTAGCCACTGCTGGGCATGGGTCTACTGTGAGAAGTCTTCAGGGATATCCTTTGCATCACTTGTTTATTCTCCTTTATTTCCTCTTCCTCTTCCTCTTTCCTTCACTTATTAACCTATTTTTATCTTGACTCACAAGTTTGGGGATCTTTTCCTAGTCTCTCTCCCCATTGTGCCGAGAGCAGGGGAAGTTAATGAGTGGCTGTGAAGGGCTTAGCTGCCAGCCAGGGTCAAACCACGACATTCTTGAATTAATTGGTGAAGGAGAATGCACTCAAAAAGGTTAATGGAACTGCAGAAACAAAGCTAAATATCTAATTTATATGTATGTGGAGAAGAGATTAAGTGTACTTGTTTTATTGTGCGTATGGAAGGGACTCAAGTCTGTTGACAGAATTTAGAAAAGGCTTCGTTAGTATGTCTGCTTCATTTATCTTGGGGAAAAGTAGAAAAAGGGGGTTTATGAACATCTAGATACGGTTCTTGTCATCCAGAGACCTCATTCTCTGACCATGAGAACTCAGATGTTATGTGTCATGCCCTGTTGTTGCTTGCCTTGAACTAAATGACAGCTAACAACATTATGCACTTAGCTCCCTCTCTGGAGCTGTTAATCACAATGGTAATAGCCTGGGACCTTATGTTTAGGATCTGAATAATCCTGCCTTGCTGAAATTAGTTTGGATAGAATAGCAACTTAGTCTCAGCAAAAAAAAAAACCCTGTTCCTGTTAGCAGCAAAACATGGTGACTGGTGCCATCATCTTTATTTTGGGGTTCAGTCTGTTTAACAAGCTGGCTGAAATTAACACTCAACTTTAACCTTGCAAAAATTTAGGATCTATTTGAAAAAAAATGTAATACTTACCCACTTAAGTGTGCATGTAAGAGAAAGATAGGACAGTTCAGGATACATATAGACACTCTCACCCTGGAGATTGTGGATGCTGATGCCTTGAAGATTCCTACAGAAGAAGAATCTCCCTTCCTGTTCCCAGTGCCAGCCTACTCCCACAGAAGAGAGCAAACTGGAATTTAGGTCATAATAATCTTAGTTCCTCCTGTCCCAAGAATTTTTACAGAGTCTCACAATACAGAAGATTGAGTCTCTTCCAAGCAATGGAAAAATAAACCTGTGGAAGATGCTATGTACAGAGCTGACCAAATAAATGTCCTCCCAGAACTAAGGAACTACTCTGGGAGAAGACATTACAACCTTCCAGATCCAGCATGTCTCAACAGACTTTGCCACAACAAATGATTTCCTACTGTCTAGTAGAAGACCAAAATTGCTGCAGGACTGTCATGGATATTCTCACTAAAAGAATGTATTCCTAAAACATGGTAAGCAAGCTTTCTGAATTCCAATAGAAGACTTCATACATGGCCCACCACATGCTAAAATTTCTGAAGGAACACATAGGACAAGAGAATTTTAGGACCTAATTTAACTAATATTACAGAGAATGAATTTTAGATTAAAGAACCACATGCCGATCTGCAAGTGTATTTGCTCAAAAAACAACCACACATTTTGAATAACCCGAAAGACGTTTGACCACAGACATGTGCAGGGGTCTCTTCTGCTTTTATAGTGTCTGTTATCTTCAGATTCTAGAAAAATCCAGGCACTTCCCAGCCGTTCCCGGCAGTCCTAGCAGCCGCAAAGCATCTCTGGGAAAGGGAATTCACTGTCTCAATGAGACATAAATCTCCATTCACCACAGACATCATCTGTCTGTAAAGTCAATGTGCTTGATCTAACAAGGAACTTCTGCAGGAAATGCAGCAGTGGATGGTGACTATCAGCCCTTCAGATGAAAATTTGACAGTCTTGAACCAGGTGCAGCAGGCACAGATCTCTTTGTGAAAGAACAAGATATAGCAGATTGCTACTACTTCAGCATGGCCTACCAGAGGCAACCTCTGACTGGTTCAGTTTCTAAATAAATGCAGTGAGAAAGTGATCTATAAGTCTTAGGCCTCTTTCGTTTTCCTTTAGTTTTGTCAAAATTTTCCAGATAATATTTTCAAAAGGGGACTACTTACCCCTGATGTCACACATAATGCAAACAGTGTAGTCAAACCTTTCAGCTTAGTGTAGTTGCATTCCAGACACTCTTGGCAATGCATCCTGAATTTATCCAGGGAGTAACACTCTCAGGTAGTCTAGTGCATCCAAATTAAATTTTACATTCCCCTTTCAGGTGCAAATCTTCCGTGGGGTGATTTGGCCATGCTTATCATGAGATTTGTCAGTGAACAAATCAATTAGCACAATTAAGTATCTCAAGTTTAGTTGTTTGGCTTCACTTCTTAGCTGTTACACAAGTTTAACTCTCTAAGTACATAACTGCCTGTAACACAGTGTGTGAGAAGCACACAGTGTACAAGAAGAAAAGCAATATATTAATTCTGCTGTCAGGGTCTAGTTATATCAGACAGCATTGTGGATAACTAAGTATTGTAAAGTGTGCAGGTTAGGTACCACCTTAATGCTACTTGGTGGATTATAGAACTCTATTTACAATGTTCAAAGTGCAGGAATGTATCTTTTCACTTTCTTAGAAGAGTTTCAACTATCCACTTCAGTTTTGCTTTAATTTGTAAGGCCTGCTTTTTGTTTGTTTATTTGTCTTGTTTTGGTTTTAATTCTTAAAATGTTTTAAAATATGTGATTTTGCTAATTGAGTAGAAGAAAATGTGGTTTCACTCAGTGAAGTGCTGGGGCCTGAGTTGTGGGCTCCAAGCTGGACTCGACCTGTGAATGAATCACAGCCCAGCAGAATGTTTTGGGTTTCTTATTGGCTTCATGTTCCAGAGGCAGAACTTGGCCCACCTGTGCTTCTGTGGCTACACCCTCACCCAGGTGGTCATGGTTGGGGTGGTGGGTGGGGCCAGGGCTATGTTAACCAGGAGCCAATTAGTTAGAGGAGCTTCCTGTTGGGTGTGGCTCCTGCTGGGGCTGGTTGAATGTTGCTGAGCTCTCTTGGTGCTGTCTTTCTGTGTGAAGGGCTGCTGAGGGAGCTATTTTCTGCTGTTGTGTCCAGCAGGTGAGGCTGTGCTACTACCATGGGCAGCAGAAGAGCTGGGCCCACAGGAACTTATGGCAGGACTGTCTGAAAGAAGACTTCTGAGGGGATGTTGCTGAGTTCAGTGTTGGCCTGTGTGATCAGGCAACCGATGGCAGCATAAAGTGTTGATGGCTGAATCAGCACAACACTCGGGCACTTGCTGTGAAGAAAAGAATTCACATTTTAGTGCCTACAGTTAGCTTAAGTCTCCAGTAATTTGTAATAGTAAAGAAAATGTTTCAACATCTGTTTCATGCTACTAATGTTATTTAGTGAGAGATTACAGGTGTTCACAGTAGTATCAGAGTCTTGGTTGAAATATTTAAAAATTATAATTAAATTTGGGATTATTTTTTGGTAATAAATTGAAGTTTGAAATATTCTACCAAGTAGGATGTTTTTCTATGTCTGTTTCCAAAATGCAATTTCCTTATATTTAAGTGCTCAACTATATTTTTATTCTCTGGAGTGACTTTTAAGGAATTATGTAGCTTTTTTTCTTCCTATATTGCATATGAGTGTATTTATTAATAACTGTGGAAGTATTGCAATTTTTATATACTAATTTCAACTAATGATTTTTCTGGTAGATAGGGGGTTTCAGATTTTCTTTGTCCTTAATACAATACAAGATATTTTTTTCTTTTAGCATTGGACTAATCTTTTTTTTTCCATTAAAAAAGATCTATAGCCTCTAAATGTCATGTTTTCTAGTTTAAGTATGTTGCAAAGCATATATGAACTTTACAAGGCCATACGTTTTTATGTACTCTAAATATGACACCTTCTGAATCACAATCAATATGAAATGGAATTGTTGATCTCATGCTGAACACCAAGGTGCTTGCTCCAACTAAACCAGATGGAATTTTGACCTAGTACATTGCGTTCTCTCTGATTCACCATGTACTTTCACAATTGGAAACAATTGTGAATTTTTCTGTTCTTTTGCTAATAAGGAACAATTCCCATTACAAAAAAAAGACAAAATACTGCAAGTTCTAAAGGCCACTGCCTCTTAAAAAGGCTTTTAAGGTACATGAGAACTGTGGGCAGAGTTGTAGTACTTTGTATCATCCATCTATCTGGTGAGTAAGAGAAAGTATTGCCACACAAAAGCTACACACTGTTGGAAAACCACATTTTTTTCCTAGAGCAGCAGCAGAAAGTCTTTCATGCCATCTGCCTTCTAAGAGGTGTGAAGGGAAATTCACGACGGAACACAAGTGACTTCCTCTACAAAGTGAGGAAACAGATTGCCATCATTTTTTTTACCCAATTAATTATTATTCCATCACTTGGCTTACAGCACCCATGGTGACACTATTCTCACATATAAGATTCATTTACTTACTTACTTGCTTGTTTATTTTGGCAAAGAAAATGTTCTGTCCTCATTGTCCATAATGTTTTTAAAAAATCAAACCCAAAGCAAAATAAGACACAGATTTACCAAACACTGAAAAATACTTTAAACTTGAGGGTAATAAAAAAACTTGCTCAACTCAGCTCTGATACTTAATTGCCACATGGGCTTTCTGCTGACTTTCTAAAGAACTGCAAATGACTATAGGAAAAAATATGCATCCTGCACTTGCAACTGTCAGAATGGATAAGTTCAATACAAGATAAGTTTCTGTGTCACACATTAAATAGTACCAAAAATAATTAATGTTATTTCACAAATATTCCCATCAACTTGGAAAATGTACAGTTAAGAGTTCTACGCACATTTTCATTAAAAACCAGGAATATCAAAAACCTAGAGAGAAAATATGTTTTTCATTGTTTCACAGTTACTTTGAACTTCAGTATTCCAATTAGGGAATGATGGCAAAAACATAGCTTTATCATTTGATCTTTTCTTTTTTAGGATGTTTTGCTGTTGTAAGCAGTGTTAATAATATAAGTTTGAAACACTTTATAAAAGCAAAAGAGCTTAATTTCAACTTGTATAATGATTCACATAAGAGCTCCATTTATGGACACTTTAACACTGTGAATCATTAATCACTTTGACAAATTACAACACAACTCTATTAGATTTTCTGTTTTGGACTTTAACAGATGTCTAATTAGAAACTGAAAGTGAATTCAGATTAAACCAGTACTTGGCATACTTATAGTATCAAATCATTTTTTATTGAGATAAATACTTTCTTGGAGGCAAGACAAAGTATTACCATTTTTTTCAATTTACAATTTTCAAG
This sequence comes from Eurystomus gularis, assembly GCA_013400335.1. Classification (NCBI taxonomy): domain Eukaryota; kingdom Metazoa; phylum Chordata; class Aves; order Coraciiformes; family Coraciidae; genus Eurystomus; species Eurystomus gularis. The sequence goes on from VZZY01002789.1 coordinate 7,969, forward strand.
TAAAGGAAGAACATTTCAATATTGCATGCTCACAGCCTTAGTTACTATAGAATATTTTAGAGATGCAAGTGAAGTATTCTATAGCATTCTGGTCAAAACTGTGCTGCAGGGACAATTAAAATTCTTCTACTTCATAAGTTTCAAACTTTTAAATGTATTTATTAACATTAAGAAATAAGAAAACTGATGAAACAAAACCTCACATCTTTCATTACATAAGTATCAATTATACTAGTGTAGGATGTCCTACACCCTTGTATGTCACTGAACATACAAACATTATTCATCTAAAAATTGATTTAATACCTTCTTTTTGTCAGCAATTAATATTTTTTGTTTGTAAATATCTTCCTGCAATCTTGCAATACTATAGCACAGAAAAATTTTGAAACACTGTAACTGACTTAATTCACTGCTTCTGGGCATAGAAAACAACGCAGCTGTGGTTAATACCCAGATACTCTCCTTTCATTATCACACATAGCCTACTTTTGAGCTTGGTCTTGTCACCTGAAAGCCAAGAGAAAGTTTATCAGTGAATGCAGAGATCTTGCGTAGAATTTGACACCTTTACTACTGGAATCTTTAATTGCTTAAACAGATGAATAAAATAAATTTAAAAAGACAGTTCTTAGGGACAGACTCACAAAAGTACTCATTAATTCAAATTCCATAGCAACTATAGGTCGTAACAGTTTTGAACTGAGGTTCACAAAATAATTTCTCAAAAACACTTGCCTTTGTTACAGAAAGGTTTAATCCAAGCTAAGTTGCCTTAGGCCACATCTACAATAAACCATAGTTTGGAACAGAAATATATTTTGGAATAAATTCTCATCATCATCCCATGCCACTCATTGGATGATTTTTGAAGCAGTTTTAGTGAGGTTTGATGAAGGTCAACCATTATTTTTCACTTTTTCCTCAGAAAAAGAATCCAAAACCTGCTGACAGATAAAACTTAATGAGAAATTCTGTTCCAAGTGCTCATTGAATGACCTCAAACAACTAATGCAGAAGTGCTTGATCTTGCATATACCTTTGAACAACGTGCAAGATGGTCAGTCCAAGAAATCAACCAAATCTATTCCAAAGAAAAAAACAAGCAACCAACCAACATGTTGTAGATACATAGGCCTCATTAAAATGGTTTTGATTTACTGATCAATTCCTACCAAAGAATAGGAATTTCAATGAAAAATATCTTGCTACCATAGATATAGCCTTAATCTTGACAGCAAAAAGGCATTTTCAGCATATTCCTAATCTCAGTGTTTCCTTTCATTAAATGTGAGCAATTCAGTATGCTGATCCTAGTACAATTCACTTTTAAACATATTACTCATTCACTACAAAACTCAGGTAAGATCCACTATTTAGATATATAGGCATATTTCTCCTAAATATTTCAACATTCAGTACCAAAGTAACTATTTTTAAAGTACATTGCTCCCATTGCAGAATCCAAAAGCCTTGCAGTCACATTCTGTGTATAATGTGTGGTAATATGCCCTTGCATCCCAGAAAGCCAGTCATATCCTGGGCTGCTGTCATGGAGGCACCCACTAAACAGACAGCAGCTGCTATCAAAATAAGGGTTTATTGCAACCAGAGTTACCCAGCACTCCCTCTGACAAAATACAAGTTCAGATGTCTGTTGGGAATAAAACTACTACACAACTAATTCCTAAATCTTAAGAAAAGATGAACCACTCATAAAGGGGAAACCTCCCACACAAAGTATCACTCACCAACAAAGGATTAATTGTTTAAGAAAGAAAGAATGGACAAGATTAACTATGATCTTCTTGATCTAATGGCTGGGACAATTCTTGGATAGAATAAGATGACATTTTCATCTCTGCCCCTATGCTAGTTTGGTATTTTATACAATGATTGTTTAATGCAAGTCCACAGAGACTACATATGTATTACCATTGACATCTTTTCTACAGCTGTGGGTGAGGATTACACTAGAAACTGAGACTGCTGAAATGAATTTTTAGCAGTGTATTGGACAGTGATGCCGTAAAACCTCCAGTGAATCAGTATCTTGAGTCTCTAGTCATGTGAAAAATTACTGTCAAGCAGTTCAAGAGTTTAGCATTTACCTAATCCCTAATGGGGTTTAATTACCTTAAAGTTCATATACATGTATAATACCCATTACTTTGGTTAGGTCAAACCTCTTCTCCTGAGAATAATGATGTCACTGTGTATAAATTCAGAGGATCCTGCTTACATGGCAGTCTTTCAGAAACAACACAAAACACTGCTTTCACTTAAAAATGGGTTCAGAAGTATAATTTAGTTTCCCTGTAAATTAGTCAGATTAATATTTATCTTATTTGTATTAATATATCAACAAATGTGGATGTTATCTATGATAGTTTTATTTAATGTCAGACCCTGATTTAAATAGAATTACAGTTTTTATTGTCTCTGTTTTGTTTCTTCTTCCTTCTCATGAGAAGTCAATAACATCTGCAAGCCTCTCTTACAATCTGTGATTATATCAGAATGCCATATAGATCAACCTGTTCAAAGCCTAAAGATGTCCTGTTATTGTACCATGATTTTGGTACGCCTTTTGTAGTATAATTTGTCTATCTATATACATAAGTGACTATTTTTTATGTTATCCCTCTCTCTGTCAGTGATTTCTCTCCTTTCTCTGCTGCATTCATATTGTTCAGTACAGGATTTTTTCTGTGATGCTGCCTTGATTGGATGTGACAACTGTTTAAAGCAGATATTTAAATTAAATCATAAATGTTAAGAGATGCTAGTTGTTTAGCTTAAATAAGTAAGTTTTAAATAGAATGAATTATTTAGTGTTACAACGTTGTGCGATTTAGTATGCTGTTTGCTTAGCTTTATTTACTTAGCATGAGGAGCTAGATTTCCTTAAGCCTCAGGTCACAAGCTGTAAACTTTCACCTACATTTACTGAATTTGTACAGAACTTGTACCTATTCAAGCAAGACAAAGTCTTCAGAGCCAGCACAAAACAGAAGATAAGGAGAGTACAAGTGTTGAGGGCAGCTGCAACTTGACAAGATAATGGCCTGCCTGGAGACAGTGAAGGAATCCTGTAGTGAGTCAACAGGTTTCAGGAGTCAAAAGGTCTCAGGCCTGAATCACCATTGGACCAAAGGGTGCATGAAAAACGCATGAAGTTCACATGAAGGGTGGATGCATGGCCTGTACATGGGCATAAATACCCAGAGATTTCTTTGTTCAAGGTCCCTCTCCAGAGGCACCCAGCTTGAGCTCGCTCTGCTGCTGTACTATTCTATTCTATTTCTTTTTATGAGATTTTATGCCTATGACTTTGCTTTGGATTTGGACTGCAGAGTGACTAACACCAAACACCCAGATCAGACTGCATTACTTTAACAATAAATTAAGATTTTACTTTCTGTTGTGGAAGACCACAGTATTGATAAGATGGGGAAATAGACTACCCACATTGTCCATAGTTATATCGCTGTTCCCATAAGCTATTCCCTTTAATCATAGCATGATCTAGATTCCAACACCTGAGCTTGAATATTGACCATGTCATGTCAGTGGCATTTAATCATACTGACTGCTAGGAAGACATCATAGTCCCTGAAGGAGCTAGAGGTAACATTCTCAAAAGCATTCAAGCTCAGCCTAATGTTCCTTACAGGGGGACAGGCTCACACAGACTAACTGCTTTTGAAAAGCTTTCTTTGAGTGCTTACCTTTGATCAATTTTCATTTCTTCTTTTTATTAAGGAATCTTCCAGAAGCCAAAACAGACTTAAAAGTGAAGAGGAAGTGATTGCAACTAAGACTGTCAAAGGGTATACTGATTCAACATACTCCCTAAGCAGCTTATTAGTGTCAGAGCTCTTGGGATGTCATGTATAATGTTAAATGTTTTTATGAGTTAGAAAGCTTCCTAAAGTGCTGGTTCATGGAGAGACTTCTACCTCCTTTTTCTAGGGATAAATCTTTCCTGGACACGAGTCGCCACAGCAGGGAAGAAAGATGTAATTTATATTTGTTTGAATTGTCCCAGGCTAATCTAGGTAATAAAGCACTTGTGTTTGTTCTCAGTCACATATCTTCATTTTCAAAAATAGATTTACATACTAGTAAAATTATTGTAACAACCATGACTTCTTTCCTATTGCTGTCAACTGTTCTACTATTTACCATTATTAATAACACAATGTTGATCACCTCTCTAAAAATATCCAGCAATGATGACAGCTTTATCTGCCAATTCGTAGAATGTCACAATTATTCATAAGTGATTCCTATCAAAAGCCTTTTCTAAATCCTCTGGACTTTGCAGCAGTATAAAACTGCAGTTCCTGAATAGTTGAGCCTTCACTGAATAAGGCTTTAATCAAAGGATATAGAAAAGTAAAGGATCAGAAGAAGAAGTGAAGAAGTAAGAATTTTCTTCCTGAATAGAAATCAGATCTCACAATAAAGCTTATGCGACCAAAACATCACCTTTTACTTTTTTTTAGCCATGACCCATCTGCCATTATCTACAGTGGTACCTATTCAAGTTTCAAAATAAGACACTTAGAACAAGCAGTAGGGTTGCCCTAAGCTCCTTTTGAAGTTAGTGGAGAGAAAATACATTCAATATCTGACTTTTCTTGTGGAGATTTTCTCTTGACTGACTATATAGAAAGCTATGTTTCTATAATGTTCCCATATGTATGTTCCTTACTTGTTTAAGTTGAGCTGAGATACACTAATGTTCGTATGTGTTTATGTATGAGGCATATATATGCGTGATTATTTAAATTATGCAGCAAGTAAACACATAACTATATGCATATGCCCACATTAACATCTTTTGTTTATTTATGTCTATAATATTAAACCTAGCTATGCAAAAGTACAACACAGGAAATATCTTACACGAAGTATCACATTACTGCCATTATTTGGCATATTTCCTGCCACCTTAGCCATCCTGTTGTAATCTTCCAAAAGCAATTCTATCGACATTAGTGCTGCAATATTACAATATATACAAAATCAGTGCTTTATTTTTTTTAAGTAATGAAATAAGGGAGTAACTGCTGCATGACTGATTTCTTCTGAAAATCTTAAAGAGGCAGAACATATCACTCTACAAGGCTCAGAGATATCTGAAATGTTTTTTAAATGTCTATATTAATTAACAGGAAAAACATTCTATGTTAATAAACATTTCTGAAGGTGTCCCTCTGTGAGCCATATTACATATGGTAGCAATTATCTTTCTTCCAAGGTCAAAGTATAAGGTAGGATAAAGTAGAAAGATTTTAGTTGGAATTGTGTCTCCATTGACAGAGTGCCATCTTACTAAGAAGAAGGGTCCCAGAAGGGAAAAAAAAACATAAGTAGTGAATATTCTCAGTAGCTTCTTGTGAAGCTATATAAGAAGATTTATTTATGAATAGTTATGTGTCCAATGCAAACAGAACTGTCAGAGAACAGAGTCGTAACCAGATCAGACACAGCTGTGTAGGCTCAATACCCAATCTTAGGCAGACCAAAAGTACTTCTTGTGAAACTGGAGCTCAGTACTTAGCCTTGTTTGGATAAAAGCACCAGTTCTAATTTTTACTATAAACAAATAATCAAACAGCTTTATTCAAGCTATTGATTATTAGAGGCAGTCTGGGCTACAGTGATCATGCACTGGTGGACTTTGCAGTCCTGAGGGATATGGAACAGGAAAGAGCAATGTCAGGACCCTGAATTTTAGGAAAGCAAAATTCCCTCTAGGAAACTGCCCTCAGGGGGGCAGGAGCAAGGAAGGAAAAGAATGAAATGCACAAAAAGTGAAAGCAGGAACAGGTATCCTGGAAAGAGTATAGAAACATTGCCTGGTTGTGTATGGATGGAGTTAGGAAGGCCAAGGTGCAGCTGGAGCTGAACTTGGCAAGGGATGCAAAGAATATTAAGGGCTTCTACAGATATGTCAAGGAGAAAAAGAAGGTCAAAGGAAGTGTACACCCCTGATAAACAAGACTGGCAAGCTGGTAACAACAGGTGAGGAGAAGGCTCGGGTACTCAACAAACTTTTTCCTCAGTCTTCACTGGCAACCTCTCCCCTCACACCACCTGAGTTGATGTACAAGACAGGGACCGGGGAAAAAGCCTCTCCCACTGTAAAAGATCAGGTTCGTGACGACCTGAGGAACCTGAACATACATAAGTCAATGGAACCTGATGAGATGCATCCTAGAGTCCTGAGGCAATTGGATGATGTAGTTGCCAGGCCACTCTCCATGATATTTGAAAGATCATGGCAGTCAGGTGTAGTCCCTGATGACTGGAAGAAGTCATTTTTAAATTGCACCCATTTTTAAAAAGCGTAGAAAGGGGAACCCTGGGAACTACTGACCTGTCAGCCTCACCTCTGTGCCTGGCAAGATTGTGGAACAGATCCTCCTAGAAGCTCTGATAAGGCACATGGAGGACAGGGAGGTGGTTTAAAATAGTCAGCATTGCTTCACCAAAAGCAAGTCCTGCCTAACCAACCCAGGGGCCTTCTAGGATGGAGTGACTACATCAGTGGACAAGGGAAGAGCTATGGATGTTGTCTATCTGCAGTTCTGTAAGGCCTTTGACACGGTCCCCACAACATCCTTTCCTCTATATTGGAGAGATATGGATTTGATGGATATACTATTCAGTGGATAAGGAATTGATTGGATGGTTGGATCCAGAAGGTAGTGGTCAATGGCTTGATGTCCAGATAGAAACAGGTGACAAGTGGTGTCCCCCAGGTGTCCTTACTGGGACCAGTGCTGTTTAATATCTTCATCAATGATATGGATAGTGGGATTGAGTGCACCTTCAGCAATTTTGCAGGTGACACCGCGCTGAGTGGAGTTGATGACACACCAGAGGGATGTCATCCAGAGGGACCTGGCAAAGCTTGAGAAGTGGGTTCACATGAACCTCGTGAGATTCAACAAGACCAAGTGCATGGGTTGGGGCAATCTTTGGCATCAATACAGACTAGGGGAATGATAAGAATGAGAGCAGCCCTGTGGAGAGGGACTTGGGCGTAGTGATGGATGAAAAGCTGGACATGAGCTGGCAATGTGCACACTCAGCCCAGAAGGTCAACCCTAACATGGGCTGCACAAAGAGAAGTGTGGCTATCAGGTCAAGGGAGGTGATTCTTCCCCTCTATTCTGCTCTGGTCCAAACCCCACCTGGAGCATTGTGTCCAGCTCTGTAGTCCTCAGTACAAAAAATACATGAACTTGCTGGAATGAGTCCAACGGAGGGCCACAGAAATGATCAAAGGGCTGGAACACCTCTCTTATGGGGAAAAGCTGGAGAAGAGAATGCTCCAGGGAGACCTAATTACAACCTTTCAATACTTAAAGAGGGCTTATAGGAAAAATGGGGACAGACCCTTTAGTGAGGTCTCTAGCAATAAAACACAGACTAATGGTATTAAAATGAAAGTGGGTAGATTTAGACCAAACATAAGGAAGAAATTTTTCATAACAAGGGTGCCGAAAACCTGTATCATGTTGCCCGGAGAGGTGGTAGATGCCCCATCCCTGGGAACGTTCAAGGTCAGGTTGGATGGGGCTCTGAGTAACCTGATCTAGTTAAAGATGTCCCTGCTTGCTGCAGGAGGGTTGGATGAGATGATGTTTAAAGGTCTCTTCCAACCCAAACCATTCTATGATTCTGTGATTAATGGCTGATTGATTATTGGTTCATAGTAAAAATCAATAGCTAAAATACAGCTGATTTTGGATGTTTTTATTCTACTGTTTCCTGATAGAATAGTGGAGTAATCAGGAAGGACAAATCTGCTACTTCCAAAACTGTGAAGACTCCCAGCACTACACAGCACAGGTGATACATATGTCGTAAATCCTGAGAATTTATCTTTGAAAAAAAAGCACAGAAGAAAATGTATATATCAATGTTTGCTAAAGCATTTGCAAGTACATACGTTTTGCTTTTTATATAATAGTGTGTGATAACATGAGAAGGCCAAAATCTTTATAAGAAGCATTGTTAGATCTGTAGGCTAATAATGTATCCTTGAAACATAATTATAGTTTTTCAAATATATTTTATATTTTGTGCCCGCAATATTTTACATTGTCGATAAACTACATAACCAAATACCTTTTTCTAAAAAACTTATCCTGTTTATCAGAGTTTTATGTACCGTAAACTTGAATTTTAGCAGCAGTAGAACAGCATTTAATCTGTGCATTTATGGGTTTCTACATTGTCCATCACTATTTCTTTAGGAAGTTTTTAAAAGCTTAAAGTATTTTTTCTATCATTAAGAATTTATTAGGTCACTACTTTAAACAATGTGCCTCTGAATTTTGGTAGTAATCTTCTAAATAATATTCACCTTTTAACACTAGTCTTCCCTATTTGTTTACTTAAATTAACAAAAACCATAGCATTCTTACAAGTGAAGGATTAAAAGAACATTTTATTATCACTTTTTAAAAAGATTTAACAATATAACTCCACTAAAACAGAAAGTGTGACATAGTTTAGCAGTTTTTCCTTGTCCTAAATGTCCAAGTGCACTCTAAATATGGTCTTTCCATTAGGATAGTGTTTATTCAACTTGTGTTTGGGCAATTGCTTTTGCAAGACATATTAGCAACTCTCATGGTAATGGAAATCTGGACTTTCCATGAGATGAATTTTTCATGTGTTGTAAAATCTACACTGTCACTATCACAGTTATCTACACACATAAATATTATAGATGAAGTAAATAACTTAACAGTGTTTCTAGTGGCTGTGTGACCACTAGTCCATGCCTCTTTGAAATCCCCTTATAGGTTATCTCCTTTTTTATTTTTAAACATCTTGCTTCAACTCATAATAGTTAAATCATATTTGTTGGTATTTTGCAGGTTCTTTTTTTAAAAAGGAAAGAATAAACTCAGCCAACTTCTCTCTGGAAGAATCTGCAAAAGACAACAATGAAAATTACAATCTTATGTTGCAGCACTGTAGTAATCTCCAGCAAAAGAGTAGTCTGACGCCAAAAGACAAACCCAGTATGACATAAAAATTGCTGTATCTGTAGATAGAATCTGTAGACTTTTTGTTTTCACTTGCTTTTTACCTCATACTTTTTTTGAAATAAAAAGCATGCAACTCCAGTCACACTTCTTTGAATAAATGTGATGGCACCCAACAATGTTCAGACATTGAAAGGAGAAAAATAAAGAGTCTCATGGATAACATTCTGCTACCTGACCCCCACAGGCTGATATATTACCCTGCTAGTAGTCCCACTGATTTTATTCATTATGACTGTAAACCAGAAAGAATTCTAATTTATTAAGGCTAGCAAGACTGCTTGGTGCAATCATCTTTGCTAGAAGGTGATCAGAGACAAGGCAGTTACAAAAAGCCATTTGAAGGAATGAGAGTTGCGATAATCAATCTTTAATCAGTAGGTCCTGTATCCTACTTGTGTTCTCAATTTCATTCTGATTTTAATCTTAAAAATACATAGAAGCTGATTTTTGTACTAATGGGCACCCAAGTATATGCCAGCAAAATTAATTAATTTGCTTAAAATACAGTATAATTTACTTACTGTGTTGGAATACAAACAGAAAAAAAAGATAAGAAATATAAAGATTATTTTCTTGCTCTGGTTTAAATCAGGAATAACTTTCTTACTGTTAGTCAAACCAAGCTCACTGATATAAGTAGGAGAAGAACAGAGATCGGATCACTTTATAGTAATTCAGATATAACTATTGATTTGAAAGTTTGGCATATTTTTCAAGTAAATGCTTGCTAGAACGGTGATTTTTTCCTGACACTTCTCAAAGGTATTGAGCATTTTTATTAATAAACTACCACTCATTAAGAAATGCAGTTATTATAAAAATAGTTGTAAGAATTATATTACTAGTGGCTCCATGAAATGTTATTTACAGCTGCTTTGAAAGAAAAAGACTCTTATTTCCTCTCAGTCTTCAGGAAAACAGCTGCTGTATTTTACTATACTATAAGGATAAAAGTAGGATTACCAATAGGAGAAAAAGGACTGAGTAAATTTAGTGTTGAATCAGGCACTTAAGCTTGAGACAGCAGGTTTCAGAGATATTTGTCATTAAAGGATATTTCTGTGTATGAAACTCTTTCTGACAGTTATGTTAGACGCTAAAAGGATGATCATTTCTTTGTGGATAAGTACATCCATCCCATATATAACTCCCTAAAATAATGTTCTCCTAGAGATACCTAATGTAAAGGTATCTGTTACATATTTTTGAAACTTCATATTTATGAACAACAATAGAAAACTTTTTGTGAGTTGCATGCTTATTAATAATGAAAGGTGTTAGCAATGCTATTCGAGTCTAGTACAATCAGATGCTTTTAAAAGCATAGACCGTGCACTTTCAGTAGTTACTCTTGCATTCAATTGTCTTTAGCTTTTAAAATAAATGCGCCAGTGGCATCTGTGTGGTATATTCTTAATACTGTCTGGCATATGCTGCTGGTTTTGTCATTAGATTTTGTGTCTTGTGTACTGTGCATTGTCATCTAAGATCACTTAACTGATCTGCTAAAAGGGAAGGGGTTCTACATGTGTACATGTGCATAGTGTACATGGCATAAGTCCAAAATCTTGGCTTTCTAAGGAGCCATATGCTTCTCCAGGAGCCTCAGATAGGTTAAGAAAATTCACCTATTGTGTGTAGTAAACAGCTGTTTATCAAAGCAGTCCATCAAGTCAGCAGTTTGTTTCTTCTACCAGCAGAAAATGGTTGAGTATCAGTCTTCATCCTATTACATTAACTATAGAAGTCATCTAACAGCATTTCTCAAACTTCAATGCACTTTAGCATTGCTGAAGGTGAATGGAGTTAAATCCGACCAGGGGTCAGTCACAAGTGGTGTTCCTCAGGGCTCAATATTTGGGTTAGTTCTGTTTAATATCTTTATCAATGATCTTCATGAGTGGACCCTCAGTAAGTTTGCAGACAACACCAAGTTGGGCAGGAGTGTTGATCTGCTTGAGGGTAGGAAGGCTCTACAGAGGGACCTGGACAGGCTGGATCGATAAGCCGAGGCCAGTGGGATGAGATGCAAGAAGGCCAAGTGCCAGGTCCTGCACTTGGGTCACAACCACCCCATGAAATGCTACAGGCTTGGGAAAGTGTGGCTGGAAAGCTTCCCAGCAGAAAGGGACCTGGGGGTGCTGGTGGACAGCCAGCTGAATATGAGCTGGCAATGTGCCCAGGTGGCCAAGAAGGTCAATATATACCTGTCTTGTATTGGAAATAATATAGCCAGCAGGACTAGGGAAATGATTGTTCCCCTGTACTTGCACTGCTGAGGCCACAGCTTGAATACTGTGTTCAGTTTTGGGCTTCTCACTACAAGAAAGACATTGAGATGCTGAATCATGTCCAGAGAAGAGCAACAAAGCTGGTGAAGGGTCTAGAGCACAAGTCTTATGAGAAGCATCTGAGGGAACTGGGGTTGTTTAACCTGGATAAATGGAGTCTCAGAGGAGACCTTATTGCTCTCTACAACCTGAACGGGTTGTTAAGCAGTCGAACAGGCTGCCCAGAGAAGGGGTTGAGTCACCATCCCTGGAGGTATTTAAAAGACCTGTAGATGTGGCTCTTAAGGACATGGTTTCCTGGTGGATTTGGCAGTGTTAGGTTAACTGTTGAATTTTATAACCTTAATGACAATTTCCAACCTAAATGTGTCTATGATTCTATACTAATGCTGTTAATGCTCAGGGATTTGGCAGAAGTTTGAAAAGACTGAAATGCTGCTTTTGTAATACATAATTTTTTATTTAAAAATAATGTTTCATTTAATATTTTTGTATTTGGTAAGTATCTTTGTGCAATTCAGAAATTAAATTAATATCTAAAACTTATGTCATATTTCTCAATGCTTATAAATATCTAAAGGGTGGTCATCGAGAGGATGGAGCCTGACTCTTTACAGTAGTGCTCACTTACAAGACAAGGGGCAACAGCACAAACTGTGCTTGGCAGGCTGTTCCATTTGAATATAAGGAAAAGTTCTTTCCTGTGAGGGTGACAGAGCCCTGGAACAGGCTGCCAAGAGAGGCTCTAGAGTCTCCTTCTCTGGAGACTTTCAAAATCCACCTGGACATGATCCTTTGCCACCTGCTCTAGGAGAACCTGCTTTAGCAGTGAGGTTGGACTAGATGATCTTCAGAGGTCCCTTCCAACCCCTACCATTCTGTGTGATTCTGTGATTTGTGGTTTTATGTAAGATTATAAGGGTATTGGAATTAAAATGAATTACTTTTAAAATTTCTTTTAGCAATGTAATTTTGGATATTGGAAAACCTGGAATAATCGCAAGTGTCAAAATGGCATTAAAAAAGGAAAGGTGAGTGATACAAAGATAAATGATACAGTATATACATATTTAATTTCAAACAAAATTGTGTATAAAAGTACTTCATAAAGGAAAAATCTGTTCAATTAACGATAATCAGAATAAAAGTGAAATACAATTATCAAGTATGTTGAATGAATAAACGTATTAAAGAAATACATTTTCTGCTCCTTGTTGATAGTGAGGTCCTATTTAGAGTGAAATCTTCATAAATTTATGTTTGAAAGGGAAATAAATCTGACAGAGGAACAGATTTACTCTGCACTCTACTATGCATTAAAGAGATTTCAGATATACATGAAAGAACATGAAAGTGGGTTATTTAACCTTTCTTTTTTCCAAGTGTTTTCTACTCTTGATTTCTTCCATGTCTTCTCCTTTTCCTCCACTAAGAAATTAAAATATAGCGATCATTGGATATTATTTAGATTGCTAATAGATTTATGGTTTTTAAGCATAGATATTCCTGTTGGTAGACTTTTACTATTCCACACAAACACTCTTCCTGTTACTGCAAAGTCTTATCTATTCACTGTTCACTTATATGTCCATCATCACATAACACAATGGTTATATCCATACACTGAATAGTGTTCCTGGTTTGGTTTTGTTTGTTTGTTTGGGGTTTTTTGCTGTTGTTGTTGTTTTAGTTTGGTTTTGTTTGTTTGATTGTGTCATTTTTTGTTTGTTTTGAGTTTGATGTTGTTGGGATTTTCTTGGTTTGTTTTTGTTTTTAAGATTAGACCTCAAACCCTGCACAAAAGAATGGTAAAGGAAATACTGCATCACAAGTACTTTAAAATTTCTCCCTGTAGTTACTGCCACCTACTCAATAGGTCTTCTGTGCCCAAGTAATCATTTTGAAAAATGCCCAGAGGCTTGTGTTGAGCATGTTGCACAATTACTGCAAATGTCTATGCCAGTGCCCTGTGTTTGTAAAACAGATTCAGAAGTCTTGTGCACTATTTATAACCTTTTGCAGATATGTGTACACAAGCGCAGATCTTTTCAGATGGTTGATATAATTTAGTGCATTTAGATACCAATTCAGTGGACAAAAATCTCGTTTTTAAATTTAAAATGCAGTTTCTTTGAAATTAGGCAATATATTTGGTAAGTGTGAGCTTCTAAGTGTGGTCAGTCATTCAATTATTTAGTCTTTGCATGTATCTTGAAGTATACCTATGTCCACAGTTTGCATTCACTTCGAGGGGCATCGAGTATACCTGGAATTGATTGCCCCAGGGGTGGAAACACAGCTCCACCATTTGCCATGGACTGATCCACACTGCACTGGAGAAAGGTGGGGCTCCAGAACACCTGCAGTACGTTGACAACATCATTGTGTGAGGGGACACAGCAGAGGAAGATTTTGAGAAAGGAAGTAAGATAATCGAGATCCTCCTGAGGGCTGGTTTTGCCATAAAGCGAAGTAAGGTTAAGGGATGGCATGTGGAGTAAATGGGTCACACTAATAACACAACGGGTTCGAATAGGGAACTCCACTCGCCCAGGAATACTGGAGGTGATCACGAACTGGCCAGAGGGCAAAGATTTTGGGATGCCACCACAGAAGAAGGTGACACGAGCTGAGGAAGCCCCACCATAGAACAAGCTTTCAGATGGGGAGAAGCGCTATGCC
>VZZY01002790.1:0-12974 GCA_013400335.1 Eurystomus gularis
CTTGGGCTCCTGAGCCCTCAAGTAATATTTCAACTTCAACCATAGCAAGTTGGATCAATTCGCCAATTTTTTTCTTAACAAGTAAAACATGCTAAGTCTTTTGAGTGTCTATGACCAGGAAAGTGCTTATGATGTGAGGCAGAGGCCTGGTATTTTTAAATACATAACTTGTTGACATTAATTGATCTTTTAAGTAACTTAAACTGACAGAACTGGACTAAGAGCTAAGCACTTTTGTTCCTGTTGGAGGAAAAAAATCATAAAAGGAAGGCAGAGAATATGATGTTGCTACAAGACAGCAGTTATCATGCAGAATTTCAAATAGATTTCCAAAAAGTGCCAAAACAATTCCCATGTTTTCACACCTGAATCATTGAACTCCATCCTTTAGTGTTGTCTACCATTCTTCATTACAGGCCTTTATTTGCATTTGCTAATGACTCTGACAAGTTTCAGCCATTCTGTTGTATTGACTCAGGTAATTCTGGAGGGGAGAATAGGGGAGTAGAGCACAGGTCTTGGAAGAAAAGAGATGCATTCATCTTCTTTAGCAATCTGTCAGAATTAATGTTTGTTTTCAAGAACAAGGTTGGGGCAGGGGGACAAGAGGTAAGATTGATAAATACTGAAAGGCCTCCATTAGAAAAAATCTGTTATTTGGTTTAGAGACTGCAGGTTAGCCTTTGAACTTGGGTTCACCTCATCTGAAATCAGGCACATGTATTAAAAATGCATATGTTTAGAAACTGTAAACTTCCCTGAGTCGATAAACTAAGAATTACTGAAAACTCTTTTTTGAGCATGTCCTGCCTTTTCCAACTGATATTTAGACCAAGTGGTTTATGAACTAACCATGTAGCCTCATACACTCTAGTCCCAGGCAGCAGGAAGAAGTGAGCATACTGGGCTTCTGTTGCAGTGGCTGTTGTAAACCTATGGAGCTGAAACTGACACCCAGGAGGCACTCTCACCTTTGCTTTAATGTCCATTACTCAGAACGCAGACTGTTCTAGAGGGAACTGATTCAAAAGACTAGGCAGACAAAAGCCAAAATTAGTGAACTACTACAGAGGTGGATGGATCAGAAACCAGGACCAGTAAGGAGTCTATCTAGGGGCCTAGAGAAAAATGGGTCAGGAATGGGGATAATCAGTGGCAGAGGAGAGAGGACAATGCATGAGATGATGATGAGAACGAGCCAGGGGTCAAATGAAGGCTACCTCTCCCAAAGAAATGTAATATATGTGAAAATGGGTAGGTGCAACTTTCTTTAAGGATGGATAATCCATCTGCATGAATATCTAAATAAAACCTGAACCAAAACTTGAATAAATCATTAGAAAACCTGCCACTGACTTTGGTGGCACATGAAACAGAGAGTTTGTAGCCAAGAATTGCACAAGTGCTACATATTCTTTTATTTCGGGTCCTGAATCAACCACTGAATACAGAAAAGAGTTACGTTTTTAAAACTATATATAAAGAGATTGAAGCAATAAATGCACAGAAGTTTAGAGAAAAACATCCTACTTTGAACTGGGCAGTAACTATCCTGTGAATCGCTTTATATTTTATTTAAATGTTAAGAACAATTACTCCATTTTTCCTCACTTGCTAACAAGTAAACCTTTTTGCCTAACTGCAGAAGCATAACTATAGTTTAACATCATTTAGACAGACTGTGTGTTCCACCAGGAGACAACTCTTTCGTTGTGACAGACTTCTATTGAAGCTCATTTACTGGACCCTTGTTTCACAACAGAAATGCTTTCAGTGCTCCTATAATGCAGATAAATAATAATAAAACATCTGTGAGAAAGTAAATGATCCCATTTCTTAAAAAAAGGAGGAATAGAATAGAATAGAATAGAATAGAATAGAATAGAATTGAATAGAATAGAATGGAATAGAATAGAATCGAATAGAACAGAATAGAATATAACAGAATAGAATAGAATTAAATAGACCAGCCCAGACTATTTCAGTTGGAAGTGACTTACAGCTGTCATCTACTCCAACTGCCTGATCAATTCAGGGCTGACCAAAAGTTAAAGCATATTGTTAAGGGCCTCGTCCAAATGCTTCAGGCTTGACGCATTGACCACTTCTCTAGGAAACCTATTCTGGTGTTTGACCATCCTCTTGGTAAATAAATGTTTCCTAATACCTAGTCTGAACCTCTCCTGAATGCAGCTTTAAACCATTCCTATGTGTCCTATCACTGGATAGCAAGGGAGAAGAGATGTTCAATTATGACTTAGGCAAAATAAATAGGTTGTGACCCACTGGTATACTCCATTGCCGGTATATTGCTCACTCTTATATAAACCCATAGAGAGCAGAATTGCATTGCATGAACACTCAGAGAAAAGAAACATGAAGAAGAGTAATTTAGAGTGCCTCATCATTATGCAAAGTCACCTAGATTTAGTTATATAAAGAGTATGGGGTGTTGCTTGAATTTCATGCCACGGTCTATTCAATATGATATCTTTCAAACTCTGCCAATATAGGAAAAAATTATCTTGGAGGAAAAGCTCTACAAGGAAGAAATGACAGAGCATTTAACCTCATCTATATTTCTATAAGCTACATACTCTCACAGATCTTATTAAGCTCTGTGAAAGAGGAAGATATCATTTGTAAAGCTTTACTCTGGAAAGTTATCGGTTATAGTCTTTTACTTTGGAGAAACTTGCTCCACTTTCCTTTTCAGGACTAAGAAGAAGAGAGATGGTCTTTTTATGATGTACTCACAAGTGTAACTGGAAATGTAAGCAATTTAAAAGACATCATAACCAATGAAAATTCCCCATTTGTCTTCATAAAGTTTCACATCACACATCACAGCTGACACAAAATCACAAAATGGTAGCAAGCATGTAATTCTGAGAATGCCATGGATGCAAAATATGCATGCACTGTTTTTGTTCATTGCCTTTAGCCAACCTTTGATAAAATTGATTGTCTTGCTCTTACTCCCAGCTGGCTAGAAAGTAGTTTAGAGATCAGACTGCTTTATTTTTTGATTTGTATATATCCTAAAGCAAAATTCAGGTACTTCAAAGTGGGAAAGATCTCTTAAAAGTGCCATAGAATAACTGCCTGAATAGAGAGGAAAATGAAGACAGAAGACAATAAATAGTGTTGCTATGCTGGAAACTAAAGCAATTTAGACAATATCATAATGTCTATGTCTACAACGTGCAACAAAACCCTTTTGACTTCAGGCAGTCATTTCACGCTATGAAAAAAAATATCTAGGATCTCATTTCTAGATCCAGCTTGAACATATTCTAGCTGTGGCTGGATTGATTTGGCTTCTGGAACTACACAATTTTGCCAGTTTCGTGATGGCAGTGAAGGCTCAGTCTACACCTTCCCTAAAGACTAAGCCTCAGGGCACGGGAGCTCCACACTGAATGGCTGAGCCGTAAGGGGAAAATGCAGAGTTCTCATCTTAAGCTGTGCAACCAGAGATTTCTTTAATACCATTCTGCAGATATGTTGGAGCATATAACTCATTTCAACACTGCTATCTAAGCAACAAACTAATAAAAGGATAGCTCCAACTGGTTTTGGTATTCAGGAGACAAGAAAAACAATTACATGTTCAAACTAAGATGGATGATACAAAATTGTACTAAAAGTGTACCTTTTAGTCAAATATGCGATTGATCATAAACTATCATTTAACAATAATTAAGCTCTAGAAGTTTGGCATCTCTGTTTTTTGTAGCATTCTTGTCTAATTCAACATTGCACTGTCAAACAGCAGGGACTGCCAAAAGCTGAATTTAATGTATACAAATTTAGCAAATAAATAACCTTAAAGATGTTTTGCTATGACTGTGTAACAAGAAGGATGAGGCAGGCTGTAAAGGTTTTATACACAGCCTTAGAATAAATGTTTTATTCACAAGTGAGTTGCCAGGTCATTTCTAGTCAGTGTCACACTTAAGAACACTCTAAATAATTTGACATACACAGACCATTTTTTGGATTTTTTGTTATAAGTGTTACTGAACTTTGTTTTACGATATTACATTGCAGTTGTGCTGGAATAGTTTTACACAACAGTCTTCAAAAAGTCAGGCTTCATAATATAAGACCAACTGTGTGAATGGCAAAAATGGATAAAGAAAAAGAATCTTTTAGTAACTTCTAAAGCTAATTTATCAAGATCACCACTCTATTTCTTCGAGGGGAGGTGGAGGTGTGTTTCGTTGTTAATTGCCAGTTTTTGCTTTCATTTTGCTAAAATTTTTCAAATTATTATTCTGGTAAATTCACCACACACACAAAACCTACAAAAAATGACAGTGCAAAGACATCCTAGCTATTCTGTATATGCAACATATTCAAGGAATGCATCATATCTATGGTGTATGTAGGTTATTGTTCTGTACATTCTCTCAACTCTGATGGATTTCAAGCATTCATTTACTGCAAATATGCAGACTAAT
Organism: Eurystomus gularis; assembly: GCA_013400335.1. Taxonomy (NCBI): domain Eukaryota; kingdom Metazoa; phylum Chordata; class Aves; order Coraciiformes; family Coraciidae; genus Eurystomus; species Eurystomus gularis. Next base: position 4,467 of record VZZY01002790.1, read on the forward strand.
TTATGCCTCTCCAGTAAAGCTGATATGTTCTCATCACGTTGAAGCTATTGCCTGTATACAATTTATTCTCATATCCAACACTCTTTTAAATATAGATCTTTCTTTACCATGAGAATGACAATAGCTGTAAGAATACCATCTGAAGAGGCTTTAAGTTACAATGTTAGTGTTTTACCCTATTATCTGCCAGAAAGAATCATCATCCCTTATTTTTAGAGCACACAATACCAAAACCTTCCATGGAGTGATTGTACCTGTTACCAGTATAGAAGAGCTGTTGAAAGACATGAATGTGTTAAGTTGGAAGAAAGTGACAGGGCTTAGACTGGTTTCTGTGCCATACCCAGAACACGCCTAAAGCCTCTGCATCCCTTCCCCCTCAACTGCTCAAAGGAAAAGTATATTTATAGATGCTATTTATTGACACCGAAATCCATCTCTTGAGCATCAACCCTGTCAGTGTGTCTCTGGACTTACAAACTAACAGGACTATAAGTTTAAAAAAAAAAGAAAAGTATAACATAGTAACATAACTTTTGCCTGGGATTTCACATTGCACATTGTTTATCTTACATTTCAGTTCCAGAGGGGGGGAAAAAAAAAAAAAAAAAAAAAAAGTACCTTTGTACTAAAGAGGAAATTTCTCTTTGTGAGAACTCTGAAGATGAAATATTTGGTTTTTAAATGCTACTGCTGAATATGATCACTTAATGGTAAGAATTTAAGTGGTATTTCCAAAAGCATATCACAAATCATGTGTATAATACGCTGTATAACAGATCTCTGCATGTGTGTGTGTGTATGGAATTCCAAGAAGCAATATGTCCTCCATATAATTTATTGTACAGTTTTAAAAAGTTTACTAGTTCATCTCTGCTACAAAGAAGCAAAACAAATTTCAGGGAAGACTAGCACAACTGACTTAATTATACAGCTGAGGCATGAAATGGATCTAAAGTGCCACACAGAAAAAAGTAAAAGCCACAAAGTCTGCCCTCCATGAAGAAATAAGCATAATAAAGAGAAATGAACAATACTTTTCAACTTCAATTAAAATATTAATGGGCTTCTTTAAGCATTACTATTGTTTATAAGTGTTTTAAATGCCTCCATGACTTATCTGTGTTTCATGAACCTAGTAAAAATTATGACTGTTAGTTAAAAATTATTACACATTTTAAATGGTGCTTATTGTACTTTATTCAATTCTAGGAGAATCTAATTGATTCTTAGGCTTATTTTCTTACAGACTCTCTTCAAAAGCCTGTGTCTCTATTAAAGAAAAAAGTTTAAATGATATTCCCTAGTAATTGAACTAGCTGCATACTAAACACTTTTATCTCTATCTTAATACATTTTTTCCTTCCAAAAAGCTGTAAGAGATAAGTAAGTGCCCCTGAAGTTTATGTGTAGTTCAAATAACAAATAAGGTAGATAAATGGAATGAGCTGAATAAGTGGAAAGAAATCTACTATGAAATTAAGATATAAATTGTAACTATGGAAACAGCCTTTGCAATTAAGAATAATTTAGAAAGGCATGGAAGATGTTTAATCAGTATGCAAATTAACTGATAATTTTTCTTAGAAAGGTAATAGAAGTTAGCTCAATAAAATCCTTTAAAACTTTCTTAGTGGTCTAAAGTAAAAAAAAAAAACAACCAAACAAAGCACTCAGGCTCCCAATTCTTTGTAATTTTTCATCCATATAGCGGTAAAACCCATGCCTTATTTTGCGACTTCTTCAGTATGTGTCATCAAACCAAAATTCTTCTAGACTGGTCTAGTACACCAATCAGGGAGCAAAATTATGTGAAATCATACACTCAAGGTGCCTAGTTGAGTTTATTCTGAAAGAAGCAGCAGAAATCCCAAGTGAGACACAGACATGACCTTGAGCCTCACATGGTAACAGCTTCCCCGACTGCTCGCTGCAACCAGGATTCCCCAGCAATGGCGGGACAGAACGAGTATATTGGATGGGACAAGGGTAATACTGGTAATGGATTTGACTGCTTATCCTTTTGGTGTCTGTCGTAGTTTGGCCATGTACCTTTGTGGAATGTATCACGTCCTGCTGGTGCACCTCTCAGGTATTTGCCGGGGTGGTTTGTGCATGGCTATGGTGATATTTGGGGTATGGTTGGTCTCCCCCTCGATTGTTGAGGTGATCGCCTGGTTCCTTTTCCCTTCTGTTATTGAGTTTGCAGTTAAGTTCGCTTTTCCTTTTGTTATATCAGCTGTGGTGAGTGGGTTTATCTCTTCTGTTACTGGCCATGCAATATCATTTCTGTGCCCCATGGGGATAGATAATAAAATCTATATCTGCTTATGCATCTGCCTCCTGGTAATGGTGGCGTTCTTTGTGCTGGGCTGGGTAATTGGCAAAACACTGTGGCTCTAGAAAATTCTTTGAGGAAACGAAAATGGAAAACCTATGTATTGCTAATACTTGAAAATAATCTATTTTATACAAAGCAGTTGACTTATGCACAATTTTCATGCATGCCTCAGATGTATTCAAAGAGGTACAGACCTTGTCATGTGTCATTTAACGCACCTGTTGTATCTCCCTACTAGTATCCCCATGCATCTCTATTAAATGTATCTTTATCAGTAAAACCGCAACCATTGTAAAGAGTTGATGCTCAAACTATAATGTCACAGTATTTCTGAAATGTTACATTGACAAGGTCTAATATAAAAGCAGAGCAAAAGCCAAACCTTTTAAATACATGGGAAGAGGTTATAGCTAGAAAGATTAATAAAATCCATTAAGAATGACAGAACAGATACCTTGTAAGTATGAAGTGTATTCTACCCATTTCTTCATCATATTATCAGTTTCTTTAAAAATCCAAATATTAACTTGTGCTGTGGTAATGAACAAAACTCACCATGGTAGCTCATGATATATTCTTTCTGTCAAGCCTGAACTTCAGCTGTCACCATCAGAAAAAAACCCAGATGATGCTTAAATAGTCCTCAAAGATTTTGGAACTTTAATCCATTGTATTTTAATACTGCTATATCTTAATTTATATTTCACTTTCTCTTCTACTGAACTTAAAAAATCTTTATGAAGTTCACAATCTGATCGAGCAAACTAAAATTTAAGTAATTTGTGTACTTTTTCTTTTTTTTTTTTTTTCTTTTAAGATAGATATCCACCAAAACCTGCTTAAAGAGCAATTATGTGACATTAGGAACTTTTTTGGCAATAAACCATCCTTGGGTGTCCAAAGGTCAGTTTTATCTAGCATTCAGCTGCTCCAGTTTTAGAAATGACCAATGGCATTAAAATGACTGAGAACTAAATATCTATGAGTAAACCCCAAAAGCCCACCACCAAGATGCCTAAGTTTTGCATAGAGCAGCATTTTTTGATGGCTCAACCACCTCTTAAGAGTAACTATTTTGTCCACAATGACCAGTGTTATAGTCAGAGGGAGGAAAGCTTGCCCATTAAATGACCTTAGTTCTTTATACAAATGGCCCACAGAGGGAAGATAAACATGCTAAAGAGCATATTGATTTCCCATATACAACACCACCTTGAAATTTTTAAAGGAAAATAACCAAGTCAGAAAGCCAAGAGAAATAGGATGCCAGAAAAGACTCCTGTTATTCCAGATGGTAAGATAGAGGTTCTCATACTCTCCCTCCTCATTTCTTTCCAACATGACTAGGTTTAAACATCAGGAAGTGCTTTGCAGCCTTCAAGAAAATGCTTGTGCTTAGTTCAAGATTTAAATTCTGTTACTCAAACCTTCAGAATAGAGTGCTTTACTGCATAAAATTATTGATGTAGCAATATATTTCAGTAGCAGCAGCACTGTTGATAAAGGTCATACTTTGTCAGTTGTCGTTAGTTTTGTGATGGCATATATCTTATGCCATTCTGCAACTGAAAAGTTGGAAAGTCTGAAACTTCCATATAAAACAGCCAGTGCTCATGAAGATTTTATCAGAAAGATGTACTCTACTGACTCCAATTCTCTGTTCTAGAGATTTGCATGAATAGGCTTCATTCTCATGCCCACTTCGAGCATCCACGTTGAAAGCTGAAACTCAGCCAGGATATATTCTTACACCATTTGTCATTCACTCACTAAAAGTGTTTCAGCCATTTATGTAGAAAATAAAAATTGCTGGCTCATTAGAAACTATTTTATAGTGATGGTTCACCATTTCACAGCAAAGTACAGATTGAGAAGTATTTGCCTGCATTACTCATCAAAGACTTTGCAGAGATAATATATTCAGACCAGATGTAAAAGTGTGTTCTTCTATGTCATACACATAGCTTTCTTTTCCATTCTACTCATCACACAATTTTCATTCCAACTTAAAATCCAGAAAACCACTACTTCTTCCACAAAGATTTATTTTTTGTGCAAAATTACACGAGCAAATTTTGCCTATTAGGTAAGAAGTGACCTTGTTGAGCTTCTCTTGTCAATAATCACAAGCAGGAGGAAAAGCCAGACATTTACCCACCTCTTTAGAAAGCTTTCTTGGAAATTGGGCAGTAAAACATATAGCATGAGTCTGAGCCTTTTGTCTGAAACCCATGCCCTGGACTGAATATAGAGACATGTGCTTTATGCTCACTATATTTCTTATGCTCTAAAATACGGTAATAACATGTCAGACATTTTGACATCTTCTGTCTTCTGACAGCATGCACAATTCCATACATTCCTTTTTCAGGAAGGTTCAGGTAACAATGTTTTGTTTAGTACTGGAAGCCTCTGCTTAGGAACAGAGAGATGACCTTGTATAAGCCCAATTTTCAATGAAATTATGGTAGTGCAAATCATTGTGAGTTGTGATATCATAAATTGTTTGTGATGAAATGTCTCATCCAAAATATCATTAACAGAAATTAAAAAACTTTTATAGTAACCTTTTATGTTTCCTATACTTAAAGAGAATAAGAAAGCCACATTAGTATTAAATATGTTTGGGGTTTTTTTTTCTGATTTGGAGTTATAGTAATTTAATTCTCTTTTTAGGAGTAAACAAATAAAACATAAAAAGCAAAACGCTATCAATGAATAACAAAGAAAGCATCAGCATTAGAGCTTTTTTTTAGAGAAATTACTATGCATTCAGACAACTGAATTTCATTCTAATATAAAACATTTGATTTTTTCATCCACACATGAACTTAATTGGGTGTAACGTCCAATTTCCTTGAAAACTGTATTGCAAGCATGCATATAAATCAGTGCAAATCCCAATAGTTGTTCATACCTGCTTCCAAGAAAGTACATACTTCAAGATAATTTACTATTTTTGTAAATTCAATTTTAGCTGTCCAATGATTTTTTTCCTGAACTTTTTAATCTCTGAATGCAATCAGAGTGTAAAGAAGTTAAGAGCATAAAATATTTTACTCTTTGGTAGAATAAAATATTGTCTTAAGTAAATAAGTAATATGACATTTAACCACTACATTTCACACTTTTTAACATTGTGATGAGGAGGACTACTACAGCTTCTGCATTCTTTCTCATCATATCACCAGAATCCATCACAATATCTACAAAATCTAACATTGTGATTCAACATAGGTAAAGAGGGATTTTCATCACTCTTTCCATATCACGGAATCATTCATTCATGTGTAGTTAAGTCAGAAAGACAATACTTTTTCACCAGAACAAGTAGAATGGAGCAGTGGGGTGCTTGCCATAATTTATACCTAGTGTATAAACTTTCCACTTTTATTAGCAGATGCTGAACTAAAAAAGTTCAGAAATACTGCATAGTAATTCAAAAAGGAAAAAAAAAAGAAAAAAACTCTTCTCTGCTAAGCAAACAGCTTTGTTCTTGAGTAGTCACCAGTAAAAGTCATTCTTGTTTCTTATGCCCACTAATCAATGAACTTTCAGTCATTTCAGCTAAATTCAGCCACTATGGTGTTCATACACTAAAATCCATTTTCTTGGGAGAGATCATTTGTCTAAGAGCTGAATATATATGTAAATCAGTATTCTGTCTCTCCTGGAGGTGTTTACAAAGAATTAGATTCACAGCAGCACAATGAGGAAGTCTATCTGAGTAATTTCATATGCTCTTCTAAAGTAAGAGAGAGAATGTCCGTGTCAGTCTACTACCACTCTCACTCTAAAACTTCATTAAAACATAACAAAGAGACTAGCTTTAGTCAGCAATTTGTAGATCATGTGAATGGAAAATGTTTCAAAGGTAGTAGACTTTCAATGTGCTAATCAACAAGGATACGGGTAGGAGAATATTCCAAATTATTTCTTAACATATTTCATATAGTCATTTGGTGGAGGGGCAGGAATTTCTGTCTGCTTCTGTAAAGGGATTGCATGCATGTTCAAAAAAAGAAAACTCAGACATGTTTACTGTGTTCCTTGACGTTTTAACTCAAATATACAGCAACTGAATATTTATGAGAAGCAATTAATCAACAGTGGATATTCTCACATTTATGGATGGATTAAACGCTGTAAAATCTAATTAGCTTATGCTTAAACTACATGAAATTATAAATAGCAATCACATTCCTTAATTTACCTCTCCTGCAATTTTCACTCTACTTTCAGGAAAAAAAAAAGTGAACATTATTAAGTGTTAGTTAGAGATAGGATAAACACAGCAGAACATTACGTAGGGAACAGAAAATTTGAATACTTTTGCCAATGCACCATGTAAAATTATTTAATAAAAACCATTGGTATGTCTCCAGATTCCTAACAGTTTTTTCCTCTGTGTGGGAAACAAATGAGGTGAGGGAGAAATGGGTTATAGACCTTCATGTTAAAGGCAACAGATCACAAAGCAGCTTTCAAATATTTTTTCTCCCTCTGTTTTCATATTTAAAAGGTTATAATTGTAAAAAAGCTTAAAACCAAACATTTTCAGCTACTCTACCTCTCGGGAAGTACCATTTCACCATCAGCTGAAGAGGCTGAAGGGACAAGAATGTGAGAGATATCCTAAATTCATGAGAAAGTATTTGATGAAGTGCAATTTCTCCCCCTGGCAGATATTACTATGCTGTACTCACAGAAACATTCTTTTATTTAAAATTCCTTAACACTGTATGTTAGAAAAGAACCAATACAATGTATTATAACAATTAGAGCTAAATGGAAAACACTGTTTCCTGTGCTTTGCTTTCTCACTTTTCAATAACACCAAAATTCACAGGAGGAGGGAAATTACTCTGCTTTGAAAACAACAGCAAAAGATGTGAAAAGTATTTGTCAATACCTTAATCTTGAGCTAAGTGAGAAAGGTTGAGGGACATTGACTAGTTCTCAGTTATGGTTCATTTTTTTCCAGTTTTCCTTTGAAGAAAAATTCTACTGACAGCTTTGTCCTCTCATCTGTCAGTTTGGATGACTGTGGAAGTAATTACCAGTTATAAAGCAACCATCTAATGAGATAACATTCAATTATACAAACTTCTGTTACCTTCAAATATAGAATGATGTGTGATTTCACAAATGCGCAGCTAGTCTCTGAGATTCTTTTGGTAGATATTATGATCCTCTGACAGATAGGTAAACGACTATAGGCTTGATTTTTTAAAGTGCTGACACATGCACTTTTCAGGGACTTAAAACCAGAAAAAGGTGGACAAAACTGCAGCAGAAGAAGCAGAGGGAAATAACCTGGTTAATTAAATAATAAATGAGTAAGAGAAGTAATAAGAAAAATTACCTACAAGTCCTTATGATTTCTTTGCTGTAGTCTCCTCCTACAGTTAAATTAGCATGAAGAAAACAGAAGACACAGCAAAATTTAGATCTATACATTCAAAACTGATCAGATCTCAATAAACAGCTTGCCTAAACCCCTTTACTCATTAAAGTTCACAGATAAGGGAACTAGCTTCTATGAATGATGTCTTATTAAAATAACAAGAGCCCAATCCAGTGATGGTTAGTTCCAATTTGTATTTAGATAGTCCTGCACTCCCTGCCATAAAATATTTACAAAGGCAATGATTTTCCTAGCTAAAGACAGCAGCTTTTAATGTAGCTACAGATAGTATTATTAGAATGATATTTTTTCTATACTGACATTATAAAGCATAACATTGTATGGAAACAGTGATAAGAAATAACTCACAACTTAAAAAAAAAAAGTTACCAACTGTAGCAACATTTCTTTGACTAATCCATGTAAGCAATGCATACTTGAGATGCAAGTTAGAGGCAGAGTACACCTCTAGCAAAAATTATCTTTACAATGGATTCATTAACAGTTATCCTCCCATATACTTTTTTTTTCTGACTTCATTTCCCATCCTCCAAAAAGTTAAAATTAAAAATAGAAAATAAATAATAGAGAAATATGGAGAACTCTGTCAAAGAAAAGAGATTCTCAGGACCTTTGAGGACAGGGGATTCGAAGCCAACAGAAGCGGAAACTACATTCTTACACACTGGGAAATGCTTGTATTGATACATAAAACAAGCTATGTAACTGTTTTTCCGATTACCCGGCCCAGCACAAAGAA
>VZZY01002792.1:0-71382 GCA_013400335.1 Eurystomus gularis
GGGCTGCTGGCCACGCCCCCCCCCGCCGCCGGTGCTTTAATGGCGCTCAACTTCCGCGCGGTGACGTCTACGTGACGTCACGCCAGCCGGAAGCGCGGGCAGGGGAAGGAGGGGAAGGCCTTAAAGGGACCGCGCCTCTCTGTGGGGGGGATGTGTTTAGCCCCGGGTTGTGCTCAAGGGCTGAGCCCAGGGAGGAGAAAGGCTGCTATGAGGCCCCCCGCCGCGGCAGGGAGTGCCGGCGGCCCATCCAGCAACACTCTGTGCTTACAAACATGCTTACAATATTTCCGCAGAATTGCTAAAAAGGCAGTTTTGAGGGCAAAAGAGGCCACAGGCCAGTCTGGAGGCTGGCACGGGGCTGAGCTGAGGCAAGCCGCAGGGCTGTGGGGACAGCGGAGACGCTGAGGTGATGGTGGGCACGTCTGAGAACCCCTGGGTGAAGATGGTGACAGGTCAGGTGTGGGAGACAGGGCCAGGAGGATGGGGCCAGACTCTTTTCAGTGGTGCCCAGTGTCAGGATAAGGGGCAACGGGCACAAACTGGGGCACAGGAAGTTTCACCTCAACACCAGGAAAAACTCTTTCCTGTGAGGGTGATGGAGCCCTGGAACAGGCTGACCAGAGAGGCTGTGGAGTCTTCTTCTCTGGAGACTTTCAAAACCTGCCTGGACACGTTCCTGTGTAACCTGCCCTAGGTGGACCTGCTTTAGCAGGGGAGTTGGATGAGGTGATCTCGAGAGGTCCCTTCCAACCCCTCCACTCTGTAATTCTGTGATTCTATGAGGCAGGAGATGAATCAAGAAAGGCAGGGAACCAGGCCCTCATTCATGGCACCCTGGAACCTGGCCCCTGCTCACTTATGCACAAGAAAGCGAATTTTCTTGAGTAGCTGTTGCTATCCGGAGCCTGGTCTACAGAGTCTTTCACAATACCTTGAATGCCATTCTCACATGGGCTGTGTATACAACGTGTGGAACACACTTTGAGGTTCTTACCATGGATTTATAGGTTGCAGTTGTGAGGGATGGTGGGATGAGCAAGTAAGCAAGCACAGCCCAGTCCTTGCTACCCAAAATGACAGTATTTTATCCTGGTGCTTTTTCACATTTGGCTTCCAGTGGTATAAAGGATGGATTTTCTGTTTGGGAAAGGTTTGCGACTTTGCAGCGCTTGGAAATTCCGTTAGCTTTAAAATAGTGCAGGGATGAGAGGATTGTTACTGTGTAGCTGTAGCAAAATGGTACTTACTGGTGTATATACCTATTTACTGGTATATATGGGGACTATTCCTGGAAGGACACACAGTGGTGTATAGCGCCCAGTTGTCAGGACTTTCAAGTGGAGTATTAGAGCATAATTGTGTCTATACAATACCTTCCGCTTGAGAACCTCGGAGCACTCAATGAATGCGATAAGTAACCCCACAGCATATGGAGAGAGAAGCTGATGAAGGATCACAGTAGTAAGAGAGAAGCCGAGGCACTGAGCATAGCAAGGGGTTGTTACCTACCTGGGTCCCATCCTTAGAGCATGATACGTACTCTGCTGTGGTTGGATAATGTGGTTAACCAAAGTGCTCCCTCATGTTTTCCCACATGCAGGAAAGCATCCAGCACTTCACTCTGCGTGTGGCTGTGCTCTGAGGGCATGTCCCTGGCACGTGTCCTGCTGCCCTTAGGGTCAGCTATGGTGAGAGAGACATTGAAAGATTTATCCCTGTTCTGATCTCCGTTTGCACCAGCCACACAAGCATGGTTCAGTTACTGGAGGTGGTGGGACTGCCCTGCATTCGCTTTTGGCAGCACCTGACCTTTTGGTGTTGGGTGCTCAGTTAGAAATGTTCTGCAGGCCCCCATTTCTGAAAGTGCAGATTAACCCCTGGGAAAGATCAAGCCCTTTCAGGTGCCTGCTTTGAGCATCCTAAAGAAGGGAGACAGTTAAAATATTCATATCTGAAAATGTTGTTGGATACTTGAATGGTATTTCCCTTAATCCACAATTAAGGCATGTGTTGGAAGCAACGTTTGTGAACTGATGTTGCAGCTGTCTCTGTTGGCTCCTGTCATAAGGGAAGACATCATTCAATACTTTCTACAAGCAGTGAACTGATATTGTCAAACAAATTTACTGCAGGTAATGAATATATACGTTTTGCAGTGGTTCTGTAGTTTCAGATTCGATACGTGAAACTGATGACATCTTACTTTTTAACAATGTTTCTCCTTTTCTTATTGCCTTCCACTGAGTAAAATGGATTTCCATGTGAAAGCCACACACAATGTCACAGCTCGTCTGTAAAGTTCTGATCAGTTTAGTCTTTCAATATTTCTTATTTTTCTATTTCTCCTCCTAATTTGATTGAAAGTGCCTGAACAACTGCTTTCTGTTGGGTTATTGCTGGCAACATTAGCATTGCTGTACTATCTAGAAACGGGATTTCAAAATGAGCCTCAAGCAACAGACTTAACATCTACAAAGGCACCAATTTCATATCCATGCATAACGTTTAAAGACATCTCTGCAAGGAGCCATATGGTTTTGCAAAGAATCACTTGATGAATGGATGCTAAGTTGTGTAACTCATTCATAGTAGTCCCTTAGGCAAATCCCAGCAAGAGCTCAGCTATTTAATTTTAATTTTTTTAAGATCAAAGACAATTGCATAAAGTTGCATTTGCTCAAGTTGCTGAGTTTCTTTCCCCTTCTACTTTTTAATGAACATAGCCACCATTCAAATATTTCCAAACTTCCTTCAGCTGGACCAATCTGAGATAAGGCTGAAGAGAGCCAGAACACCAAGGAATTAATTTAGCTGCAAAAGTCACAACCACTCTGTGCCTGCGTTGTGTCTTCCACTGGTACGACTGTTCTGGGCTGTTCAGTGTAGGGGAACGCAGGGCACTGTGTAGTCCAGAGGCGGGACCAAACACCACCTGCTACCCCTTCAGAGCCTCAAAGCTGAATGTTACTATCAGTTTACACCTGGTTTCAGCAAAGCCTGAGTGTGCTGCTCCATGTCGTGTGGATTGTGATAAGCTGTTTATTCAAGAAGTTGCATTTCTTGAAGTTCCCCTCTGTGCTGAGAGGACAGCAAGAGCAACGCAGTTACACTTTGCGAGTTCTCCAAAGTGAGCCATACCTTGCAGGCGTGGAGACTCTTCCAGAAACACTGTCCTGTCCACCACCTCTTCAGCACACCCAATGCTCTCATCATAGGCAAGAGACATTTGCAATGGGAATGTTCTCCTATAAGATACCTCCAGGCATGACTGACTGCTCCATCCAGAGATCATCTCTAGTTGGTCCAATATCTTTGGCCAAATATATAGGCAAAGAAAACCCCAGAGTTTTGCCCATTGACACCAATTATTTGGGTCTGGGGGTTCTTACATTAAAGAAGACCCCTTTGTTCCATCACAAATTTAGAAAGTTGAAGTGATGGCTCTAGGAAGAACTGTTTCAGACTTTTGTGTAATACTCAATTTTCTGCTATAGCCTTTTTATAAAAGACACACGTAGGCAGGAGATAGTGCCACTGTTTTACTAGATGGTTCTTTGCCTGGGATTGTTTTCTAACTTTGCAATAAAAGAGCATGTCAGGCAGAAAGAAACCCCGCTGGACTTTTGAGATAGCTGCATTCAGCTTAATGATAGGAAATTAAGAAGGAGGGTTTCTTTTCCTGCCAAAATAGAACTTTGCAAAAAAGCTTCCTTCAAATAATTTGGAGTTAAAATAACTTTGGTTTCAGGCCTGAAGATGCAAAAACATGATAAACACTGATATTAAATTGTCACAGAATTTGTGCCAGTTGGGTTGTAAAGAAAATACTGACCTTCTGTGCGAGATGAATAGATGCTTAACCACTGGTTTGATTCAAGCAAAAGGATGACAGTTATTTGAAAGCTTTGAACTGTCTCAGAAGGGGTGAGGACTATATTTAAACAGATGTTCTCAAAGGAAAAATAGTCTATTCATTAAACTATCAATAATGCAAGGCCAAAGATACTTGGCGACCTCCTCTAATTATGTGAAATAATGAGTATGACAACACTTCAGCCTACTGTAACGTTTTATAATTCTGTCATAGGAGGAGATGAATGAACCTGCTCTGTATGGTCTAGATCACTAATTAAATAATCATTTATAAGTTGGATGGAGCAGGAATAGCTGTAGGAGAACCATCACAAGTCAAGGAGCACCTTCCCACACATAGCTTATAGTCATGTCTAGAATAATTTTTGAAAATGATCCTACAGCATTTCCTGAAACTGCAGGCCAACATTGATACACGTGGCTAGTATCAATGAGGGTAAATTGCTTTTTCCTCCATGGAAAGGTCTCTGCAGACTCTAACTGGAACCTAATAAGCATTTTCATGTATATATATTTCCCAGTATATGTCCACATCACAAGTTAATATTTCTACATGAATGCAGCCAAAGAAGATCAAGGCACATCCCATTGTGTCTTTGGTGGTCTGGGGGATACTGGCCTTTAAGGCAGGACTTGGATCAGGTGGTTCAGAAAAGGAGGAGCTTGAAGCTTGTTAAACTGCAGAAAAGGAGAGTGCAGAGGAAGAGAAGAACCCCAAGCTTCCAATAAGAGGAAATGCAGCCCAAATTCTGCTTGAAGACCCTCTGATGCTAAATCATATGGCGACAGAAATGCCACTTTCACACGGATGCAAATAGGACTGCTTTCAAACCTATGATGTTAGCAGAAGTTTCTTAAACAAAATAAACTGTTTTGGGTGTCACACTGACTCATCGATGGTATGCTTTTGAAGCTCTTTCTGCCTGACAACTGACCTGTCCTATCCTTGGAAAGCCACAGCCTGTAATAGAACAGCAATCACTTGAGCTGGTTTCTCCAGATGAGAGACCACACAGAGCTGTGGCTTCAGGTAACCAAAGGAATTGCATTTTTCCTCTTTTCCCAAGGGTGTGGAAAAGGAGAGAGCTGCTCAAAGCTGCAGCACTGCCTCCATTTAAAATGGGAGCAACGAGGAGCATTCCTGATGTGACACTGTTGTCATCGCTGTCAGACACGGACAGGCGATGGATCCGCATGTGTCATGCAGCCATTGCACACCATTGGGCAAACACCGCCTGATCAGTGGTTATCCTTTTCAGATTTCTCTGTCCTGTTCGTGCACCAGGGCACTTGAACCCACAGTGATACTGTGATCACTCATTCACGGAGTGAGTCCTCAGTCATCCATCAAAATCCACTGTATTCCCTCAGCGCCAGGAGAGTGCCCAAACAAGCATGCCCTCAGCCTTCAGGCCTTTCTGGTATTTCCATCATCTTTTATGAGCAGCGATCAAGAAAGCTACATGGATCAAAACAAGCTCTTCTAGGGAATTTCTTTAGTGTTATGATACAAGAACACTTTGTCTTTATAAAGAGATTATTTATATACGTCAGCTTTTGCAGGCAGAAGGAAAGTCCCTGGCTTGAGGAGATTGCAAGGTAGCTGGGATAAAAATAAAGTGCAAAGACCAGGGCTTGAGAGAGAAGGAAATATTGAAGTATCATTAAAAACAAGAGGGAATTGTCTTGAAAAGAAGAAGGTGGCAAGTCTTGTGAACTCTCTGAAGTGATTTATTTAGGATGTTTTGCACTTCTGTGGCTCGATATAGAAGTGGGAGCAAAATGGGAAAATACGTATTTATGTTTCACATATTAGGACCCCTTTGCACGCCCTCATTTCTGCAGCAAGTGCATCATGACAGTCCCGCTGGCCAACATAGAGCTGTTCTTTTCTATTGTGCACTGAGAATCCCAAAACATTTCACAAACTTTCAGGCAGTTTAACCTCAATAAAAGGGGGAACAAGACTTGCGGATACAGCCAACACATAGGAAGAATAACTTGATTTTAAGAAGACCATGCAATAGCCTCCCAGAAAGGCTGAGAAAAGCAGAATCTGAGGCGCTGACTCTGTCCCTTGAGTTGCAGCACCTCCAGCAATACGACCCTGCCCCAGTGTCAGGACAAGAGGGCATGGCCTGAAGCTGCACCAGGGGAGGTTTAGGTTGGATAGTAGGAAGCACTTCCTCACGGAAAGGGTGATTAGACACTAGAATGGACTGCCCAGGGAGGTAGTGGAGTCGCCGTCCCTGGAGGTGTTTAAGGAAAGATTGGATGTAGCACTCAGTGACATGGTCTAGCTGATGTTGTGGTGTTGGGTCATAGGCTGGACTTGATCTTGGAGGTCTATTCCAGCCTCAATAATTCTGTGATTCTTTGAGCTCGGTGGTGTTACTCATGCAAACACCCATGTTCTGTGCTTCAGCTTGTTTCACGCAAGTGTTCTTAAATGAATCATTGCTATTGTTCCTCTTTGCACAAGTCATAAAAGTAAAATTATGTCAAATACTGGAAAAGCAGTGGTGGCAAATATGCCACAGTAAAATATACACAAAGTTTTCTTCACTTCCTATTAAGAGCGGCATAAAGGTCAACCCCTCCAAGATGGAGAGGAGATGAAAGACCAACCTTTTTGTTCCCCTAATAATTTCCTCCATTAAAAAAGATGAGTCAGTTATTGATACACCAGTAAAACGCAGCCAGGGTGAGACTTTTTTTCTGGCAGAACCTGTGTGAATCCATGATCCGCGGATATGCAGGAGGCTGCTCTGGAGCAACACCTTCAACAGCCTCCAGCACAGGCTTGCAGAGCTCCGAGTGTCCAGTTCTGCTCCAGGTCATGTAACCTGAATCCTAGGAAACTGGGTTTTCTTAAAAAATCTGAACACGAAACTTCCACTCAGTAGTTTCAAACGGACAAGATACAGGGATTGCAGAGGAAACTGTGCTGCCAGCAGCGGTCTGAGCTGGGTGACAGTGACAGCCTTCTCTCATCTTCCATCCCAGAAAATACGCTGGCGTTGCGTTTGCCACCACATTCCTACACGGCTGCAAAAGAGGCACAGCCACTGAGGGCCACAGCTTCCTGATTGTTTGGGAAAACAAATTTATAAATCTATTTTGAAAGGATTTTATTTATTGAATTAAAGAAAAAAATATTATGAAGTTACATCTTGTTTTCTCGGAAAAAAATAATTACATAACTGATTGTTTAAGCTCACAGAGCTATGAGAAGTATGATGGACAAAAGCGCGCTGAGCGAATTATGCACACAAATTCTATTTCTTTTCCCCTACATCAGAAGCCCACGGCATTTCTGCTGGGCTTTCACCCGCAGGCAATGGGACCGGAGGAGCCAGGGCTCGCTGCAGAAGGGCGGTGGGCTGCGGAGAGCATCCCCCGGCCCCAGGAGCCCCTGCCCGGGCGGGGCTGCCTTTGGGCACAGCCCCCAGCAGATGGCAATGCAGGAAAACCTGTAGCCCGGCCAGCAAGGCAAGAGCTGGGGCTGAGCTTCGTGTTCTTGGCAAAAAGCACAGCCTCAGAAATCCTCCTCGGTGTTTTTAACGTGTCCTGGAGGGAGCACATGGTTGTCACTGTTTCTTTTATTTTCTTTTTACGGTATAGGATTTGAACTTACAGGCTTGTAGCACTGACATGTGCAATGGGTTTGGCGTCCCAGATCCAAAACCTTGGGGGTGACCTGTGAAAATCATAGAATCATTTAAGTTGGACAAGACCTTTAAGGTCATTGAGTCCAGTGGTTAACCCAGCTCTGCCAAGTCCACCACTAAACCATGTCCCTCAGCCCCTCATCTACATGTCCTTTAAATACCTCCAGGGATGGAGACTCCACCATTTCCCTGGGCAGCCTGTTCCAGGGATTGACAAATCTTTTGGGAAAGAAATTTCCTAGTATCCAATCTAAAGCTCCCCTGGTGCAACTTGAGCCTCTTTCCTCTTGTCCTATCATTTGTTTCTTGGGAGACGAGACCAACCCCCACCTCGCTACAACCTCCTTTCAGGGAGTTGTAAAGAGCAAGAAGGTCTCCCCTCAGCCTCCTTTTCTCCAGGCTAAACAACCCCAGTTCCCTCAGCTGCTCCTCATAAGACTTGTGTTCTAGACCCTTCACCAGCTTCATTGGCCTTCTTTGGACACTCTCCAGGACCTCAATGTCCTTCTTTTGGTGAGGGGCCCAGAGTATTTGAGATGCAGCCTCACCAGTGTCAAGTACAGGGGGACAATGACTTCCCTACTCCTGCTGGCCACACTATTTCTAATACAAGCCAATGACCAGGGGTTTTCAGTGGTCAAAAGTGGAAATTACATTCTTTATATATACACACACATATACATATATATATATGCATATGCTACATAAATATAAATGCGGCACATTATATTTATCTTTATATATACATACACACACACACATATATAAAATATCACTTAAAAACTCTGCTCACAACACATTCTCACATATTCTTTTGTTGCATCTTCTATCTGTGTCCAAGGCCACACTGTTTCCAGGCCAGGAATGAGCTTTTAAACAGAGCAGAGTCTTTAACATGATCAGGATCTTGCATTAAAATAAGCAAAGAAGAGATTTAATTTAAAGAAGGCACTCCTGAGTGTCACACCAAGGAAATTACTTTTAATGACAATTTAAAAGAGAACATTTCTCTCTGAGAAAGCGCTGAAGGTGGAGGTATGTTCCAAGCAGAACCATTCACTGCTTTTTGTGCTTGTAGAGGAAAATGGATGTAATAAAATTTTCAGAAAAACATAGAAGCATTAGAAGTTTCTAGTGGCACGCTTTGCCTTTTATCTGAACACACACCCACAAAAAAAAAACAACCTAAATCAAACAAAACCACCACCCCAAATCATAGAATAGTTTGGGTTGAAAGGAACTCTCAAAGGTCATCTGGTCCAACCCCCCTGCACTGAGCAGGGACATCTGCAACTAGAGCAGGTTGCTCAGAAGCCCATCCAGCCTGACCTTAAATGTTTCCATGCACGGGGCATCGACCACCTCTCTGGGCAACTGGTTCCAGTGTTTCACCACCCTCAGTGTAAAAAATGTCTAGTCTAAATCTCCCCTCTTTTAGATTAAAACCATCACCCCGTGTCCTGTCACCACAGGCCCTGCTAAAAAAGTCTGTCTCCATCGTTCTTATAGACCCCCTTTAAGTACTGAAAAGCCACTATAAGGTGTACCTGGAGCCTTCTCTTCTCCAGGTTGAACAACTGCAAAATCAGAACAAAAACTAACACAAAATCCCCCCTCCAAAACTCTTAAATCGATTTTAAAAGCATGGAAGATGTTTGGGCTTGTTAAGAAATTAATGAAAAAAGCTTGATGGCACCAAAATGCTGGTGAAAATCCTTCTTTTTCCCTTTATATTAAAACTCAAATAACTGCACCTGGCAGAGAAGTGGCTTTTTCCTGAAAGGCCAGTGATGGTGAACTGAAATCCCAGTGGAGCTGTCAGAATGCTGCCATGGGCACCACAACCACAGGTTGGTTAAAGTAACTCCAGAGCAAATGGCGGAAATGCTGAGAAGGCCACTTACATCTGTGTAAACGCAGCATAAATTTACCTACTACAAACAAAGAATCCAAATTGTCTACAATCAGTATGATTTCTCTCATCTCCATATGCTTATATTACTGCTTAGACTCTTTTAAATGGTGCAATAAAAACCTGTTTGTAGCGCTTAGGAAAAGAAATGCACACGTTGCAAAACTGCACTGTGTTGTCTCTTCAAAAGTATCCCAGGTAACCAGCCTCCGACTGCACAGGAATACGGAAACATTGATCCATGTTCTGGGTTTACTGCTTAGGAAAACAGCAGTTCTTACTATTTCAGAAGCACCAGCTTATTCCCTCTGGGAATAAGCTGCCTTATAGCAGCCTTCCAGTAGCCGAAGGGGGCCTACAAGAAAGCTGGGGAGGGACTTTTTACAAGGGCTTGTAGTGATAGGACAAGGGGAAATGGGTTCAAATTGGAAGAGGGGAGATTTAGATTGGAAATTAGGAGGAAGTTCTTTACTATGAAGGCGATGAGGTTGCCCTGGGGGGTTGTGGATGTTCCATCATGGGATGTGTTCAAGGCCAGGTTGGATGGGGCCTTAAGCAACCTGGTCTAGTGGGAGGTGTCCCTGCTTGTGGCAGGAGGGGATGGAACTAGATGATCCTTAAGGTCCCTTCCAACTTAAACTATTCTATGATTCTATAATTCTATATTATATTGTATCATATTGTGGCAACAGCAGGGTTAAAGAGTTTCAGAGCAGTAACGAACAACTGTAAGTAGTGGACATTGATCTCTGTAAAACACGCAAACAGCATGGCCAAGACTAAAATAATATACGTTTTCCAGAGTTCTTAAAAAAACCCCAGTGACATATAAAGAGTGCAAAGACAAACTGCAGGAAAGAAATAGTTGCAATAGTACCTCTAAGTAAAGAGTTAAATCGGTTTTGATTATTAAGAAATAACTTGTTCATAAAATAAAAAAGGATCTTCAGGGAAACCTATCACATATTAAATTATCTTGAGTATAGCAGTGAAAAGCACAAGGAACAAAAGATGAATTCAAACTGGAAGCCAGGCACATATTTTACCAGTGAGGCAACAGATTCTCTGTCTCATGATGGTGTTTTTCTGACAGATGTGCAGTAACCAAACAACTCTGGATTGTAAATTGTTTGGAGTCTTGACATCTAAAATCAGGACACTGGAGATCTACCGCTCCTGGCTCTTTTGGAAGGCATTAGGTTACGGAGAAGACTTTTTACACAAAACAGAGGTGGCAGGACATGAAAAATCTGGTGACCCAGTAGGACAGTACATGTTAAAGCAAGAGCCCTGGCTACTCCTGCTATGAAGTTGCCAGTGGATCCTGGAGAGAGGACAGGATAGAGGGAGAGTATTTTGCAAATAGAATTTAAGGAAAAGGGCATTACAGCACTTTGAAGAGTCCTTGAGTTAAAAACAACTACTGTAAGTTTCTGAGAATGTTCCCAATTTCCAGACTCAATTCCCTAAGGACAGTTGAGGGTGAAACCATAAGAGCAGCCCCTCTAACTGCCCGTGGCAGGGAGGACTGCTTGGAGCAGCTGAAGTTGTGAGGTTGCATTTTGAATCTTAACAGAATTGATCCATACTGGTATATTTAATGGAAATAAAGTTTTAGAACATTCAAGAAACTGTTGCTCTACAAGACTTCATGTTTTAGCTTAGACAATTTAGTATCACTTCAGATGAGAATGAGACCTTCTGGAGGAGCCCAAAGCTCTTTTTTGTTGCTTTCATTGTACAACCAGGCCATAATCTTCTTATTCTTCTCTTTCTAGCTGCTAGAATGATTTTGGTGTTTTGATTTTTTGTATGGAGTGAAATGATGAAAGCATTGATTCATTTTAAACTTGTCAGATCCTAGATGGAGGTATTATTGTGCAATAATAATATTTAAATAGATGCCTGAAGGTTCAGTGCCAGGTTCATTGGCCCAAAAGTTCTTCTAGGCTTCTTCAGCCAAGACAACAAAAATGATACCAGCATTCTGATTTCTTTTCATGCTGTTTCTGGAAATACAAGGTTTGGAGGGAAAGAATTAAGACAAATCATAGAATTATAGAATGGTTTGGATTGGAAGGGACCTTCCAAATACGTTATTCAGATCAAAATCTAATCCAGCATCTCATTTTCTCAAACACAGAAATCTCAGGTGATGTTATTTATGGTTTCCTGATGCAAAGAAACCAGTCATTATACTTTGCTAATTGGTTTAGAATAAGAGAGGTATTTCTGCATATGGCAACTGTTAATCTTCCTTCAGTGAGGAATGCTTGATTTTACCTTCTCAGAGGAGGAATCCAAATGTAGAGACAGGGAACATGTTTTGGCCAAGGGTAGGATAATAGCTCTCGTAACAGGGCAGGTGACATTCTTCCCAGTGGTTATAAAAATTAAGACATGATAAGTGTTACGTCAAAGAAGGTCTGTTACTCACTGAAGGAGCAAACCACAGTGCTTCAGCTGTAGCTACTGTGCTTTTTTCTATCTCCAGTAGTTAAACTGAATAATTAGCTCTTGTGTAAAAACAGCAACCTTTTAATTCACTGTTTTTGGAAGTGGGATGATGCATCACTCAAGCTAGAGAGCTGGCAATGGATGTGACAGTGAAATTCAAGCTGAACAGATACCACAAAGTCTGGATCGTCAGAGTGTGTGTCTATCTGAGATCAACATTTACAAAGTGCTCCTGGAAAAACAAAAACAAAAACCCAATTGATTTGCGTCAGCAACAGCCATTCCCATCTATTCTTCAGTCTGACCATCTAACAAGATGTGATCACACACTTGATGGTATCCATCCTGTTCCAGGGCTGTTGCCCTTGGAGAGGCAATGTCTCTGTTTCCACAAGCAGTTTAGCAGTGTAGATGTTCTAGGCACCCTCCGTACCCTGAGGATGGTCAAGTTGCAAATGCAAGATCTGTTTAGAGGCTCCAGAGGTATCAAGCCTGTTCCGCTCAGGTCTCATGCTGACTCCAGAAAAGAGTCGGGAAGCAGGTTGTATGCTCCTAAAATATCAGAGCTGCGGATTACCCTTCTCTCCAAAACATACACCCTCATAACACTCAGTTGTCTCTTTGCAGCTGGCAGAGAGACAGCATAAGCCAGTGCTGTGTCTTCACTTGCTCCAGCAGTCGCCTACAGAGATACTCTCCTGGTGTATCACCTCACCACCCAGCCTGTATTCTTCTCAACTTCCTGTGGTGGAAGTCAGCCTTCTAAACTGATGTTCCTTATGGCCATGAATAGGATCAAATAATTTCTGGTGGTCATAAGATCCTGTGCAGGACAATAAGATGGTGACCTAAGTGTGCACAGTTTAAAACAGAAAATCATGTCATGATCCTCGTGGAGGAACAGCCCCTTCTCTCACACCATGTAGCAAAACAACTTGTACTGAGTAACCACCCAGTCTTTCAAGATGAGGAGGGGCAGCAACAAGCAGATGATGGTTCAAAACCTGCCTGTGGGAGATTTTGTGCACCCTTGTGCACAACAGGGGATAGAGCTGGCGGAGCAGGCCCAGCTCCAGCTGAGATCTTAGCACAATGCCAGGATGATGGTCTCCCAGGCAAGAGTTAACATCTTCCTTAATGACTGCATCCAGGGCAACTTGAGCTATCCCAAGAGCAAGTACCCTCTGAGCCCCTTCAATATTTAATAAAATATTTCTATGGTTTGAGTCCCTAAAGCTGGTACTTTAAACTGAAGAGACGTCTCCATATGGGGTATGCACGTACACCCTGAAGAACTTCCCACAGCTCTGGTCTCGCCACTTGTGAGCAATTTGTCTTGCTGGGATTTGCAAAGAAGGAAAAGGAAATTGTCTACTGATTTTATTATCTGTTTATTTCCCTTTGGGGAATTTGTCTATATGATCCTGCTTCATCTCCATGGGTGGGGAATCAAATATTTAAGTTAGTTAATGATCTTTTTGTCCTGAAGTGAATAGACTTTATCATCTTTCTCTCCTCATTCTTCCTCATGGCTCCATCAGGAAGAAGTCCTGGCTGGGAACTCAGATGAGCCCCCTGGGAAAAACTGCTCCGCTGCTCTGTGGGGTAGATAAAACTATTTCCTTGAGAAATGCACGACATAAAAGTTAATCTTATGGGATAGGAAATAGGGTCAAAAGAGTAGGTACAGACATAGGTTCCAGCCCCTTGGGTTTTATCCCCCACTTAACCAGCTTTGGTTTTCCACATTAATTTGAGAATGAAGGAAATGTCTTATCCTGAGCCAGCTGGGCTGGGAAGGGCTTTCTGGTCCACTCCACCCTCCAACTTAGTGCTCCCTCCACTCCCGCTTCAGTGTAAGAGATAAAGACACAAGCAAGCAGGACTGTACTCCAGCTTCCAGCAAAGTAGCACCAGGCCCCAGTCTTCACTCAGTCTTCGTGATGGTAGCACCATGTTAGGGTTGCATTTCTCTGTTTCAAAGATGCAACACATTGGAGGCTCAAAGCCCTCCATGATCACCATATATAATAAAGACTTTTTCAAGCAAGGTCCTAATCGACAGCTGAATGAACTCTAATGCTAAAAAAATCCTGGGTTTTTGTGAGTCCACTTCTCAGGGTTACCCATTTTTCTTCCTGATAATATTCCAGCATCCTCTGGGCTGAGGCTATCTACTGTTTTTGTCACATCAGCACATTTCTGCTTATTGTGAAATGTCAGTAGTTATAACTAGTATCAGCTCCACAACAGATCCCCGGTCAGTTGCCCTGCCCTTCACACTCCCCTTTATCCCACCTTCCTTAGCCACATCCTCATGCAATTTCTAATTCCCATCTTCTCCAGTTGTTAGCCCATGTCACCACACATAATACTGCACTGCTGATGGATTTTGTTTGAGAAGACACGTCTTAACAACAGCGGCCATCAGGGTGGCATGGCATAATTATCCTTGGTAAACCTCTCTCCTTCACGCTTGCTTACAGTTATCCTTCAGGATGCTTTTTTATTCTTCCCTTCCCTTACAAACCAGCGACTACAGTAGAGCATCATATTGTACCATCCTCAGGCTGGATACTAGATGTCGCGGTCAGGCGCGCAGAGGTCCGACCACCTCCCAAAGGGAGAAGGGTTGAGGGTAAATTAGATCTGAACAAGTAACAATTCCAGGAGAGCAATCACTTAGTTGCTGTAGCTCACACACACTTTTTTCAGTTCTACATCCCAAGTTACTTTAGTTTTTCTCTGTGGATCTCCCTCTCCACCCTGCCCACCAATATCGAACGTGGCCGTCTTTGTTAGGAGCAAGCAGCAAGGTGTGGCTGTAGGTTTGTAATCAACTCTGGATCTCTACCACACAGGAATTTCATGTTAATTTTTTCCCCTTCCTGGCACTTTTAAAAGCTTCTGCAGTTATTTTAATCCCTTTGAGAGATAGTGGGCTTCTTAACTCCACCCTGAGACTTGTTCTCATTTTTAATAAGTCAAAACAGCTTTTCTTGTTCCGCAGTCTTTTCTATCTCTTCTTGTTCCGCTATTTCCTATTGTTCTTCTTGCGGCACTAATTATCCTACAGCTGATTTCCTCTGGCTTAGGATACAGATCTCTGGTAATCTTAATGTGGTCAAATAGCAGGATGTGATAGCAGAGTCTGAAATATCTTATTCAGAACTGTGAGCTCTGCTGTGAAATTACCTTGTTGCCAGCTAGCGATGATAAGGACTAATTTAATTTTTGAAATTAAGAACTTCTGCTTGCAGAGTCTTAAAACTTCAATTCAAACTGAAATCAGGACTAGCCCTCTTGATTTTTTTCAATGACTAGGTCAGATACGTGTTGAACTTCTCACAAAAGTCAACTATAACGTAGAACTACTTTGTGTTTGCTCCATAGCTATTGTGCCAAAACCCCTTCAGCCCTCACATCCAGCAGGATCTGGGCTCTGTACCTTCTTGCTCCCTCTTGCTGGCCATGAGTGCTAATTTTCTTCCCCCAACTGTGTGCCAGAGACTTTGTTCTATTTACAGAATCTACCTGGCTGTAAGAAGAAGATAAAGAGATAAGAAGACATTCTGCTGTCCACCTTTGTCCATCCTAGATCTATTCCTAAAACAAGGAGAAAGTTGAGCTGCTGACAACTTCTCAAAGCTCAGCTGACAGGACCAGTTCTTCGAAATAAATGAGTAAATTTTTCAAAATGCCACCTTTCAGTGTGGCAGAACCAACTAGACACTGAATCTTCAGAAAAGCATAATGGCAGGGAGGTCCTGGTGAATATCTAACCTGCAGATGCCCCTCAACATCAAATAAAAACAAATAGTTACTATGGCGTTCAACAAGAAGAAACTACTTGCAGTTTATCTGTTCAAGGATCAGATAAAGATCAGATGTGATCAACTCTCCTGTTGATCTGGGCTGGGGTTTATTTGGCGCACTAATTCCGAAAGCTAGACAGCTGGGACAGCTCGTGTCACTAAAGCCTGGTTTTGCCTTTAAAGATGCAGGTTATTTGTACCAAGTGCCAGAAACTCATGCCACAGAGAACCGCACAAAAAAAATTAGCCCTCAGGGCGGAGTATGCTGGAGAATACAACCAAAACCCCCGGTCTTAGCAGTACAAGACTGAAACTGAGACGGCCAGAAGGTGCATTAGCCTGCCGCTGGGACAGTCTTAATGGTGCTGAAGACTTCAGGACACAGCAGGAAGAAACACCATGCTGAGCAGAATCTGATACCTCATAGAACACAGAAAAACAGGACGGAAGAGGTTTAAATGCGCATTTTGTTACATGAAGTGACCTCTGTATCATGCTACAGGACACCCAGCGCACAAGGTTGCAGCGTTTCCACAGGTCTGAAAGCATCCACTGATAAAGTGCTCGGTGTGTCTCCCAACACACTCTGCTCAGGCTTCCCGAAGCAGAAAAATCCTAGAAGTACTACTTTTTTTTTTTTCTGAGTAGTGGTCTATGAAGCATGTTGAAAGGCTTCATACTGTGAGATTACCCGCTGTACGTAATTTTCCCATTCTTTTTCTCCCAAGTAATCTTTTTTTCCAAGAAGTAAGCTAATTAACGAATAGGAAAGGACATGCTTATAATATTAAAAAAACCTAAACCACACCAGTCCACCAGTTTTTCAAGCTTCCTGCAAAATGTTTTGCCTGAGCATAGTATCAGCTTCACTACTTCCTACCTACAGTGTCATGATCTCAGCATCTTGGAGCCTTCTCAGCCTGATAGATCATGGAATACCTCAAGCTGAAACAGGTATCAAAGTAACCCGCGACATAGTGACCAATGTGTACAGTTACCAGTACCTGGTACTGGAGAAACCTTGGCATGTAGATGAGGGGTTTGGATCACAACAAAGAGGTTACCGCAACCTCTGCGTAACTGTGGAAATCAGAGAAAACTGTCCTGCCCACAAGCGGGACAAACTGTTGCCTTCCAATGGGAACACCCTAACCAAGAACCAGAGCCTCAAGTCTCCTTTTGTTGAGTGGTTTGGCAAGACTGAAAAAACATGACAGTAAAGGATCTTGACAGGAGACAGTCTTCACTTTACTAATCAACCTCTTCCCTTTCAAAAGGGTGTCCTTCATTGTACAGGCAGTAACTTGTACCTTTGAGGAAATAAATGGATTGTCTTCTGTCTTCCACCTCAGCACGCTGCCAGGCATTTTGCTGATGCAGGTTATCCACAAAAAAGAGACTAGGAATCTCATCTAAAGTAGCTGATGACCACTTTTTAATCGATATGAAACACAGGCATCACTGGTAACACAAAGAAATGTACAACTGGCAGAAAAGACTTGGTTTCTGTATCACAGGTCATGGCCGTATTTGTTGAAGCTTCTACATCTGGTGACAGTCAGGTTGTACAACTGATCCCCCATCCTATGTTTTACGATCCTAGGGCTACGTGAGATATTGCTGGAATGAGACAGGTTTAACGAAACCTGTACCCAAACCTTCAGCTGTTGAGCAACGCCTCTATGACCCCGTCTCACTTCCACCAATGTTTTTCAAAGTCTTCTTCTCAGGATACCCACAGGCAGGAATCAGTGCAGTGAGAGAACAGTTAGAAGAGCGTTTGCAGGCAGTAAGTTTACACTTACGATGAGTCACCTACTGCTCCTGATGTCTGAAGCCACCGGTGACACAAGCTATGAACCAACAACTCCGTTGGATTCTGAGCTCAAGGCTGCAGAAAGCAGCCAGGGAATGTAAACCAGAACTCGAAGCTGCACCAAAGCAATCCATCCCTGCCACCATTTCTGATGCCCAGAAACTGGAAGGCTTCTAAAGACATATTAGAACATGCTTTAGAATGAAAGCCAGCCTATAGATGCATGTACTGGACACAGTCCACAGAGGTCAGCCAGGAGGCTACAACCACCAGTATCAAACAGGCCTTGCTGTAGCCAAAATAGGTTGTTTGATTGCAGGTTTCTACAATGAGCAATCATGACTAACAACCAACTGAAGCTCCCCTAGGCTCCTTCCAGAACAGCTTTGTTACAACGCAACATCAGGGTTTCAGGCCTGACACTGGCACCTGGCCCTCTGAAATGACACTTCTCACAAATGGAGGCCTTCCTGTGGTAGGACAGCTGCTCTCCTCCCTCCCTTCCCAAACTAGTTTTTTTGGGAATGGGCATTTCGCCACCACTCTGCTTTAGCCACAGAAAGGGAAAAAGGGCTGAAATCTCAGGAAACCACAGCTCTAACTAGTACTTAAAGAAGCAAAAGCAATGATTTCCATGCCCTACAATCGCTGTGCACTTACCACACGTTTCCTCAGGGCTGGCAAGAAATCTGCCCCTTCCTCTGCTTTGGCCTTTTGTGCATTTCTCAAAGTTATCCTTGCCCCTCTGCTATGACACTGTGAATAGTCTGTGAACAGATAGTGCTCCCCAGGGCGATGTCCTCTCCTCATTTGAGATGATGATGGTTCAACTCTTCTTTCATGAGGAAGAGAGCAGTCGCTGCTTAACCCACTGCTCCAGTCACTGGTACAAGTTCTCTCGTTACCTGCCTCCAGCCACTCCTGGCACCTTGCTTTTGTTTTAAGGATTCACTACATCTGCCCCTAGAGAAAACACTGAGGGAAACAGACCCTTCCAGAAGGGCGTGCAGCACTACTGGTCTCTGCCAAGCTGGCAGCTCCACACTATTCCAGATACACCTGTTCTGAAGCATCAATAACATACTGACAGAAGATGGAACCTCACCAGAAAGGCCCCTCTACAGTTTGAGTGGCTGAGCCAATCAGTTCCTCTGCAATCTCTCGTGTTGAGCGTGACTAGAAGCTGTGGTCCCTCCACTATTCTTCATTAGCATTCTTCAAAGCACTGGGTCACACATCAAAACCTCACACCTGGCAGCTCCCACAGGATTCTATTAACAGAAAGTCTCTAGGACAGCAAGGCAGGCTTCTAAAACAACCGAAGAAAAGTGACAGGATTGGAGAGTTTAAAACAAAAGTAGTAATTTGAGATGTGAAATGTTAGAGCCTGAATAACAATATTGAGGGTTGTGGTCTGTTTTTTTGGTTGGTTGGTGGGGTGGTGTTGATTTTTGTGTTTTCTGTAGTTTTGGGATTTTTTTTTTTTTTAAAATCTTGCAGACTTACAGCCCCTGGTCACAAGAGACCCTTACAAAAGGGTGAATCTTTTCACACTGACATAACAAAGCAGATTTCTAACTTCATATAATCAAGAAATGGAAAACAATTTTTATTAACATGTTTTACATTTACAATCTTTTATTAGCTAATCAACATCAACATGCAAAAATAAGCGCTAAATACAAACCTCTACAATATGGTTTTGTTTAAACTACAATGGTTTAACTCTTTTGAAAAGTCATAAGGATGTGGTCGGTAGTTGTTAAAATTGAACTAGTAGTTTCAGTAATGAATACTATTTAGACCCTAAAATTATGTAATCATCCTGCAAGGCATCTTCAGAAACTTCGCCCAACACTTAAGAATACCAGCTCATTTTCATGTGAGTACATTCTCAAAGCAAGAAATAAGGCAGTAGCACTAATGATTTCATATTGAACCCTATGCACATAACTAATAACTTTAGAAGGACTTTAACACTATGGTAGACTGGAAAAAGAACATTTAAACAAGCATTGGATTTTGCCTGAAATGTTCTCAGTTCCTCTTGATACTTATGCAACCTCTTTCAAATATTTGGGTTTGGAAAAAGACTTTACACTCCTTCAAACCAGTCCCTAGTTGATCCTCCAGAGAAGCCAGTCTTGTGTCAAAGACATTAATATCTTCCCATGGAAATAAGTTACATAAGTCAGGATTACTTCACGAGAGGATCAGAAAGAAGGCAAAGAGGAGCTTAAAGGAGAACATACTGGTAGTACTGAAATCCTTGATAACAAAAGGGTCTTGGACAATTGTGAAAAAGAGGGAAGAAAAATGGATTTAATTTTGTATCTGTTGTAACTTTCCCCCAGTGCAAGTGTCCATCCTTAAAGAAAGTTATCCTTTAGAAGATGAAAGTACTTTTGAGAAGAGTCCAATTTTTGACCTTATGTTACAAAACCTTAACAATCAAAATTTATTTTTGTTTTTATTCAAGTACAAACTTAAGTCGTAATTCCTCTCCTTTCGTTTTTTAAAGAGTGTTTATTGTTGCTCATTGATCTTTGGTCGCAAGAAACAATAATGCCACCGACAGGTGTGATCCCCAAGGTGGCAGGTTTTGCTTCTTTGCCACACATTAAGGCCCCCCCCTTTACAGGGTATGCCAACATAGACTGTGTCAAAATTCCAGCGGCACTTCGTCATGTGTTCGATGGACCTACATGATGTAGACTTTCTCAGCTTGTGAGAAGTTGAAGACTTCTTTGGTTCTTGGGCAAACTACTTTGTCATCTTGACGAATAGAAAGCAGAGACTGAAAAAGAGTGAAATTAAAAGGTAACATTCACAATAGTAACTCCCACTGTTATTTACCTGTTGAGTAAGCAAACAGTTTCGTTTCTTTATTAAAAAAAAATCTTACAATGTGAGGTCAAAATCTTTGCCCACAAAAGTTACTTATTCTCCATTATTGCTTTCCAGAGGGAAAGATTTCCAACGCTGTTGGATTTTTGTATTGTAAACTCATAGTCAGACATCAGCTCCTTTAAAGATCAATTTAATCACATAAATATACAATCCTTTACGAACTACTGCAAGAAGTTATTTTTCTTCTGTTAATAAAACTGAATATTATTGCATGTATACAGAATAGCTATATAATATTACAAGAATATAGAATAGCAGAAGATAATTCAAGCAGAGTCTTTAAACTCTCATTTTCATATAGAAAGTTATTATAACCACTGCTGGTTTAGACTTCAGCAAGTGATGGATTTCAACACTTACATTGTATCCATAGACATATCCATTTGGTAACATCATAGGAGGATTATTTTCGTTCATTACATCCCCCGAAATCTTGCAGACTAGTCGGGAGTTGGCACAATGTGCCATAGGCAGAGGCTGAGCCAGCTTGTTCAGGGATTTGCTACACACTGGGCAGTCTGGGTTTTTTGAGCTCCCATCCTCTTTATAACACTGTCTGTTTAGCAGCAAGTTAAGGAACAACCACCGCAGAACGCAACAACAATTTGTTCGTGACAATCACGGGCAAAAAGATAAACTGTGCTAAGGTAACCGAGGTTATAGAGGGTACAGGACCGTCCAGTTCAAGTTTAATGTGTACATCCAAGAATCAAGCGCTTGCTTTCTTGCAAGGAACAAGAGCAACAAGTGGCTGTCACCCTCTACAGGTAACGTTTCTGATAGAGAACATTTGAGTAGCACCAACCCTTCTCTAGTACACCATTGCATAGCAAAACCAACTAAGTTTCAAGAGATGCTGGATATATTATAAATGTATATATATACACACACAAAAACTGGTTTTTTATATATATATAAAACATATATATACACACACACAAAACCAGACAGGGCAAATTTGTGCATAAAGTGCTTAAAAATATTAATTCTATCCCAGCTCACTGACTTTTGCAGATATATTTGCTAACTTAAAGACACGTGGAAAGACAACCTAGTATGCAAACACAACAGAGATTAACCTTAGAATTTTGGTTTGGGTTTTTTTTTTAAACCATAATGCCATTGATTATCATCTCCTCTTCATTTAATAGAGAAGCCAATTCATATTCCATTTAAACAACTCATGAGTAAAAATACTCAAGTGTCACATTTGCTCTTTGAGCTCTCTGACAAGCATCCATAAAATAATAAAAAAAACCCCAGAATGCTTTTTTGCACTCAACAGTAGTTATCAGCATTAAAGGATACGGTGTTTTTATAGCTGAAAGGCCTGCCTGGAGTGTTATAGTAAAAACAGAATTGTTTCCCAGCTGATGTAGTCTGTAGTTATCATATCTAAACTGTTGGATCAGCATTCTCCATCGAGCAGGGTCCAAGAGATCCTGTTAAAAAACAACACAAGTAGAAGTTGTTTTCAATCTAATTGTCCCGGAGGGGAAAAGCCTGGGAGTGGTAAATGGCACAAAACTCACTAGATTGAATTTATCACAAAATAAAATTATACATGCTCATGCATAGCATGAATGTACTTGCTTAGAAAGTACCTTTGAACACTAGAAATGAGATTTAAATAAAGTATTACTTCAAATAGCCAGCAAGACAATATTCAGTATCCCTCTGTCATCTGCCAAACGGTCTAATTAAGGTATGCAAATCCTGGTGAGGCTGTTTCTTGCGTTTAGTTCTCTAGAATACTGGCCTACTTAGGAAGCAACATTAGTATTGTGGAACGGTCACTCTCCAGCCTCTGAACCACTAACACTGAAAAGTCAGAAGCATTTTTTACCTCAAGGCAGGCTAATTCTACTGGTACTTGTTTGTAACGTATGATCTTTACAGAATTTTGTAAAAACGCTTTAATTTGGAGAGCTGGCACAAGCCCAGGTTAGAGAAAGCTTAGGTAAGCTATGCATTTAAGGACAAAGTTCTTTAATATACATCGTAATGCTGTGCGTTACCTAAAAAACGGGGAATAGTAGTTAAAGTAGGGATTTCTTTTTTCACAGAAGCAAGAACTAAACACACAGGTTAAAGATATATTAAACTCAGAGTAAGGATGTGAAAGAGTCACATAAGAAGTGAAGACCCTTTGAAAAGACACTTGGTTTTGTTATCTACACAGGCAAAGACATAATCCTGTCTTCTGCTAGCGCCTCTTCTCCGTTGTACCCATAACGTCCAGTTTGGTCATGAGAAGTGACGATGGCTATTCATCTTAGAAATAGGCTCACTTCATCAATTGCACACAATACACTAGAAGAAACTGTATTTTACTATATTGTTTAGTTTATAAAACAGGCTTTTAGCAACAGAACACACAAGAGTAGCAGCAGCAAATTCAAAATAAGTTATACCCAGATTCCGAGACAGTGATTCTACCACGATGTAGGACAGTAGTCTTTATGCTTTGCTCTGTACCACCTTGGCCCGCTCTGCCTCTTCTCAGCTCCCTGCTCATTCAAGTCAAGACACTGGAGAAGGAAAGACTCCAGCATCACCTTTTGTTGTAGCCTGTATCCTGGAATTCCCCCACCCCAAGAAAATCAGCCTGGCCTGAGAACTTCTATCTGAATGGTAGCATAGTACATGTATATTTTTAGCATTTTGTGAATAAATTTGTCACCATTATCCTAAAGTTCCATGCTAACAGAAGTATGTATTTCAGATAACCTTGGGAAATACCTTGTAGAACTGCAAGAGGCCAACGTAACATTTAAAGAAGCGCTAAACTGGATTTTGACAGCAGTTGCCTAAGTGCAGAATTATTTCTCCATTCCTTTTCTCTAAGTAAAAACTGCTTGACCAGTGGGGAGAAGTGATTTATGTACAACTAGTAAATCTGCTGAGAGTACAAAGTTGCATGTCTTGATGAACACTGACAAAATGACTGTTGGATTTTAGACAGGGTCAATGGAGTTTTAAAACAGCACAAGAGAAGAATTCGCATGAGGAAGAGAGAAAGATTGAGGCAAATCCACAGGAAAGGGAAGAGTCCTGGACATAAGCAATATCTGTCTGATTAAGATTTTACTTAAAGCCATTTTAAGAAGCCATTTATGTGCAGAACTCCTAGTCAGCATATCAAAGGTATCTCCAAGCAAGTGTGTGCTCCATGATTTGGTTTATCTAGGTAATTATTAGAGGACCCAAAATTTCCATAAGCTACAATGTTTTAAGTCAGATCCACAAAAACTAGTAGGAAACTTGTTCCAATTATATGGTTGTACATGAAACAACACGAGCTTTTCTCCTTGCTCTGCCTCATTGAAACATTCTGTCCAAACTAGGCCTTCAAACAAAATACAGGATTTATTTCCTGCTAACTGCTAAAGCAATAATAAGTTCTGACTCACATCCAGTCTTCAAGCAGATCTATCATTTATGCTCAAAACTCACTTCAAACATAGAACCCAAAGTACCAGGATCCTTCTAGGACTCCAGGATTCACAAAGAAATTCACATTAATTCTGTGGGTTGTTGGTTTGAGGGTTTTTTATGTTTGTTTTGTTAAACCATTAATTTCATCATCAATTGTTTAAAAAACATGTTTATACTGGCATTGCCACACATTGGCTTGGCAGTTCATAGGATTCTTGTCTTGCTTTGCCAGCTCAACTCTTGTCTACCTTCTGTCTCCAAGACCAAGGTAAAAAAAGTGAATTAGCACATGACCACAGAATAAACTAAAAAATCTGCAGTAACAGGAACTACCTATGGATGTTGCTCGATCCAAATTTAGATGTAGACATTACTACTAACACCTACATTAACCTGCATAATCCAAATAAACACTTACTCGTAAGCATCAAAAATACTGCTTTCAGATCAGTCAAATCATCTGTTCTTCCTTCACCTCAACCACCACATGAACAGTAATTTGAGTGGTAGAATGAAGAACTGCTGGTAGTGTATTTAAGTCACAGCCTACTACGTTGAACAAAACTATATTTTTTTGTACTTGCCCATCTTCTGTCTCTTGCTGTCTATTTGCATATCATGCTTCCAGTCCCACAGATCTTTAGTGCTGGGTTTGTGGTAAGCCCAGCTCAGTGGGCTACTATTAAGATCCAACTGCAACGATACCTGTACTACCTGGATTAACATACAGGCAAGGACTGGTTATTAAAATGAAGGACTATTATAAAGGGGGGTTCAGAAAGTAAAATTAGAACAACATTTATCTTCAGATGATCAACACATTTTCCTGTAAGGAAAAAGTACTGCAACACGTATTTGATTGTTGTGCTGTACCAGTGAATGTCAAACAGAACGTTACCTTATAGGGCGAGATGTGAGTGTCTGAAGGGAAGGCCAACATTCCCATCACTTGTCGAACCTCATCCAGCTGGCTTCCCTCAGCCTGACTGAAATGCTTCCTTGCATGTCTGAAACACAGAATTTATACTTCTATTAGATTGCCTGGTTTGTAAATCAAGTCAATGGATATAATGATGTAAGATTTCAGGGGAGGACTCTGTAGATTCTGCTCTCAACACGAGCTCCAAAAGGCGACGCATTTAAAGGGCTTGAAAAAACACATCCTGCAAATATGAATGCAAAAATAACTTTAAGAATACACAACTTCACATGGCAATTTCATAGAAACCAAAACTTCTTACTGTAGCATGAAGCCCAACCTCACCTACCTCTAGAATGACAGATCCATGATTATCAGAAGAAACTTCTGATTATGCAAGCTCAGTGTAGCTCTTACTCCTTCACTTGCAAGTGAGATAAAGGCAGTCTGATAATCGGTTATCCCTAACCATTAAAGAGCAAGAATGTTCAAATATCTACCTTGTTTATACTGACACTTGAGAGAATGTTTGCTTTTGAATAAGTGATTTTTGGTTTTGTCTATGCTAGAAAGCAGTATCACTTTCTGTGCAGACTACAAGAAATTGTAGGATAATGTAGTAGAAAAACAGCTTAAGAGCAATCTTTTTGCCAGGTAAATAAAAGAAATTAAGTAGAACTTCAGTACAAGTTTTTGTACTTCAGTGCACATTGATTTTAAGAGATATACACAAGGCTGAAAGCTTGGACATCTGAAAGAAGGGACAGAATTACCAGAAACTTATTTAGAGCAAAAATACAAACTTAAATATTTTTCAGGAAATTAATACTAAGACCAGAGAATTATTATCAGATTATAAGGATATTCAACTACTTTAAACCTCCACATGAAAGCCTCCCCTCTCTAGTTTTCCCAAGATCAGTTTTCAAGCTGGAGTTTAAGTATGCAGGAAAACTCTCCAGCCTTTAGGCTGGATGATTAGTTCAGCATTTCCTCCAAAAGCTCCTGTTTTTAGTGGTGTGCAGATGTTGTGCAGCAAGCTGGGCACAGAGTCTGCGCTAGACTGAACTTCTGGCATTGTGCAAGTGTAGAGAAGTCTTCCCTGTGCTATGTCTTCTCCATAGTTTCTATTTTTGGGAAGATACCAAGTAATCTCTGAAGCACTCCGTTAAGCATTTGCTCTTTTTAACAAGACTCCTTAAAAATTAAGGTCTATCTGAAGTCACAAATTACTTTTAGGAATATACTTTTTTTTTTCCCAATTGCCCATTTCATGGCTTGAATTAGAAAAATAAAATCTAGATAAGATTTTTTTGATCCAGTTCTGTGTTCCACTAACTACAATGAGGTCATCAATACCATGAGAACAGTCTCTTCTGCAGTGTTTCAGTGCTCCTACTTCCTCTCCCACCCAAGCCAGGAAGCAATGGAAGTTATGTAGGACACACTGTTTCCACCCAGCTTCCTATTTCGGGTGAGCAATTCAGGAATGTAAATATTGTTCCCCAGGTGACTACTGTTGCAACAGCAGAAGTACAAAGCCCATGTCCTGAGAGAAGAAAGTGGTCAGCCTGGACATCCTGGAAGAAAGCTAAAATAAGTGCTAGTGCAGAGCTGCAGATGAAAGCAAGAGCTGTTTAACAGAAAGCTTCAGCAATGAAAAAAATTTCAGACCTACCAGTTAAGCTAAATTACCGTGTGGGCCTTCACAAGGAAGAGGAGAAAAATCACCTTAAAAGAACTGATCACTGTGCACTTGTGTTCTGTGATGAGTGGTGTTCCTCAGGGATCAGCATTGGGATCAGCACCACTTAACATCTTTGTCAATGGCATGGACAGCAGGATCAAGTACATCCTCAGCAAATTCACTGATGACACCAAGCTGTGTGGTACAGTTGATTGAGGGATGCCAACCAGAGGGACAGTTGACTGAGGGATGCCAACCAGAGGGACAGTTGACTGAGGGATGCCAACCAGAGGGACTTTCAGAGGCATGAGGTGGCCCCATGCCAAACTCAAAGTTCAACAAGGCCAAGTACAAGGTCCTGCACCCGGGTCAGGGCAATCCCAAGCACAAATAGAGGCTGGGCAAAGAACAGATTGAGAGCAGCCCTGAGAAGGACTTGAAGTGTTGGTTAATGAGGAGCTAAACATTAACCTGGTAGCCTACACTGGCAGCTCAGAAGGCCAACCATATCCTGGGCTGCATCAAAAGCAGCATGGCGAGCAGGTCAAGGGAGATGATTCTCCTCATCTGCTCTGCTCTCATGAGACCCCACCTGGAGTACTGTGTCCAGTTCTGGGGCTCCCAACAAAGACATGGACCTATTGAAGGCAGTTCATAGGAGGGCCACAAAGATGATCAGAGGGCTGAAGCACCTCTCCTGCAAGGACAGGCTGAGAAAGTTGGGGTTGTTCAGCCTGGAGAAGAGAAGGATCTGGGGAGACTTTAAAGCAACCTTCCAGTACCTGAAGTGGGCCTACAAGGTCATGTAGTGATAGGACAAGAGGTAATGGCTTTAAACTGAAAGAGGGTAGATTTAGATTAGAAATTAGGAAGAAATGCTTCACTGTGAGGCTGATGAGGCACTGCAACAGGTTGCCCAAAGAGGCTGTGGATGTTCCCATTGTTGGAAATGTTCCAAATGAGCTTGGATGGGGCTTTGAGCAACCCGGTCTAGTGGGAGGTGTCCCTGCCCATGGTGGGGGTTGGCAGGGGATGGGGAAGGGGGGCAGGAAACTAGGTTCTTTCCAATCCAAACCATTCTGAGTCTATACAACAGAAGTGGCAGCTAGTGTCACAACAGCCCTATTTGCATTGTGGTCCTACTCCCCCTACCAGGCCTTGACAATGAGCTCCTACAGACACCATTTCAACAGTACAACCCCCTTACTTATAGGAAGATCCTGTAGATAGAAGATCTAGGTATATACAGGATCTAGACCTATATATATAGGATCTAGGAAGATCCTATAGGTAGAAGTGCTCAGCAACACTTCCCTCAGTTGCAAAGTCCTGAACACCTGGATGTGGTGGCTACTTTAGGTTCAGCAAAAGGAAATTAGGTTTTCTGAAGTGATCTGCTCTTAGTCTTCATCTCCTGACTTTCCTTTCTGCCTGTGCAGAAAGAAAAAAAAAGATGCTTTCCACAAAGCCCATCATGCTAACATCTGAACATCTTCTGAGTGCTAACAGAATATAAAACGAAGCAAGATTTCATTTAAGAGAAGCACATTTGTGAATTCATAGCACTCAAGTCTTATTTAGATCAGGAAGCAAGAAACAGTGAATGCACATCATGTAAACAACACCTTATTTGCCCTCATGCCATTACCCACCCCTTCTCTTTTTATTCAGCTAATCCCATCTCCTTGTGCAAGTGTTACAGTCTCGGAGGTGTACACAAAGCTTCATTACGTTTTTATCACCACTCTTGTCAGCACAGCTAGAGCAGGGTGCTACAGTTTTTTGAAAAATCATTTTTAAGAATCATGACCAGTGGATCATCACTGAAAGCACTATGTAAATTCTTGTGACAAATCAAAGCCATAGGTAGAAAATTGTTTTTTTTCAAACCCCAGAATAACTCTGTAAACCCTGTGGGGACAAAATCCATTGTCTCATGTTCGAAACCACTGTTACTCTGGCTCACACAGGTACAGCAGACATGGTACTTAAAGAATGAAAGGATATTTATGAAGACCTGCAAATAACTGAACAGAAACGTACAGTGTTACCAATAAAGGACTTCTTTCTGCTCAGTCTGACTGACACCTGAATGCCTTTTACAGAATGGTAGGGGTTGGAAGGGACCTCTGGAGACCATCTAGTCCAACTCCCTGCTAGAGCAGGTTCACCTAAAGCAGGTTGCACCAGGAAAGCATCCAGGTGGTTTTTCAATCTCTTCAGATAAGGAGACTCCACAATCTCCCTGGGCAGCTTGGTCCAAGGCTCTGTCACCCTCAAAGTAAAGAAGTTCCTCCACATGTTCAGATGGAACTTCCTGTGTTCAAGTTTGTGCCTGTTACCTCTTGTCCTGTCACTGGGCACCACTGAGAAGAATCTGGCCCCATCCTCCTGACACCCACCCTTCAAGAATTTCTAAGCATTGATAAGATCCCTCCTCAGTCTTCTCTTCTCTAGGCTAAAAAGCCCCAAGTCCCTCAGCCTCTATCGCAAACACCATGACTACTAGCAAAAGCTATACTCAAAAGTGCTCAGAACTTTTATTATCTTTATATGCCTGTTCAACCCCACCCCATATTACAAATAAAGGAACAAACTGGGTTTATTCACCCTTGGAGGAGAGTTTACTAAAATGAACAGACTGTGTGGCCACTTTCCCCTAACTGTGCATCATCAGCTATTGTTATTTATTCTTTTTTTCTTTACATTCCAAGAACAAGAAGTACACGGGGTGTTTTGTTAAGCTTTTAGCTAAGAGCTCTGTGCATCTCTGGCATCCCGTAAGAGCAAAGTAGCAGAATGCTGTCAGATTTCCCAGAATGAAATTAGTGAGAGCCCCTAAAGTGTGAAACTAGTGTCATCAGTCATTTGTTGTTACTGTAATAGGTATGAGCTTTATAAAAAAGCCTAAAGAGACCGTGGGAGTTAAAGGCTAATGATACTAGGCAAATAACATGATGTACTTAAGAGATTTACTCTTTGTATTCAGGAAAGTTTTTGTACATTCTTCACACACGCACTTTCAAGACTACTCTGACAAGCTACCTTAGAGGAAGGTCCATTTGTGCTCATATTCTAAAAAGCTACAGAAATTGAAACACTTAATGAGATGTATAATTTTAAAGCTCCCATCAATTTTAACCTAAAAGCAATATGTCACTTCAGAGGTTCTCAGCAGGCAGTAAGCAAAGCTTTCAAACTTATTTAAACACCAGCTGCGTTTCAACAAAATGTCAGTTCTCCGAGTTCCACTCATACAGGAAACTACTTGGTAAACAGCCTCTTTCTTTACTTTCTAATGGATGCCTGACCTATTTATTGCACCACAGACACAATACTGAAAGAATCCTGCTGCAGGCACTTAACAGAAGCAAGCTAATAAAAACACAAGTTGCAACAGTTTGCTAGAAGCAATGAGGTTTATGCTACACCTTCCCAAAATATATTCCCTTATTCATTACATATTTTGAAGAAAAGTACAATGAAATAGTAAAAACTAACATTTTAAAGCCACATTGAAGTGTTGCGATGTTGAACTCTGAGTATACAACATTATCAAAATTCACCCTGTTAAAAAGGAGTGACTTAAGATACAGAAGGACTTTTGTAGCTCCTTTTAATTTTAGAAGAAGCCACAAAGTTAAAGCAGCATTGTTCTGACTGGGAAGTTATAATTATTGAGTATAAAATATATGTTGAGCCTCAGTTTCAATAAGTATATGGAATATATATGCTTCACCCCTTCGCAACATTCAGCAAGGATGCCTATTTGCAATGTAGATAGGAACTCTGAGTTTTAAACCTCAGAGGCTGTGACAGTACAAGTTATTCTACACCAAGAGTGCTGGGTCCTCTTGAGGGTTGACAGCTTGCAAATTTTACCAGTGCTGATGTGGAAAAGGGATCAGAGGAAAACAAATATCCTGTAATAATAAAATGAAGAATGACCTTCTGTACTTCGTCCCAGTTCTCAGCCTGTCTCCTTATTTCAGCTCTATGCCTGTCCTCTGGTTTTCAAGCTACATAAGGAAGCTGCAGCTTAAATAAAATAGTTTTTAGAGCATGGACCGCTCATTGTTAAGATGCATGACTGCACATTTGGCAAAGAAGCAAACTTAGAGAATAAAGCTAAAGGCACAAAGGCACCGTATTCATTGGATATAAAGAGCACCATGGGCTTCAGGAGACAGATAATGTAGCCGAGTGTCTTTCATCCTTCCCATAAGTACCTGACAGTCCCTTAGGATTTGAGAACTCTATCAAAAAAGTGCACATATCTAAACACTAGCATGTAGGTGTTTTCTTTGGTTTTTTTTTTTTTTTTAAATTATTAACATTAGAATTAGCTGGAGTTTATCAGATTGCACATTTGTATTGGCTGGGACCAAAACAAGGATTCAGGTGCAAGTAGGGCAAAGTAGGAATGATACGAGTGAGCTCAAAGCAAGCAACACATTTGAATGAAATCAGAAATAACCCTAAAGTTTAAGGTGAGTAATTTCAGGGGGGCGTTAGTATTAGACTGGCCTCCACACATACTTGTGTTACCGTTTCCTTTACTTTTGTTTTTAAACAACTAAGTTTCTCACCCATTCTGCTCAAGAAAAGTTACGTGGCTTGCCCTGCAGAAGAGTTTCTACATCTCAAAGCTGAGAAAACTTCCAGTCTGTGCTTATGGTATGATACTTTATATGTTTCCTATAGCTCTCTGCTCCTCTGACCATAAAGCAGCTTTGCCACAAATAGAAACCTCCCACTGGTTTCAATTTCTGGAGCACCTAGTATCGTTTTAAAGGCAGTAAGACTTGCAACTTCCTTAACATACACTTTGTCAGAAATGTTAAGCAGCAACAGTGTGGCCATAACACTTGTCACCTCCTCCTAGGTTTAAATAGTCTTACCAAACAGAACCTGCTGTGAGCTCCTCTCTCTCCCGTGTCCATACGTAAGCTCCAGTAGCTCTGTCACTTGCACACCTGTCACAGGTGGTATCGGCAAGATCACCACTTATCAGAATTATCACCCCATTTTATAGTCCTAGTATCAAAATTCCATTCGGTTCAGCAGAACTGGTTTCCTGCGTTATCCCAGAACATTACTCCAACACCTTAAGTCAGGATCACTAAAGCATAAATGCTTCATGTGCTGATATTTATAGGTATTGCCAGAAAGGCTGGTGGTGGAAGTCAGGCACTGATGAGGTTTGGCAGCAGCTCTGTTACTGATTCACCACCTTAAGCAGTGTTACTTCCTTC
Organism: Eurystomus gularis; assembly: GCA_013400335.1. Lineage (NCBI taxonomy): Eukaryota > Metazoa > Chordata > Aves > Coraciiformes > Coraciidae > Eurystomus > Eurystomus gularis. The sequence continues at coordinate 31,754 of VZZY01002792.1, forward strand.
TCAGAAGAAGTGAAAATGGATATTGGGTTGGCTTCTTCATTTGGGGCCAAGGGAAGGGAGTAGGGTAACATAACAGCCTGTTATTCTCACATACATGACAATCCAGAACTCCAAATTATGCCTTCAATAGAAGAGGTGAATCCGGCCTAAAGCATAACATGTAGAACACTTGAATCAAAGTAGTAACACAGATGAGAATTGAGTCAAAATTGAAATGTTCAGCTTCAGATGGGTGTTTCATTAACCTTTTAGTGTTTCTTGTGCTTAAAGTTGCAGTGAGTTGCTATGAGAAGCTAGCTGTACCTCTTGAAAATTAGTTAAGAGTAAGTACATTCATTACATTGTATGCCACCAGAAAATACAATCGCTTTATGAGTTTTTCTAAACCTTCACTTTAAAAAGTAAGAAGATGCAGAATTTTGGCAACAACACTAGGTTTTTTAAAAAGATGCATCTGTGGAATGACATCTTGCCTTAAAAAAAATAATTAAATCCCAACTTAAATCCAGAGACTGATCACAACACTGGCAAGCTCCTTTAGAGCAGTGGGGCTTCTGGGTGCAGCAGTAATAGTCACATGTTTCTAATGAAGTATTAATAGCATCTTGTTAAGAAAATAGTTTGGTAAGCATCCTAATTACATACCTCACAGCATCCAGTCTCTTGTTCTGTCGAATGAGTTCAATGAACTCCTGAATCCTTAGGCTGAACTCCAGACAGCTCTGAGATTAAAGACAAGACAGGGTCTTAGATGGTGCCAAAACTGCACTGCACAATTAATACTATGTACACACAAAAAAGGAAGTGTTAGTAACATGCAGTCTTGCTTGCTTGCTTTTATGTATTCACACAAAAAATGTTGAAATGCTGACTTGGTGGACAGAACATCAGCACAGAATTCCCTAAAACCAAAAAAATCCCTTCTCTTGCCTCCTTCAAAACGTAAGTATTTAGCAGGGATGAACTTTTTCCTAGTGACTGGAAGCATCGTTACCTGAGATACATGTGAGTGTAACAGGTGGATTCTTTGTACTTTCTTACAATTTAAAGTAGCAGATTCAACAGAAGTTTGGGTCAATGTGATAATTTAGACAAGAGAGGTCTACCCAGAAGAGTGCAAGGAAAAAACAAGTCCTTGAACGCTATTTTTGAAGTCCCCAATATTAACAAAAACCAGCACTGAGTTTAAGTTGCTGCAATCCCCTCCCTCCCTTTCTTCAAACTTCTACCCACTGTTCTTCTCAAACATCTAAAAGCCATGCTGGAAACAAGTCTCAAACAAGAAAACCAAGTAGCATTTCCCTGGTTTTGGAAAAAGGGTAAAATTTGGAGCCTAATGATTTAAAGTGTCCCTTTAAATCAAATTCCATCACCAGTTCACAAAAATCTATTAAAAAACTTGGAATATGTGGAATTAAAAAGAAAGATTCTCCCCCCATAAAACAAGTCACTATGCTTCTTTACAGGGACACAGTCATCTGTTTTATTACCTAAAGAAAACCCAAAGTCCTCCAAATCTTGAATTGTATTCCTTGAGTTACCCTGTTCCATTTGACAATTTTTTTTTCCTTCTCCCATGCTTCTAATGAACAGTTGCCTTTTGTTTATTGTCCATCAGCACAGTTATATCAAGATTCCTCAGTGACTTCAGCAGCAATTTGAGCAACTCTACTTTTGTATCAGTTAACTGCCTGGTTTGACTAATGCACAGATTGCAACAATTGCTTATTTTAAGACTGCAAATATAAGCCATTTGAACATCAAACAATGCATTCTGTCATGTTTAAACTATACTTAAGGAAGAAGAAGAAATTTTCCAACTACGCATTTTTCTGTAGTCAACCCACATCCAGTAGAGAATCAAGATTTCTTCTCTACTAGGACTATTTTAAAATACCCTGTTATTAAGAATCTACACAAAACCCTCATTTAGAATTTTAGCAATGTTCACTTCCACAAAAAAATTAATCAAGCTTTTTAATTGTTAATGACACTAAATCTAGGGCTTAGTATTTTGTTACAATGTTTCAACAGCAAAACCCCCTATTGCAAAACAATCTTGAGAGTTTGTGTTTTGTTTCGATGAATCTCCAAGTAAGCTGCAAGCGCACTGAACGGGTTCCACAGACAAGTGTAACTAGAAGGAAGGTGTCCTAGACAATCAGATGATGCAAATATTTCAACTTTGTGTACCTTCAAACCATTCCACAGCAGCTATTTGCAAGAGTTTAGATAGCTCACGCCTGTAACAACAGGACTGTGTGCTTCTCCAGGTCAAGAGACAGTTCAATTTTTAGATGAGATTTGCATTAAGGTAGTGGCTGGGGTTTCAGAACATTAACATCGAGCAGCTAAGCAAGTGAAAACAGAAGAAATGTTTGTGTTTCAAAAAGAAGCAGAGCGATTTCTCTTCTTCCAACTCTGATCCGTCACAGCCTTAGCCTGTGGTTTTCCTTTTTTTTAAAAAAAAAAGTGTAGGGCTTGCAGAAATATTTGTTGTTGTTGTTTTCCAAAACGAAGGATGGGGAAGATTTTTCTGTATTTGTTTGTCAAATATTGTTGATGAAAGGGATACGGTGTTCATGTGTTAAGTGATGAAGAAATAAAATAAGAAGATTACATGAAGGGGATTTTTTAGCAGTATAGTTACGCAATAGTGTTTACATACCAATTCTGGTTTTCCTTTAAGGGTTTCCATAAAAAGATCATCATTTTCTTTAGAGTAATCACTGGCTGATTTAGTTTTGTGTCCCATCTTCAGTTCATTCTCATTTTGGTGCCCCTGAGTGACAAAGAATGTCACTCTTTGCTGATCATTAAGTACACGCAAGCATTTTTGGTTAAATAAAGCGTTTAGTTTGAGAAATAAGACACAAACATCTTTGAGGAAGGAAGGGATTTTGGTTAATGTCAGTTAAAACAGATTTCTGCAAGCCCTATAAAAATTACAGCTTGCTTTGAAAAGGAGAATTTAAGAGACAGAAATTTAAACCAACTGCTTTTGTTGTTGAAAACCACATTTCAACAGTAGTTTCTCACAGAAAATTAGCTCTTTAGTCAAGTTTTATTTTCTTACATACAACACTTAAAAATACCAAGACAAAAATCCGCATGAAATTTCTCTCAGTGTTAAGCCTGAGGACATAAGTTTACTAATTAATCTCACTCTTAATATACCTCCATGTATAAACTGAGTTATATTCTCAACAGGACACGAGGAGTTACAAATTTAAGTTCACATGCATCAAAACAGAACATACTTCTGCATTTACACATTTGTAAGTCACACTAAACCAAACTGAATATTATCTTGGGCAAAATTTGTTAAGACAACACTTGCAACTGTAAGATGAGCTATCCCTCAGCTTCAGGTTTGGCACTTGCATGAGGTAGTTGAGCTCCAACTACCTACACCTTCTTAGAAGAAGTTTTGTACTTACTGTCCTTACTTTTCTACAAGGCCTCATTCAAGACATGTAATTTAAACGAAATTGATGACATCAAATAGCCAAGTAGTTTAGAAAACAATTAAGCAAAACATGAGCATGTTACACTTTCATACCTTCATTTTTCTGAGCCTGGATTTGTTATCGTGACACCAAGCCAAGCAAGTCATAGTCTCTTGTCTTTCCAATGACTCCTCCACTTCTTTAGCAGTCAAAAACATCTCAATATTTACCAAATCCTTCAAAAACAAAAAGGAAAGCACGTCTTGTTAAATTGTACTGATACTTCACTCAGCAATCCACTCTTCAGAGCTGGAATACAGACTTACAGAAGACTTTGTTCTCAAGACCTCTGTTTTTAGGATAGTACTTCACAAAAAAACATTACAGTATTTTTAAAGACTGCTTTTTCATTCACTGAGATATGGTGATAGCGAGATAGTGACAATATTTTTCTGAGTCTACTTATACAATAGAACTAGAAAAAAAAGAAAGATGAAACCTAAGAGCTTTGCACAGGACACGACCAGATCCTGTGATCGCTTCGGTGCAGGTCACACTTCCAGCAGTACTTGGTTTCCTGAAAGCTTGGCCTACCATATCAATTGGACCATGACAATGTCATAACATTTGCTAACGCGAGCCAGAACTACATAAAAGCGGAAAATCTACATCTACTTTACCTAGCCAACTATTGAGTTCCAAGCAAAGTCCTACAATGGTCTGAGGTCTCCAATGTTTTCTCCCGCTTGCCTAAAGTTGTAAGCTCCAGACCTTCAATTGCTTACAATAGTTTTGGCCATCAGTGAAGTGATAAAGCTACAATACTAAAAAGAGTTACACAATGGGCAGGCGACAAGATTCTTCAAGTGCTTATCAGAAGCCAATGCCTTTGAAGAAAACACAGCAATCTCCTATCAAATTTGCCTGGGGCAAACCTGCAATATGTCTGTACTACTTTGTAGCTACCAGCAGCTTTACACACTTGTACCAGTCAAGGCAAAACATGACTGAATACAATTTAAGATCTAGTAGGTTATCAAAGAATTTTTTTTTTTATATACTTCTGCTGAAAAGAAGACTTGGGTGAACAGGCCCAAACAATATGAGCTGGATCTATTCTCCATTGGCATCATCAGAACTCCTTTTGGAGCTGCACAAGTATATCACACTGTGACAGTTCATACTTTGTGCTGAAGAAAACACACAACGGGAAAGCATATTTCAATACATAAACAGAAATCCAGTATTAAAGAATTTGATTAATATGCACTCTAATTTTGAGTAAGTTCATTGTTACGTACACTACTCAGCAAAATGCTGAAAATTATACCACTGAAATGCTGAATATCACAGATATTACAGCAGCTCTAGTGAACAAAACCACTCTGAGGCACTTTCAGCTGTTAAAACAGCCAAATATACTCAGCCTTAGAATTTATACCTCCCTGAGACAAAGAAAATGGAAGTAACACATTCCTACCACACTCATATCTTGTATTTATAAGAACAAATTGGCTAATGAAATGCAGGAGGTTTAATACAATTGGAAAAATGCACCAGATCACGTTGGGTTTGCCAGAATGCTTGTTTACAAAAACGTGTCTCTGAAGTGCAACACAAGTTGCAACTTTTAGTAAAGCTTTCTCTCATGACTTGAATGTGAAGACAAAACAAAATATTAAAGATAGTCGATATGAAACTAGACTTTATAGATCGTATGACCACAGAAACCACTACACCACCAAAAGAATATAGGGCTGAATGCAGCTTTAGTGGTATCAAACTCAGGTTAAGTCAGACTGAGGTCAGAACTAAAGCAGTTAAGATTTATAGAAGAAAATTAAGATCAGACTATCACCAACTCTTCCCAAGACCTTAAGGATAAAAAATTCAGTAATGAGTTGGCAAACTGAAAGAATGTCAACATATTAAACAAAATAAATTTATTTTTTAAGTTGTCCTACAAGCACATGAGCTTAATCTTCCTTTCTGGTAGTCTGAAGTTCTTCTGATTATATTCAAGTCAAAAAAAAGACAAGTATGCCCCTGTGCATGGTAAGGTGACCACATAAACCCTACTGCCCATGTAGCTCATCTGGGTAAGTAATCTGACATGTAACACAACCATATTCATTAACTTGCTTGCCTATTTTTCTATCTAGCTGCTAAACGGAAAGACAATTCAATCGGAGTTAAAAATAACACCATCACCATTCATCTCCTCAAGCTTATTTGAGCTGTGTGTCCAATTAATGAGTAGCATTTGCTTTTACACCAAAAACAAAAAAAAAGCATTCTCTTCTACATTAAAAAAGGACTGGACATGCTAGGTAGACAACAAATTGCTGGTTTCATCTCATTTTTTAGCTTTTTAAAGTATAAACTTCACTACACAAAAAAATGTAAAGAAGCATAAGAGCAGCACTTGTTTAAAGTCGATGAGCTGCTGAGAGAATCCCAATGATATGCATTTATCAATCAAGTGTTAGTACAACAACCCTAAACTATTAGTCACAAGACTGTAGTTGCTGCAGAGGCAAACAAAACTCTTCAAAAGACAATTCCTACATTCCTTCTGCAAATTTAAAATTAAGAAGGTTCTATGTGATACAGAAATGCTAGTTAGATTTGCAGTTGCCAAAAGAAGTCCAAGCTTGGCAGCTGTCTCTAAAATAGACAGTATGTATCCAGAAAACAGAGAACATTTTAATTAAAAGAGTTTCTTTCTGAACTCAATCACATTCAAATTGCATCAATACAAAGGATTTTCTCCTCTGCTGACTGGATGGAAAGTAAGGGAACAAAAGAAAAAGGCATTAAGAACTCCATTTGTGGGGAAAGAAATAGCTTTTGCATTTGATACAAAGTAGCAGTCTTAATCACACTGATAGAAGAAAAATGCTAAGATACAGTTAGGTACTAAACCTTTAAGAAACCCACACATGCTCATGTCACCCTGTGGTTTTAATCTGATTGTGCTTTCATATCTTCCTTTTTGGTGCTGCCTATTTTTAAAGCTTCTCCATGGTGTCTTCCATTATCCAGGACTAAGGAAGCAGAAGAAAGGAGTATGAAAGGATTATTTGGCTTTATCGAGAACAGCACAGCTCTTCTACACAGGCCAGTACTGGAGAAATACTTGTCTGCCACGTCATGTATGGATGGGAACCAGTTAACAGTGTTGGCAGCTCTAAGAAGTATCTCACTTTCAGAAAAATCCCCATTAACGCCCCAATCCTGAACAGCTTTCTGAAGGTACTCTGCAATGCAGAGTTGCGTAGGCTGGAGACCATACAGAAAAACTGTCTTTCAGTTCCCAAAACAGCATTAAGATTTAATATGCTGCTATGAAGAGTCTCTTATCCAATTTGTTTACACATAAAATTGAGTGAATGTAAATACGCAATTTTAGAGAAATATTGCCACCGGTTTCGCAGGTGGAAAAAAGCTGAAGCAAGAAATCTGTTGCCGCGCACTCCCCCTCCGACCGACACCGCATTCAACATCACTGCAAATGTTTTCTCACTTGTATATAAATTAAAAAGCAATTCTAAAGTCTTTAATTACCATCTTTTGCAACACTGTAAAGCCTCCTCATTTCACAATTTCCAGTGATTGCAATACTTTACTTCTAGTACTGCACAAGTACAGGAGAACCCTGCACCACAGATGATTTCCATATTGTTATCGAACAATAACTCTTAGCACAGACTCCTGTGCATTGCCATGATGATTTTTCCTAAATTAACTTGCCTTCACTTGCTTAGAAATGCAGAATACCTGACAATGGGTAGGGAAACTGGTTAACATAAAACTTTTAGCTAGGCTTCAATGATGGTACTGAAAAATAGTTTCAAATGGCTCAAGGAGAACTCTGACAGTTACCTAAAACTGAAGAAGAGAAGGAACACAGCTTAAGCATTCTTCTTCCTTCTAGTACAAGCAAGGAAGTACCACCTAGATTTTATCATTTCTGCTTAAAAAAAAAAACAAAACTGGGCTAAAGTGAACTAACCTTCCCTTCTATTCAAAAGTCACTAACCAGTTAAGCACTGGATGAACTTTATTATAAAGGGACTATTTAATTCCAAAGGTGCAAACTTGAGAGGAAAACATTTATTATTAGAGAAAACTGCACATGAAGGCCAAAGACATTTAAGTGAAATCAGAGACACTTACTTAAAGAATATTTCTTATTTAAAGAATATATCTACCCATCCCCTGTGTGCTCTAATTTACATACACATATATAGAGAGATAGATATATATAGATATATATATAGAGAGAACACTTTTCAAGTATCACAGCTTTAAGTTGCAAGTGCCTCCAGGGAGGGAGGCTAGCACATGATTCTGCACAGGACTAATTATCAAAGTATTAAATACTATGAAGAACAAGGATTCCTTTACGAGGATTATTACTATTAACTGATCACTATTTCAGCTCCCCATTAATTTGAAATTAAACACAGCTATGTCTATTGCAAAGCTGTGAACCAAGTCAGAAACTGGCCAAAGTCCATCAAAGTATGGACTACCTTTAGTTGAAGCCTAACAAAGTCCATAACTTTAAGGCCCAGCACAATTAAGATAATTCAATAGTGAACTGGAAAAAAAGCAGTAGTAGTTCCACATATGTACAGGAACTAAGTAAATACAAAAAGCAGAGTCTTGCTAAAAATAGCAAATGCCTATCAAACTTGTTTGCCTTTCTTCTTTGGTAGGCCTTGTGCAACTACTGATAGTAAACTTTAGAATTTGCACAGAATTTTTATTCCAGAAGACCTCAAGCAAAACTTTATTCACTCCGCCACAAACTAACTGCATCTCAAGAGTCAAAGTAAGATATCAGAGCTCCACAACAGTAACTACACCCAAGTTTTGTTTTAGTCACATACTAGCAGTGACTTCTTCCAACACGGCAATTTCAGAGTGCCCCTGGGATGTACTTGGAAAGCTCTAACTTTCTATTTAGACATCAGCTCACACACAGCAGCCTTCATCCAACTTCTTTTTTTTAAGAAGTGAAACATCTTATATTGTAACATACCTCAAGTAAAGTAAATTCTTTGCTTAAATTACAATCATTCATTAGTTTCAAAGTCATAACCAAAAGATAATAGCATGTAGATTAGTATGAGAGGGAGAGTGTTTCACAACAGGTAAAAGGACTTCACTTACAATTAGTTTTTGAACTTCACTACAAATAGTTTAATTGAAAGGATCTGTAACGATTCTGTCTCTAATATATGACAGTATTTTGATTAGCTCATTCCCAAATATAAAACCAAAACTCTTCAGTATGCAGTTTCAGATCTACATGTGTGGCTTTAAATTCACCAAGAAAACTGCTCATACATTTCAGCACGATACACAAACAAATAGCAACTCTGCATCTGACCTATGTCAAAATAGCTTCAAATGAACAAAAGTAGCATTTCTCTAGTAGCAATACAGCTTCTGCTCTATGTTCACAGAATCACAGACTGGTAGAGGTTGGAAGGGACCTCTGGAGATCATCTAGTCTAACTCCCCTGCCAAAGCAGGTTCACCTAGAGCAGGTTGGACAGGATGGCATCCAGGCAGCTTTGGAAAGTCTCCAGAGAAGAAGACTCCACCACCTCTCTGGGGAGTCTGTTCCAGGGCTCTGCCACCCTCAAAGTAAACAAGTTCCTCCTCACATTTAGATCGGGCTTCCTATGTTCAAGTTTGTACCTCTTACCTCTTGTCCTGTCACTGGGCACCACTGAAAATAAGACTGGCCCCATCAAGTGAGGGTTTTAATTTATGCAATGTATTTTAAAAACTGGAGCAGCCAGGACAAGTCATCCCTCTCGATCAGTCTCCACTCTGCACAGGAGATGACATGCTTTTATGACATCTCCAGTCATAAGTCTAGAAAGCAGTCAGAAGGAATGCATGATAAAAATCCCTTGTAATTCACAGGAACATTTATGTATTAAAATAAACCCCAGAATATTTCACATGAAATGTGAATCTTTAACAAGGCTCAAAACCAAACAGAAATGAGTACTAAAACATACAATACTTGATATTTTCAAATCCCCCATGAGCTATCCACAAGACAAGGCAATTAATCAAAAAAGAAGTTAGGCTTAAGACAAGATAAAAAGATTCAGGTGGAAAAAAGGTAGCATTTTATAAAGCTTCCTTGGTGGATAAAAAGTCATAAAATAGGCTATTTGCTATATAAAAGAGGTGATTCAAGTTATTATTAAGATGCTGGTTTTGTATTTTTGAACATGCAAATTGTTTATTTTTAATTGCTTACTAGCATCAACATGAAATTGAAAATAGGCCAGTATGCCTCAAGCTATCAGTGGCTTGTTGCCAAGAGTATGTACCAATGACAGTTTTAATGAGATCGACGATCTATCTGTACAGATTACATGCCTAAGAGCACTGCCTTCTATTAAAAAAGGCTCCGCTAACGCATCTTAGCATTCTGTAGTACGGTGAGCATTCATTTAAACTACTTGTATCTGAAACAATAAACACTTAGACCACTCAAACAATAACTTCCAAATAAGCTGTGTTAAGCTGTCAATGGCTACTCAGGTACTGAGCCACAGCAGTGGAGCAGTGCAGTAGGTTTTGATGGCAGTAACATGAATTGGGACCACAGCCCAATTCCTCTGCCCCTAGACAAGGGGAGGAATAAAAGGCTCCTGATTACAAGCGTTCCTTCAAAGGCAATGCTGAGTATCTATAAGCTGCACAGAGATAGAAGGGAAACAAATTAAGAAAACAATGGCATCAGCGGTGACAACACAGCAACATCACAGTTACTGAAGATCAGTTAAAATGAGGCACAAATTAACGTTAAGAGGCCACCTTACTCTCTGCTCATAAAGTAATGTTGTGTGAAGTTCATTAAGCTACTGTTAAGTGTTATAATGCTACACACTAACAGGGTTACAGAGAAAATAAACAAAGTAATTGACAGAATGTCCTACTCAAAAGCCAGCTGCAGAGCTAGCTGTTAGAAAAAAAGAGGAAAGGCAGCCAAGCCACAGATTCATCAACAGAAGAGCCAGAAAAGTTTTTGTCTACAAAGAAAACAGTAGCCCATGGTGTACACAGTTGAGCTTCCACATGAGAGCATCCCCCGACCTCTGCATAGCACAGACCTTTTAATCTTACCTGGTTATTTCTGAAAGACCCCAATAACTTCCAGTCACTGATTATCTGACAGAAGATTGTCTTTTGTCAGCTCTAGGGATTAAATTATGTTCTAACTTTGTGCCCGATTTCAAAGCTTGAATTTTTCTGACTTCTGGTTCCGTGCCCTGTTCCCTCTCTAAACCCTTCTACACTAGATTATGAAGTTCCTCGGTAGAATTTTTGCTCATACCTAGCAGAAACACCTACCCTTGTATTTTCCTGTCATCTCCAATTTTTCTAACAGCTTTCCTGTGGTACAGTCACTAAAACTGCACACATTCTGGTACTGACTGCTCCTTGGCCAAATACACAGAAATGTCTCATCCGCCTACTTCTCCTCCAGCACACACACACCCACCCCACTTCAGTAGAGCCTCAACGGCTGCTACCAGCATTGGGTTGGTTATTAGTGAGCTGTTTTCCCAACACATCCTCTGCTCCTGCCTCAGCAACTTTTGTAGCTCAGCAAATGGCTGCACCTTATCCAGCAGTACATTGTGCCATGCTAAGCACAGTAATAAATGACTACGCTACAGCAGTGCGACAAAGCCTCTCGAGCTTAAGATGCATCATTGGGCAATGAAAAAAATGCTCTTAGCAATCTGGTCTTAGCTCTACTCTGGCCATTTTCTGATGTAGCCTCTTCTAGTAAAGCACAGACAACTAATCCTTTGCCAGTTGAGCGTGAGCCCTGCAGCTTTTGTCCAAGCAGGCTCAGTCTGCATCAGCAGCTACACACAGTCACAACGACTGAACTCCTGACATCTAGTATAACAATAAGAGAAGGTGTTAAATGTAAAGTAACATTTACTCTTTGAAGGAAGGTCTAGCAGGAAGAGTAAGGAAAATCCCACAGGCATAACTGAAACCAAACCTCTTCTCTGTCTAGGCAATCTACAGGCGATAACACTATTCGCCCTTCAGATAAAATTTAAATTCAAGAACCTTTCTTGAATCACCAGCCTTCCAAACTATTTTGTAATAAATTAGTTCTGTTACGATACATTACAGGTAACCCATTTTCTCTAAAAGGACTGAAAAAATTAGACACAAACCTCACAGCACACTTCATGTTGTTGGCTTTTGAAGTGTCAAATGATTTGTAACGAAAAAGTCTGTTCTTCTGCATCCATCTTGACTATTTTGCATTTACATAATTCTAATTCCCCAAAGATCCCTGAGACAAACTGCAGATGTAAGGCTGTTCAGGAATTACAGCACTTTGAAATTCAGATGAACACACCCCGACTTTCGTTATACCCACCTGGTGAAAGTTGCCATGCCTACGCTAAGAACAGCTAAAACACATTTAGAGGAGTTTCCCAGTTGCTCATCTATAGCCTGGTACTTTAAGGTAACTCCAAACAGGCACAAGTGAACATCCTGGCACCTTTAAATAAGCCATGCCAGTCCAGGAGCTCTTTTCATACGTAGTTTTCTCAACCTCCTCTAGTGTGGGAACAGCAAGGCATAGGAGAGCAACACAGTAAGTTGCTCCAGACAACACACATTTTTGCCATTCAGCCCGCATTGAGCAAGTCAGCTTGTCTGTGTTCTGCGTGACAGTGAAACCAAGAACACATGCAAGCATAATGCTGAATATTATTTACCGATTTAAAGTGGAAGTCTTATGAATATAAACATGTTTTGATGAATTACATATTTGTGTGTTTGCCTACAAGCCATTCTTGGACTACATGTCTTAAGGAAGATTTAAGGGTACAGTGGTATGATTAAGAGCAGTGCTTATGTAGCTTTCAAATTTTATATCATACGGCTTCCTTCGATCACACTTTAGTTGTTCTAAACATTCATATGGATTTTAGTGAACCAATCATATATTCATGATGCATCCTACTCAAGTATTGAAAGTTTACTGATCCAATCTTCTTAACTGTATTATGTAGCTTGTTACGATTATTTCAGATTTGTTCCCTAGATTTTTAAATTTCACTCCAGATCTAAGTCTTCACTCCTAACTCCCCTAGCCATAGAAGTTAAATCTGAGCAGCCATTTCAGGCCTTTGGGGAGAACACTGGTAGAACACAGCTCTACCAAAGCACATGCTTATTTCTTCAATGCATATATGCTATCAGCCTGCTACAGCAACAGTCTACTCATTCATGAAGTGGAATGCAGCTCTAGCAGTGCTAAAAGACTCAGTGGAGCACAGATCAGACTCCAGAAACACAGAAGCGATATCCTACCTGAACATTCCTTCTGATGTGCCGATCTGCCTGTACTTCACAGACATTCACTGACCACACCATGCCTTTATCCTGCACATTCTGCAGAGCAAGAACACCAGCTATGCAGGCGTAAGAAACTTTCAGTCCAGTGGGACAGGCAAAGGCAATCAGCTTCTTTAATATTAAACTTTTCTTAAAATTAGGGCAGCTATGGGTTCAGCACTGTTTGTTCTCCTCTGTCAACAACCAAGTGGTGAGCTCCAGCGAGACCTAAACAAACCTATGCCCATCATGCTTTGAACAGCATTCCCAGAAAGCATTTCTCATTCACTTTGAGTTAAGACTTCATACTAGTTAACACTTAATACTGTTCCTGTTTGTGATGCTCAAGTTTGCAGGTTATTTTGAACATCTTTTTTGAGTTTCATTGGTAGGAACAGTTATTCAAGGAAAGGATGACCTCAAAAATAGCAGCTGCAGCAAGATTTTGCCCTATAACACACAAAAACATCTCAGTATAAGTCTGCTGAAGGGTCTCAGCTGAAGGATCCATTTCACAATGTTATAAAGCTAGGAAAGGACCTTTAACTATGAGGTCAAAAAAGGGAAGAGCGACAGGGAGTAGTATGAAAAAGAGACCAGGTACTTGGTTAAAAGCTTTGCAGCTTCACTTGAATTCAGTTTCTCTTACTCCAAAAGAGATCAAATGAGATTTCATGACTTCATGTAACAAAATTAAGATGATAGAACACATCCGAATTTGTTGCAGGTATCTTTCAAAATACCCAGTTAGGCTAATCCATTAAAAATGGTTTCCAAGTTATGAAAACTGAAGCTTCATTTATGCAGTAGAACAGAGGAAGACCTGGATCAAATGGGAGAGAGGGGAGAATGGAAGATTATCAGCTTTATCAGTGACTACTATTCCTTTCATTTATACTAATCAATTTTTTTTTTTAAGTCAGTTTTAAAGGAAATGAAATATTTTCAGAATGGCTTTGCAATATCTGCCCTGTTTTGATATTCTCCAGGGAGCAACCGTTACCACAGATTTAGAAGTTCTGCTCAGGAAGGAAACCATTGACAAAAACTGATGATCTGAACTCCCACTTCAAGAAAATTTTTTTGGGGACTGCTGTCAATTGGTTTGATAATGCTTGAAGTGTCAAGAAGCCCTTCAAATACAGGTCAGCATTTACAACAGTCATGTTAAAAAAAAACCCGCAACAACAACTTCTGAAGTCAATGGAATACTCACTTCTTCCCCCACAATTCTCAAGAGCAAAAAGCATACTGTGGTATTAATGAAAACAGCCAGCTGAGTATCTTCGAAGAGCGATGCAGCTACTTAATGACTGATCTCAGAACATTAACCTGCAAAACTTTGATTGACATGTATAATCCACAACGCAAGGTCAAGTTAACCAGTTTTAAGCTACTTAAGAGAGTTATTCCAACTCAAACATTCTCTTACACCTGCAGCCTTGCAGTGCCACTGCCCACCCTCCCTGGGGGTGTGGTAGTAGTTCTGTCTCAGCAGTTTATTGATTTCTAAATCATCTTCTCCCTGCCCTTATACACAGGCACTTAAATTTTATGCTATTCACAGAAAAAACATTGCCACTTGTACAACTTTTGTACAGTATATCCTTCAGACAAGGACATACATACTTTTACTAAAATAAACTAAGCACAGATAGAAAGAGGATTTACAGCTTGTTATAAGACACTGGCAGTTTCAGAATCTGGGTTCATTTTCAGTCATAAAGGAAAAAAAATCACTATGGCTTAGACATAATTAAGCAAAGAATATAAGGACACTTTAAACAGTTTTTTTTCTCCTAGCCTATTAAAAAAAGGGCCAGAAAAAGCATTAAACTGAAACAACCACCCCTAGAAACTGCAAACAGAGAGCCTCGTACCTAATTATAAACCTTACCTACAAACTGCAACCAGCTTCCTACTGGAACACCACATTTCCAGAACTAGATTTGCCTATTTACTGATGGCACAGAAATGAGAAAGCATTTAACGTAGCAGAAGATGGAATAGCAAAGTAAGTTGAGCGACAGCCTTGCCAGCCAGCTGAATATATGGATCTGCAGATGAAAATAAGCATTTTTATATTGGTGTTGCACTCCAAGGTCACAGGAGTTGAAGTAAGATCATTATTAAGTGTAACAAGCTGATACTGATGAGCTTCATTTGTATGCAATGACAAAAACTTAACATCTAGTTTCTATCTTCAATCCAAACTGTTTTTCACACCATTAGGGAGCTAGAAGACATCAAGAAAAAAAATCCACAATAGAATCCCCTCCCCCACATATTTACTTTGGCACAAATGTGACATTTCCGTCCTTGGCTGTCAGCTCTTATTTTAATATTACTCACATTTTGGTTTACTTTCCCAAGCAGCATTACTATTCTTTAAAGACATATCACACCCGTTATATCTTTGTACTTTAATTCTGATATTGCCATATAACATTTATCTGTATGCTGGATGTCAGAAGCTACTCCTAACTTGACGTAGTTCCTAACTGGAATATTTAAACTTCCCTGTAATTTCTCCTACCCAGCATTTCTTTTCATAGCTGTTTGCTTCCTCGTTTAGAGGCAGAGCTTTTGGGCGCTTATCTTCCATGACAAGGATTGAAGAATAACATTCCAATCAAGGCAGTTAATTTAGAAAGCGGACTAGAATTTGTCACAGCCCATCAGTAGTTACGAGAACTGGACATGACAGCACACAGTCAATCTTTGAGCAAACTGCCTGTTGAGTATTATTGGCAATCATATGATCTAATGGTTTGCTTTTGGTCACTGAAAGAGGACACTTTCTAAACTGCTTCCACCTTAGCAGCTCTGCAGGTCTCAGCATTCAGAAGACATGCAAGAAACTTAAAACAAGCAGGTTGAGACTTGCTCTTGAGACTTGCTCTCAAGACTGGTCTAACAGCTACTGGAAGATGCTTAATCCAGGATCCACAAGCTACAACTGAATTGGAAAGAGCTGTTTCTTCAGCTTTTCCAAGTAGCAGCAAAGGGCACTTTTAGCTGCTTGGCCTGCAGTCACAGGATAGCCACAGAATGGTTGAGATTGGGACCTCCAGAGGTTTTGTAGTCCCCTTGCTCAAAGCAGGGTCATCTGCAACAGGTTACTTAGGACCTTTCCCAGTCCAATCTGGGTTTGAGTATCTCCAAGTACAAGAAAACTCCACACCCCAGTGTGTTTGCTGGGGAGCCCAGAACTAGACACAGCACTCCATACAGGTCTAACAACCTGACCGTTGACTAGAGGGGCTGGATCACCACCCTTCCACTGCTGGTGATGCTCATCCCAATGCAACTCAGAGTGCTGTTGAGCTGTCTTTGCCACAAGAGCACATTGCTGGGTCATGCTCAACTTGTACACCAGCCTCAGCTCTCTGGGGGAGAAGTTGAGCAAAACCTCCACCTTTTTTCATGTTCCTACTTAAGTATAGTGCATACCCAAAGCTAACAGTATTGTCTTGATGTGAAAAAAGCAATCGGGTAATAGACATGACCAAGTTCACTACACAGCAACATGCTTCTGAACCCTGCAGTCGAGACATAAAAATTACAGTTGAAACTACAGTAAACAAGTATTATTTGGGATGAGAGAAGAATACCACGATATTTTGTAACTTCTACAGCAAAAGCTGCATTATTAAGCTTTAGAGAACATTCCAATGCTCATACCCTTCAGCAAGAAAGGATCAAAAAGACAGAAGTTGTCTCATTAAACCAGCAAAACCATAAATTCTATATAACAATCAGGTCTCGGTACCTCACCATTGTAAAAGCTGTTCACAATGAGTATCAGCATACAGCAAGGAAGACTGAGTAAATTGTTGAGACACTGAGGGAAGCCTATCCTCATTTCACCAAAATGCAAACTTGAATGTTGAGTAAAATGCATAATTTTAGCAAACTAGACAAAATAGGGCCTCAGTGCATTCAACATGTACAACTACATTTCATGTTATTCAAGTCACTTTGAAATTATGCAAATAAAAATACTTAGGCTTGAAAGCAGACATTAAATGAGCTCGTTTAAAACTATTTTTTTAGACACAAGTTTCTCTTCAGCGATCAGAATGAAAAGCTTTAAGGCTTCACAAGTACAACACTTTGTACCACATGGTCTTGCGAGGTATCCTGACAGGCTTCCATGCTCATGTCTAAACCAAAGCTGAGCATTACTTAATCAGGCGTAATAGAACTTGCTACTAAGTGAAAATATTTCCACAGTGCTTTTTCAGCAGACCTGGTAGGTACAGTAACATAATGATTCAGCAGCAGATGAGCTCCTGCTCAGAACAGAGGGAAACATCTACCAGAAGCAGAAGAGCAGCTGACCATTCAGTTGCAATTATTGCAGAATAATTGTCTTGTTTTTTTGATCCACATGCACGGGCTATCTTTAGTGAGTCAGAGCAGCCTCTTCAGTGAATTTCTTCAGAGCTATTTTGTATTAATAGCTTGTAACCCACTTGCCCTCTCCCTTCCATTCAGCCCCTACTTCCTGTTTCCTTCTTTGTATTTACCAAAGTCACTGCTGGTTGAACAGGATCAAGCAGCCAAGGAGTAAGAGTGACACGTGACAGAGGCTTGTACATACAGCATAATGTGACACCAGTAACAAAAATCTCTTCCCCTCAACTAGCTCAGAGAAATGTGTTCAACTAAGTCACCTGAGAAAGGCAAAGTACGTGACTCATGTAATACAATTAAACTCCCAACGTCTTTATAGAAGATTATAACCAGAAGAGCTGCATACCTTCTGGAATCAGCAATATAAAAGGAACTTAAGATTCAAGAATCACTGAGGACCAAATAGCAAATGCTACCTAAAATTAGCAAAATGTGATTTCTCTGAATAGCAAATGCTTCAGGGATCAGTTTTAAAGTTATGGCTGTCAGAGGACCACAGTGTGGATTCACTGTTCCACACAGAGGCCACACCAAGGTGCACAAACTCCAAACAAGTCATTACGAGATGAAAGCAAAGCCAACTAGATAACCAGTGAAAAGGCAAGTGACAACCACAGAATTATAAATCACAAAAATAAGCGAAACAGCAAAGTTTCTATGGACTGTGCAAGATATACTAGCTACTAAAACCTCCAAACTGTAGCAAGATTTATTTTCCAAACTATAAGCCAGCTTTCCTTTCCATGCATTAAATAGTAGGATGATACAATAAAACAGTTGTTCCTGTAATCAGCATATGCTATTCTGCTCAGTCTGCTCACCTACACACATCATCTCAGCGCGGCTAGACAGATGGGAAGCTCCACCAACTGCTTAATCAGCAGCCTAAAGGCATCTAACAAGAAACTGTGTGACATTTGAGAATTATTCTAATAGGGCAAGGTGTTTATCTAAAAGCATTTAATTTGCGACTAGAAATTATGCCTTCAGTTTTGACTTATTTAATACATTCAAATACAATTTCTGTCAAGTAAGGAGAACAAACTCAGGCCTAAAAAGATTAACAGATAAACATTAGTAATGAAAGCACAGTAATACATAAAAATAGCTGCTACAGGGCAAAAGCATCAGTTTCTTATTTGCCAACTTCCTCTTTACTACTGTTTAGTAAGTTAGCGCACATTGCTACCAACCTCAATACCACTTTGCCTCGCTAGTTTTACAGCTGTATTGTAGTAGCCACAGCGTAAAAGATGTTCCACCATCATACGATCCATACGTTTCTTCTTCCACATGTTTGCAGCAGCTGGCTGGTCACTACTGTGTTCTTTCAGATGTTCAATCCTACGTTTGCAGAGTTTTGCACTTTCATCTTCGGCCTGGATTGATTCAACTGCCTGAAAAGTAGAAGTTAAGAACAGATCAGAGCTATATTTTCCATGTGCTTTTAAAGCAAAATACAGTAGGAACTGTCTGTAAGTGGTTTTACATATTATAGTTACTCCCAGTAGCATTTCTTTCCAAAGGAAAGACATTTCTTATGCACAAGTTTTGGCATGGCTGGTATGGTCCTGAGATATTTTTGCATATAAATAAGTTTTCACTCATTGGACATTGAGTACATGCATTTTTCTGCTTAATGTGCAGGTAATCTGGAAGCAGCAATGTGGCAACTAAAGCAGCAACTGCTGCAACAGTCTACAAAGAGCTTTGTGAAGGTTTGCAGGCATCTGGTCCAAACAGTTGAAAACATGAATTTCCACCTCTAACCTATGCATGGCTTCTTCCTCAAGCAGCTGTCCTACTGAATTAGTTCTGAGGAGTGATGTGGAGTAAACCCACATTACTTCTAATACGCTGGAGCCATTTTGATCAGTCATGCAATAACAAGAATTATATAAACATCTGGCCTCTTGGCACCTTTAATTCAAGGATCTTAGACTAATTTTTAAAAAATTATCAGCTTTGTTAAACTGATATTGCTTTACTTACCTCTGCTGCTCTGGAAATATGGATCTACTGTTAGGAGCCTTACTTCAGAAAATAAATTTGTCCAGAAGAAGCAGAATGACATTTTAAAACCAACATATTGGCATGCCCAGTGCAAAATACCTCCACAACTTTTTTTCGTTAAAAACCAAAACACTTGGGCCATACTTACTTTCCCAATCACTTATGCTGCAAATTTTGAGGCAGTTATTACAGACATATTATAATTCAAAGCCAGCTGACTCAGTGCCCAGCACGTGAGAGCTGTAGGTCATGCCAGGCCACAGAACACAGGACAGCCCGCAGTACTTATAGATGCTTGCTAAGGTGAACGCAAAGCAGAAGACGACAGAGGCTCAGGACCTTTCCCATCTGCGATATATCGCTAGGGATGCAACTTCAGGTTGGGTTTTCTCACTTGCGGTGACTTTAAACTCTGTGGCTTGAGTAAGTGCACAGCTCTAGCAACAGGGAAGTCCACGCAGGTTTGCCAACCAAGCACAGACCAAACAACCTGGCTGGCTTTTGGCAGCCTGCTCTGCAGCCCGTGCTGGCACAGCTACCTTGCCAGTATTCCAGCTATTCAGGCTACAGTTTCATCCTTGGAGAACAGCTCCAGCTCTGGAAGCACAGATTGGTTCTCGCTGCTTTTACCACACATGCTTATTTACAGACTCCTTCTGGAAGGATCAATATTTGAAAAACAAAATTAAATTAATGAAAAATTGTGCAAGAAAAGCCTACTAAGCATTTGCCCCAACTAAGCCTGACTCTGATCTGGCCCTTGATACCAGATGCAAGTATTTAAGACCCTAGTCACTACACAAGGTAGCTAAAATGCATGTAAACATCTATAGCCCGAGTTCTTTATTAGTGAAGTCTGAGTTACTTCTATTCCTGAATGTAACTTTATTTTGTAATATACTGTTTGAAGATCTGTATTTTGAGTTATAAATAGAGTCTTTTCTTATTCAGCAAGCAAACCTTAACTGAAGCCAAAATTCACTTTCACTTGCTAGATGTCTGCAGATGTGAAGGCAACCTCCAGAATTATTCTGAATACAACTAGGAGAATTTGAGGCAGCCAGGCACAAAGGTTGAGCCCCTTCTCATTCCATGGTTTTGTATCTGTACTTATACAGCTCTTGCTGGTTTTTTGATCCCTCTAGTGCATTCAGAAAGGCTACAGATCCTTTTCAAAACCCTCTGAAGCAAGTCTATCTGGACTTGCCCTGCTGGACATTAATAGAACTTGAGGGAACAAGCATATTAAACCGGATACAAAAGGGAAAACACAAAGGCTTCAATTTCCCCAGGATCATTTTCAGAACCCAAGAAACCTGCTGTGTTGAAAAGCTCTTTAAGGGCAAGTAAGGTGTTAAATAAAGGAACCATCTAATTCTATTAGGCCCATCTCAGCAGTTCATCAGATCCTTGTCTAAACACAGGAGGAAACAGAGATCCCACATGGGTCCAAAGGCCCTAAAGAAAACAATCATTTTGCTCGGGGCAGAGATTACAGAGAAGACAGCTACAGTTGAAGGTTTGGAGCAGAAACAAGACCCTTCTATTTCAGAAGACTTTTACTGTTACACAGATTTTTTTTTGCCTTTTGTTCTGAGCAGCTATAAGATTCCCCAGTCTTTCAGGCAGTCAAAAACAAATGAGCAGTTACACTAAAATGGAGCCTTGCACCCAAAACATTCAGCAGTGCCTTCAGACACACCCCCACAGTCAGCAAAGATTTAACAAGTAAATAACTTACTCCTCCACAGCATTACCACACACCTACAAGGAAAATCTAACACCTCTTTCAGAAATAGCATTAATTTTTTTTTATGTAAGGAACAGAGAATTGAAGAAAACATATCCTTCAAGACCTCTTTAAGTCTCACAAACCACAGATGAAAACAGCAATTAGATTTATGAAGTATTTTGCAGAACAGCTTTTCAACACCTAGCTAACCTGTTCAAGCTGAAAACCTCAAATCAACATACATGACAGTGTTATTTTCATGTTACAAACCTCCAAGGTATTTTGACGCTTCACTTAATATAGTCTCAAGATTTATATTTGTTGTTTTTTTCATTTAAGTTAATGAAATGACTCTGCTGCCATTTGTTGCATTTATTTTTGGAGAAGCACTGCTCTAAAACCAGGTGACAGCTATTTTCATTTTTCTGCAACATTTCTTTCAAGTGTTCTGTTGAGTCTCAGGATGAGTAATATTCCCATCCAAAATAAAGATGGCTTATATGGTTTATATTTACCACATATTTCTAAGAAGAATGAGTTAAAAAAGTCATGAAAGCTTGGCTATATTTCATACAAGAGTCCAAGCTTAGCAGCTAGCAGCTGGTTATCCTGCTAAACTTTGTTTAAAACGCTTTTAGTAATATTCCCTGGGAACCTTCCAACCTGTAACTTCAGTGTTCATAAAACACATTTAAATAACAATCCAGGACAACTCACACTTTCTTTAGTGAAGCCCCAACACTGCATACAACTACCCCTCCAATGGTGTTTAAACATTCTTCACACTTATCTTCTATATACTTTTGCTTCTCAAGTGATCAATTAATGCAAATGCACAAATCTTTCCATTAGACAAGCAGGAATTGAGACAAATAAATTTGTTTCGCTACTATTTCTTTACTGTGGGTACGGAAAATTCTGTTCAGAACTATAAATACATATTAATTTTACCTCTCAGGTTTGATATACTTAGTCATTGAACACCAAGACATGTTTGATAATGTCTACAGGACTCTTAAATACTCCCAGGGATGAGGACTCCACCACTGCCCTGGGCAACCTGTTCCAATGCCTGGTAACCTTTTCAGTAAAGAAATTCTTCCTAACACCCAACCTAAACTTCCCTTGGTGCAACTTGAGGCCATTTCCTCTCATCCTATCCCTTCTTAGGTGAACAGACCAACCCCCATCTCTCTACAACCTCGTTTATATCTCAAAAAGAAAATCAAAGCAAACAGCATTGCAGAAAACCGTTAACTTCGTAAAGACAAAGCTCTCCCAAGGCAGAACACCACTTACCTTTCGTTTCAGAACGCTGAGTTTTTCAACTACTCCATCCAGGAGACTAACAACTGAATCCACAGCAGGACAACTGCTCAGCGTCTTCTCCAGCTCTGCCACAACCATTGTAACGTGGCTTGTCTCTCGATCAATGTTTTTCTGTGCAGCTCGAAATCGTTTGTTTAGTGTTTCATATGGCACCTAGATAAGAAATATCAAGTCATTAGAATATCTGTATTAAAACTCAGGCCTTCTAGAGTTTAAAGAGACTGAGGATTTTATCTGATGCAGCCAGAACACCATCTAGGTTCCACAAGAGCAGAGGTCATTAATTGAACTTCAGTTCTCATTTCGAAGCCATTTAAGCCCTCTCAGCAAAGGCCTAACATTTCAAAAGATTATAGAAAAACAGTGACAGGAAATAAGGGTTGGTAGGTTCTTTTATGATACTAATTTCACCTATCCTGCTTTGACTATAGCAAGCACTTATGGAAACAGTTCAGGGAGAAAAGAAAGCAAAGACAAATGTGTGTCTAAAAAAGGAAAGCCATGAGTTAATTACAACTAAGAGATCACACTTCAGAACATGGCTTTCAGTTTGTACCTTCACAAGTTAAAAGAAGAAAAAGGTACCTTTAAAAAAAACCAGGTACAATGCATATTGGCTACTGAAAATTTTATACATAGTACACCAATAGCTCTCCTACATACTTCTGCCCATGAAGGACTACTTTTTAACATTAATTCCAGTAGGACGATAACAAATGTCAAGAGAAACATGTAGAGTTTTTTTTGTGGAAGAAAGCCTACACTGCATGATTAGGTTTAAGTTCCTTGAAGGCTCCAATCCTTGGCTTCAGGACTAACCAATCTTGGAGGTCTCCTGCTGGATTTGTCCCCCACCTTTATGGGACAGTCGTATCAAAACTGCCACCGATGGCCATTAAAGTCACATACACAGCAATAGTCTATAGCCTAGTCAAAGTCTGGGCTACTGAATGACTCGGGGAAGGCTTACAGTAAATGTTCAGCTACTCCCATCATGTTGCCTCCACTACAGTGACACTGTAAGCAATATAAACAGGAAGCTTTATTACTTCACAGAAACAGGAATTTTAGAACTAAAAACATTTACGGATTATACACTTCATTTACTCCTATCTGTTATCTTGAAAAAGTCCATGATAAGTTCTTTCAGGCAGTTATGATAATCTTGATTGCTTTCCCATTAATCAAAGGCATAATTTAGCTAGCAATCAGATTATACACATACTAAAGGTAAAGCAGGAAACGCAAATCAGTGTTCTGTTTGGTACATATCCCGTATATGTTTGATTACAAATCTTTCGAGGACATCATTTCTAGTCAATTATATTAAGATTGTTTCCATTTTCTTCCTTGCATGCAATCATTTGCATGCAAGAAAGTATCCCCAGAGTCCACGCTCCTTTTGGGCTCTATTAAGAGAGAGGCTGCTATATAACCATTGCAATTCACAATCAGAGATACATTTGAAACAGTTTATGTTCAGAGTAAGGAAGACGAACCAAGTACTTGCTTTCTAAGACTTTGTATGACCTACAATAGGTTGTTCTTATTTGCAGTCAAAGTATGTCACAAGGGTACTCCTGATAAGATATGAAAGGGCTCCTCTTCCTCTCTGAAAGGCTGAAATAATCTATGTTGGGGTTGTTTTTTTGGCATCTCAAACTAAGACCTAAACAAATGACAGAACAAGCCCTTACAACACAAAGTATCAAGCTAAAACAATTGTATTCCTTATACATTGTCCCCTAGAACCCAGTACCACCATTCCCAAAACTCAAGCCACTTAAAACATCACAGATAAGATGCTTCAACACCTATTGTCTATATAACCATGTTTTATCTTTAGCTCTTATTTCCCTTCTGTTTCTAAAAAAAATAAAAAGAAAAACCACAAAAGACTTTGAAGCCCCATGGATGGAGAGAATGGGTGTTTTGAGGGGGGACATTATTTTGTTATTTTGGTATCTCATGCTTTTGAACATTGAAGCTTATTTTCAACCCCAAGACTTGATGCCTGACAGCATCAAGGCAACTTCTTCCCCTTTTGCACCTCTGTTTTTCTTACTATTTACTAAAAAAATGTTTCCTTCAGTTACTTGCAGCTACTGCATTTAATTTCTGCAAGTACTTTGCTAATCAGCTTTCCACACCACACCAAAAAGCTACATTAAGACTTCCAGATGCTACTACTGACTTGAGATATCTGTTTGACTATATAAAAGTGTTTTGCTAAATTTTGAGCAGTCAGTTGACCTGGACACACAGATCTAGTCAGTTTGGAAAAAAAAGTAAAGCTAGAATTTCCCTTTTCCCTAGTTTCTTATCTGCACACACGAGCAATAACAGCTTCCGTTTCCCATGCTTTGTTTCTTTAGCATGGAAATCTCTGGCACAGGCTGTGTTCATATGACATTTAGAACAATCAGACTTTCAATTTCAGCTTGCATCATTATATATCATTTATAATGTCTAGGTGAAGTAGGCTTTTGAATCGTATTTTATCTTTCTCCCGCCCCCAGAGAAAAAGACCTGAATATCCCATGTGGAAGAGGCTAGGAGTTGAACTGCTTTACTATATACTATGGAAATAAATAAAAATAAATATATTGCTAAATAATTTTAGTGTACCACAAGAAGGGAAATGACTTCAAAAGTACAATGAAATCACTTGCACAACTGCAACTGACCGTAAATGCTCTTTGAAGCAGAGTTTTTCACAAGTCACACAGGCACTTACTCACTGTAGAGCCATCTGGTTTCAGAAAGAAGCATTTGTCAGGCATATCCAGGTACAGCTTTTACACGTACATTAGAAGACTAAATACTATGAATGCCAAAATCTGGAAGTTGCAGAGGCTAGATAAAATGCTTTCTCACGAAGGAATGTAGCAATTGCATCTTGATCCACTACTTTTGCTACTCATACAGCTTCTACACTCCAAAAGAGACTGTTTCCCAGCACTGGTTTGCTTTACCACAGAACTCTTCAAAAATTACAAGCACTGTACCAATAAGTTACTTTTTCCTCCAATAAAGAAAGTAAATGGAAGGAGAATGTAACAGAATGCTCTGCAAAAAGTAATTCTAAATTCTTAATTATGATTCACTTTATATTTTTATGTACCATATTTACAGAACAGTGAACATCAAGCTTTTTGGACCAAGAGAGATACAAAATTGACATATTAGCTGACATGAGCCTATTAGACTTTCCATTTTTACTGCCAGTACCATTCTGTGACAGAGCCTGGACTACAGTTACTCTTTAAGGACAAAAGTGACTTGCAGAACTCTGCCTAGGGAAGCATTACCTTAATGAAAAAGGGATAACCAGTTACTAAACATAAAAAAACAAAATGCAAGAACTGGCCAGAATATATTCTGTAAAAGCACAATACCAACTTCTACTCACTAGAGCTTGAAAAAGCCACACCTCAGTTGGCTTGAGCATAGAAGAGGATACAAAGGAGAGATGTAACCTATTAGTGGGCAGCACAGTTAAATCCAGAATCATTAACTAGATTCTGCTTCTTTTGGTCACCAGCTTCCACAGCTGCAGACATTCTTCAACTTAACCATACGCTAAACCAGGTGAAACCACAGTGAAATTCCTTTTCATTAAAGGTTAGAACAGCCTACACAAAGGATAAAATTACAGTAACACAAGTTTTTCCAAAATCAAAACTTTGCTACTGGGATGCAAAGGAAAGTCTTCTTGGCCAGATGCTTCTGCAAGTGGGCCACGAGTGTTTCTAGCTGCTAACAGAGGGCAGAGACAACTGAACAACCCCAGCAAGTATCTTCTTCATTTCAGGAGTTACTCCACTCTGGTTTTAGAAAGCCAGAAAACTCTGGTGTGCTGTCCCAAAACATGCTCCAGCAACCTCTAGCTGTGGAGACAAGACTTAGAAGAGGATCCTCCTGGGTCTAAAAGCTTAAACTGGAAGAAGAGGAAGAAGGACTGCCATGAGAACTATACCTTGACCTTGGCTGTTCAGTTGGGTGGAGGGAGTAGAAAACAGTAGAGCTAAGACTGCCAGGAGCAGTTTTTAAGCTTACACTGAGGAACTCAACCGTGATGCTGAGTTCTAAAAACTGTTTGAATTTTGCAACTGCAGGTAATATTTCTTTCAACAAGCCACATAAATTTAACTTGAAATACCCTTAAATATAGCAAATTTTATAATACAAAAATATATTTCAATCAAATTAAATTTTTCAATAAGCCATTCATTTACTGATACCATTTTCTTGATTTTTCTGAATGCATATTAAAATTTAAAAACACCTCAGCGAGCACTAAATGCTTGTGGATATTGTATCCTCGTGGTTAGCAAACTATATGCTTCCAAAGTGGTTCAGTCTGAAAAAATGTATTTAAAGAAATAAATAATATCAAGTTAAACCAGTCAATCCTCTACACAGCATCCTACAATGCAGATCTAACTTTTAAACATTTGTTATCAGCATTTCAATGAGACTAATTTTCTGAAGGTTTTCTAAACGTATCTACACGCACTCTGTACTCCATCCATAAGTTGAGTGTATAGAAAGAGACTGCCAATAAGTACTCTCACCCCAGCTCAAGCTTTTCACTACAGGCTCAGGGAAAACTCAACAATACAGAAAGGGAGAGCAGAATGCAAATCATTTTCTCCTCATAGAAGTTCATTAATTATAGTGATCAAAGCTGATCTGCTACCTCAATGGTATTTATGTTGGTGGGAGTCAGAAAACCAGACTGGACTACTCAGGCTGGTTTCAGAACCTTGAATTCTACTGAGCAGCTTAATGGCATCTTGAGAATGTGGCAAAGTTTTAGCCTCCTCTCCCAGCTTCCATGACAAGACACAGTCACCCAGCACCTGGGGTTTGCCAACAGTGAAGACAAACTGATGAAGGGCTCTCTGCTTGGGAGAAAGTACAAGACAACAAAAAGTATGAGATGTGGCAAGATGTTGTTACAGTCCTCCAACTGTGATGGAAAAGAAGCATTCTGAGGGATAGCCAGAAAGCCAGCACTCATTACCATCATGGCCAACATGTACATCCACTTTATTAAACTAGAGTTCAAACTAATAATCAATTGTAATTACAAGGGCTTCATAGACAGATGAGCAGCATAACAAAGATGAAGAACAGCATCTACAGAATTGAGTTTGTGCTCTAGCAACAAAGGACAATAGAAAGTCTCAGTTCTAAATGCTGTCTTTGTCTTTACTGGTGAGGTCTTCTCCTACGCCTTCCTGATCACGTATGAGCAACTGAGTCAGTTGAGAGAGGTGCTATTTGCACCAGAAGTCTAAATCACGCTCAAGACGTACAGGTAACATGGAACCAGAAGGGAGGGAGCTCATCGATGATGCTGTAAAGCTGCTGTCATCTCTGAAATGTCATGGTGAACAACTGAACTCCTCAATGACTGAAAAGGGCAAGCTTCTTGCCTCTCTTCCAAAAACATAACCTGGAATATCATGGAAACTACAGGTTGGTCTGCCTCATCTCAGTTCTCAAGAAAGTTACGGGAAGATGGAAACCATTTCCAAGCTCATCCAAGTGACTGGGAATAGCCAGCCTAGACTTGCCATAAGCAAATCAAGCTTGACAACACTGTTTGCTTTCAGAGATGAAATGACTACCTCTGAATGACAGCAGCATGCTTGGCGGTCTTTCATGTTAAGTTCAGAGGGGTTTTTGACATTGTCTCCCACAGTACCCTTGTATTCCAACTGGGGAGATGTGGACTGAATGGCTGGACAACAAGGGTTAGGGACTGACCAGCCAGGCTCAAAGAATAACGATCAGTGGCCAACTACAAATACTGCTTGACTCCCAAGGAATATTAGCAGGTCCAACATAATTATTTTCTTCAACCATTTCCACTATGGAATAGAGCACACCATCAGAAAGCTCACAGAGGACAATAAACTGGTGGAGTGCTTGATAATGCTGGATGGCAGAGCTGCCATTCAGAAGAAATGACAAGCTGGAGAAACACACTAAGAACTTTATGAAATGCAATCAAGGCAAAAACCAGAGCCCTGCACCTGGCACAAAACCACTCCACCCATTAGCACAGGTGGTGCAATAGCTGGCTAGGACCACTTCTGCACAAAAACGCAGAGGTTCTGATGGACAGCAGGTTGGACATGAATCAGCCACAGACTCTTGTGGCAATGAAAGTTAACCACATACCAGGCTGTGTTAGCAAGATTAAAGGCAGTGGGTTGAGAGGAGTGATTGTTCTTTCTGCTCAGCACTCATGCAGACTCAACTGGAATGCTGAGTCTGGTTTTCAGGTCACTTCCCCCTCCACCAAAGATGTCGACAAAGTGGAAAGAATCCAGAAGGCTGCTGCCACAATGGTTAACTGGTTGGAGGATACAAAATCTGAAGAGAGGCTGAGAGGGGCAGGCTTGTTTTACTTGCAGAGGAGAAGGCTACAGAGAGCTGGGAGTGGCATAACCTGATAGAAGTCTTCCACCACCAAAAGGTGAAGGTCATAGATAAGAGCTAGCCAGACTTTTCTCAGAGTTACAGAGCAAAAAGGTAGGAGGTAGAGATGACAACAGGCAGAAAACTGCAATGGGACATATGAAAAAAGAAAACTTTTAACCAGGAGAGTTTGTAAGCACTGAAACAGCGGCCCAGAAAGGTGGTGAAATCTCCACCCTTGAAAACTGTGAGAACTAGACAGGACCCTGAGCAACTCAAATGAGCTTTGAAGCTAGCCCAGATTCTAGCAGAAGCCTGTGAAATACACTGTCTGCAGAGGTCCTTGCCCACCTTGATTTTATGAATTGATCTAGAAAGAGACTGGATCATAGATCTCCATTGGTAATTTAGATACCAAATTCAACTCCATTAGAAGATATGAATGGCTGTACCTGCTAAAACCAAAAGTCCCCCCTCTGTCACTATCCTTTGTCTGACAACATCCACAGAGGGGCGGCACTCAAAAAAAAGGCAAGAACATAAATTTACTAATCTCAAATAGTGTCTTTGGCCTCTCAAGCTGGAGGTGGGAGTTCTACAGTAGAAACATCAGTGTTTCTCATCCATGAACTCCACTGCTTGCTGTTGACCTGTAGAGTTTTAGCATTGCAACATCCTGTGGTGAGACATTTCACAGCCTCACAGATTGTGTGAGGAAACATTCCTTGGTTTTGGCTTGTCAACTGCTAGCCTAATTTGAAACTCTTGTTTGTGTTTTGGAAGCAAAAAAAGGGAACATTTACTCTCCCATGCCTCTCATGTCTCTTGAGATTGGAAAGGCTCTTTCTAAACCATTCTTTGAATTCAGCCATTACATCTCTAATCCTTCTCGTCCTTCTATCGAGATTTTTCCAGTTTTACTACATGCTTTTTCAGGATAACAGAAGGGAGAAAATAAGAGCAACTCACAGTACTTGTGAAAAGAAACCATAGATACTCATTGCTACATAACGAGGTTCTCCATTCTTCCCCTTTCTCAACACTTGTCTGAAGTTTATCAATATTAATCTGATCATTTCCAGAAAACATTCATTATAACCTAAGATCTCACTGAGCAATGATGATTTTTTTTTACTCAGTTATTAGGTATTGGACTAGGACTGTTTTTCTTTCTACCATACCTAAAAACTTCATCACACTTCACTTGTCTATTGAACTTCCTCTATTTTAATACCCATTCAGTCTCTCATTCTTCTCTAATACCTCACACTCGGATTGTATCTGTAATTCCTTGATGATACATACTAAGACAATGGCAGTAACTGGATCATCTCAGCACTCTCTCTTCCACGCTGTTTGAACAGCTGAATACCAGCAGTACTGGCAGAGATGCCAGCAGAACCCTAACACCAACCTTCTTCATTACAGATGTCGGCTACTAAACCTTGATGTCTGCTTCTCTTGCCCAGTTACCTATCCACATAAGGACTTAAATCTTTTCTTTCAAGAGCTCCTTGTAACAGATATCTCAAAAAAGCATTCAGTAATATGAATAAACTATCAATTAAGTCCATCACCACCTTTTTTTAAACATAGAAGTCCAATCTCTTCACATTGCATGAGTTTCCTTTTAAAAAGCCACACTGACTGATAGACATTATTCCATATTTGATTACCCAGGATAGTATTTCTGCATCAATAAGCCATTGGGGCTGGAAGAGAAAAATCAATTACATGTATTGAGAATCTCACTGAAATTTTACTTAAAGTAGAAGCACCAAGAGTCTTCTACTTTTTTTTTTTACATAGCTATCAAAAATTATCCTCAGACTACTTCAGCATTTATTAGAAAATTTCAGGGAGAACTAGACACAGGAGAAATTTTCCCTAAGCCAAAAAAGCTTATTTATAAAAAGCATTACATCCAGCACTTCTGCTCCTTTAGAGGCATAGGATGATGCTAGGCTGAAGTATAATGGCTACTGCATGAGACCTCAGAAACCAGTCTGATGGTGCCCTTGAGTTTTCCTAACTGGTACGCAGTAATACTGAAAGCCTAAATTGCATGTGTTTCTTGCATAATTAAAATTCTGTGAAAATTTAAGCTTTTATTCCCCCTTAAGTCTTGAGCCTTACACTACATCTTTAACACACAAGTTCTTAAACTGATCTGGTCACATCCTACAATACATGCTGGATTCCTTCTTCACTTACGCAGATCCAAACAAAGAATTCCAAATAGAAGTGGGAACTAGAACCCAAACAATCTCTTTAAATCACCACATTAATTAAAGAGTTTCTACCCCACAGTAACTGCATATAGGTAAGTAGTTCAGATGTAACTGAAAGAAACATTAAAAACCCAGTTGGTACAGGTATCATTTCATTGCTGGAGATTCTAAAAATCAGAGCAATACTTCAAAAAAGTAACCACGATTGAAGGAAGAATTATTTGCTGGTGAAAGTAAGACCATTAATCATTCCCCAGACTCCTGTTAACAGGAAATTTCAAAGGTTTATTTTCTAAAAACTGATTTTCACAGAAAACAGTATGGACAACAGAGAAACATCTTTTACATCAGTTTGCCACTCTGTAAAAGAATTTCTTCCTGTATTTGGAGAAAAGCTCATCAGGTCTAACTTGACAGCAGAACCAATTCATACGCATGGAAGTTTTAACTGTATATCCTGACTTTACTGCTGTCTGTGTGAATCATCCTTCTTTAACATTAGCCTCCTGGGTAAAAAGCAACTCCTTGCCACATAGCATGGATTTTTAATTTATTTTTTTTTTTAAACACAAATGCCTATGTTGTGTGTCTTTTCAAATGAACTGGATCATGGGCAGGAGGGAATTTGAAATGGATTGTTAAAAATTTTTAGGTACATGAAGTCAGATAACTAGTGGGAAGAAAAAAAGTTTCAAGAAAAATAGATGAGTCCTACCAGATTAGGCTGGGGAAACCATTACAGAACTATGCTCTCCTTTCAAGGGTCAGGAAAATGATGTGCTTCCTCTCCTCAACTGTGTTAGCCTATAACACCTGAAAAGCATCAGAGATTTGCATGAATCTACAGGTCTCCAAGGTAATTCAGCTGAAGATTCTGAGGCATAAATAGGCTTTTTCAAATGCCATATATTATGCTTTTATGAAATTAAGCCTAGCCACAGATAGGTAGGGAAAAGAAAGCGAGAAGTGTAGTGATGAAACTGCATTTCAAAAAAAACAGAAGCATAGATAACTCAGCTCTACTTTATGCAAGAGGAAAGAAGAAGCGGAAATATGGAAGGAAAAGCAAGCATCTCCCAAACACCTTTAATAAACAATGTTAAGAGAAAAGGTAAACCCAGCAAGAAACACTTCTGAGCATTAAGCTGCTTCCTTGAGACTAAGTTAGACCACCATGCTCACCTCCAACAAAACACACAAGTAGAGGACACCTGGTATACATGATGTAATTTTGAAAGAGGCAGGGTACAAGCAACTAGAACAAATTTTCCCTCCAATGAAAAAAATTAAGCATTTCCATGCAGAACTACTGAAAATTACTGTATTTTTTTTTTTACAGAAATTATTATGAATTTTTTTCTCCCTCTAAGTCTTGAATTATTTCAGAACTGAGTCAGTATCATTATTTGTTACTGATCTCATCCAAATGTAAATTCTATCACCACTTATTCACAGAATGAATTCTTATCTTATCAATCCCTTGAAATACTAATTTTTTTCCTGATTTTGCCTACAAGGAAAATTTAGAATAAAGTAGAAGTAGTGTAATTCAGGAATGAGAAGCTTGGACTTAGGTTTAACTAGGTACAAGCATTAATATAAACTCTTTAAGAGATACAGATGAAAAGAGACAAAATAATTTCATAAACCTAAATGCAGTTGCAGATCATTTGGATTAAAAAAATAGTTCTTTCAGTTTCAATGTTTTTGAAGTGTCAAGCCTAGTTGCTTCCCTTAGTTAAAAACATGTCAGTGTTACAACTCAGGAAGACAGCGCTGCATATTCTAGAGCAGCTGTGTCTAGAAAGAAAATAGAATTCTAATACTCAAAGCTGCTACTTCAATACAGGAGAGAATTAGCAGTGAAAATTCTTGGATGATCCATCTGCTACACACACTTCCTCAACAGAAGCAATTATAATCCTTCAAAATATTGTCCTTTCACACAAACTGCTAGTAACTTATTACTGAATACATTACCAACTTCTGAACAAGGCTTCCAACAAGAAAATTGAGTGCTTTACAAAGCCATTTTACAGTTATATAAAATTCTTGCATCCTTATGTAAGCAAAGTGACAGCCATTTTAGAGTCCTGTCTAGAGCCACACCAGGGACATCAGAGACCAGTTGTTTTCAATACACTTCTTTCTAGCTGCCACCTTGGACTCATGCCTCATAAGACATTTTTGCTTTTCTCTTCTTAGTAGAAATATTTGAGTACTAACAAAAAGCTAAGCATTCCTCCCTGTCCAAAGAAGCAGTTGAGTTGCAAAGCTAAGGTCACACAGCAGGTTTGTGTTCCGAGCAAGTCCTTTCATTTGTTTGGATCCTTCCTTCTACAAATATTTGTTCATTATAATCACAGTATCACCTCTTTAAATGAAAGAGGTCCCTGTACTCTTGTGTTTGCACAGCCCAGACACCACGATACTGGCTGGAGCCCTTAGGCTACAGATCCTCCCTTCCAGTCAGATTGCTCCCAAAAACCTATTCCAACTGAACAGCATTTCTCCTAGGACAAGTAATTAAGGATTGATTCAGCAGACCTGCATCAGAATACATGGATGACTGAAGTTCTACTTAATACATTACCTGTTTTACTTTAGTTCTCACTAGTTTACAACACAAGGTAATCCAAAGAGGACTCAAAAAAAATCTGAGGTGAATCAGAAGTAGGTTGTGAAGCAGTTAAATTACTGTCTATCAAGACAAAGCTATCTTAACAGAAACTTGCTTTATTTAAATAAGCAATAATGTATTGTAAGTAATCAACAGAGTGTATTCCACATTCTGGGTTAGCAAATACTTCCTATGGGGTGTATCTCAAGGCTGCAATCTATAGGAGGCCAAGTATACAATGAAGGCAGCTTCTTACAAAGACTGCTGGATTTTGCCAGCGTGCCCTTAGAGCAAATACCCATCTGCCAAAACAGTTCCTTCCTAAATCTGTGGGTCCAAAAGGTGCCCTGTTATGCTGATTAATACAGAAACTACTGAAAGACCATGGGAAGAGGTTTAGACAGGCCAGAAAAACTGACAATGGATAGTCCATAATATCTTTAAGAGCTCCACTCTATTACACCAGGTTGTGAAGCCTTTTCCTCATATTACAGTATCTGGCAAATGTTTGAAGCTCATCTTTACTCCCATTTCCTCTTGAAAAACATTCACTATGCAAACAGTCAAAGATTTCACAGATATTCTTACTTTATGTCAACATTGAAAGACCCCGACACATTAGCTACCATACAAACATATTATTTCTATACCAGAAAAACATACACAGACCAAACTCACAAGGTCACAGGGCACTGTCCTGTGAAAACACTACAAACCAAGTATGCTGTAACTATGAATTGCAACATCAGAGAAGTATTCCCTTTGAAGACACTAACAGGAGGTCTTCTGTAAAATGTTTGAGAGTATTTTTCTTGAAGTATTTTCCTACAGGAAATGGAGTACTGATAATCATAGAACGGCTTAGGTTGGAAGGGACCCTAGAGATCATAATCAAGCAACATCTCTAGCTCATGGCCACACCTGTTAGTTATTGCCTTTTACTCTGGGCTTTTTTCCATCATTAATCACTTCAAAATGTGTTTTATAGCAAGTGGGAGAAGAGACCAATTCCCACAGGGGCTGTCTCCTACTTGAGTTGCTTTCCAATATCAAACTTCTTCTGAAGTCCCACCATATCAGATTTTTCATAAAACACAAGAGCACAGAGCCCAGCGCAGGAGAACAGCAGCAGCACAAAGGATGTCACCCTTGTTTGCTGACACACACACGGGATGTGTCGAAAGAGGAAGTACATTATTCAGCCACACACGAATGCTCGGTATGGACATTCGGTGCATGCTCGGTGAGTCACAGCATCCACTCTGAAGCTGGATTTAGGGGAGATACGAGCATTCACACCAAGTTAACACATAGCCGACTGCTACTAATATCCATGTTTAGTTTATTGTGACAGCCTTCTACTTGAAGAGCACTTCACAAATCAGGTAACGAGAGAAGTGCCATACAGATTTATTTTGTACACTGATGTACTGACAGTGCGTTAGATGTCACAAGTTTTGTTCCTTCCATCCTTCTCAAGTTCTGCCTGTACCATTTCCACTGAACAACTTTTGCAGCAGTATTTCCAAAGTTTCGACAAAGTACTCTGTGGCTCATAATATCAAAGTGTAAAGCTATGTTCAAAAACAACAACTTAGAGCAAAGCTATAAACAGGGTTAAAAATAAAGTAGTGAAACAATTATGCAAAAACTTGATCTTGCACCTTTTCTGCTTCAGTGGGAAAGTAAGGTGACCTGAACTGTTTAACATCTTCATTAGTGACCTAGACAATGGGTCAAAGTGCACTTCTAAAGTCTGCAGATGATACAAAACTGGGAGGAGCTGTTAAAATGCCAGATGGTTGCACTGCCATTCAGAGGGTCCTCAACAGGCTGGAGGAATGGGCAGACAAGAACCTAATGAAATTCAAAGGGAAATGTCAAGTCCTACCCTTGGGAAGGAACAACCACATGCACCAGAACATGCTGGAGACCAACAGCTTGGAAAGCTGGGAGTCCTGATGGACAAGTTGCCCATGAGGCAGAATGTGACCCTACAACAAAGGCAGCCAAGAGCACCCTGGGCTGTGTTAGGAAGAACATTGCCAGCAGATCAAGCAAGACAATCCTTCCCCTCTGCTCAGCATGAACTAGACCCATCCAAATGCTATGTCCATTTCTGAGCCTCCAGTATGAGAGAGACATGGACATACTTGGGCAAGCAAAGCAGAAGGCCACACAGATTACTAACAGATTGGAGCATCTGACATATGACCAGAGGCAAAGAGCTGGAATTGTTTAACCTTGAGATGAAAAGGCTCCAGAGAGGTCTTATCAATGTGTATAAATGCCTGATGAGGGGAGTAAAGAAGATGGAGCCAGACTACTCTCAGCAGCACCCAGTAAAAGGACAAGATGCAACGAACACAAATTGAAATGCAGAAGATTCCATGTAAACTAAAGTTTTTTTTTCATACCATAACAGCAGTCAAACACTGCAACAGTTTTGCCTAGAGAGGCTGGTGTCTCCATCTTGGAGATAATCAAGAACAGTCTCAACGTGGCCCTGTGCAATCTGCTCCAGTTGACCTTGTTTTGAGGAGAGGCTACAGGATTAGACTGTCTCCATTGGGCCTTTCTCACCTCAGCTATTCTACAGTTAGACTCAGGACAGACACAACACACGCTTCGTATAATCCTGTTCTCCTATCTGTTCCCCTCTTCAGCAATCAGGTAAACACGTTATTTCCATAAGAAATTAATACCTTATTAAATCTGCTACTGGTATTTCCCCTGCCACAGCTGCCAACAAAAGAAGCCAAACAGTAGCTTTGAGAAGATGCTCAAGTATTCTGTGCTTCTACAGCTCTCCTTCTGATCAGCTGTTTGGTTTTTTTTTTTTGAAGCACTTGCAGCCCAGCTAACCCTAAACTGTTGCCAACAAACAGCCCAGATAAGAATGTCTTGACAAGTGATCATCCCAGCTTTTAGGTCTTCCATCTTCCAGTTTTAGGGTCTTACTCCATATAGTTCGCTAGTTCAGTTTAATAATTATTCAGACTTCCAGAGATATGGATGAATTATCTAGTTTCCTGTCATCACTTGTTTATTAGTATTTCAGCAGAGAACTATGATAACAATGTTCGCATTCATTCGTTTTTAAATTGTCAGCTTTCATGTTCCACGCTCTTGTAAGAGACTAGCATAATTCCCTATCAGTAGGCTTTTCTTAAAAAAAGGATTCCACAGCAGTTTGCAGAAAGAATAGCTGGCAACCTTCTCGTCCTTGAGAAGGGAGGAGGGATTGGAGTGTGGGGAAATACTGAAGTATTATTTTGTACACTCAAATAGCTTCCCTAGACTCAGCTGAAGAAGTCTATTTACTTCCCCTGAGCTGAACTGTTGAAGACTAGCTGAAGCATTTCCACTCCAGCAGCAACCACAATTTAGTGCTGGAAAAGGGATTTCCCTTTGCAGTTTTAAGCGCTCTTGCACATGAAAGGCACTCTGTGGAACATACTGTAAATGTGGAGCTATTACACAACTATTATCTAGTGATGTTGGCATGAGGAAGCTAGAGGAAGAAAACAGGAAGGATATAAATACAAGTCTGTAATCTTTTATATTTCACTCACACCAGGGAAAATCACCAGTGCGTGGAGCACAAAGAGATATATCTGAGCTACTGTGTTGGTGGAAAAAGTTAAAAAAATTAAAATTACATGCACTCATTTCACACAGTGTTTGAATCAACTGGAAATAAAACTTCAGAGAGGCTCAGTCCCACAGAAACTTGTAGGCACCTGTCTTCTAAGGAAGAAAATGGTATTTGATATCAGCTTACTTTAGTAGACTTTAGCCTTAAGTGTTCATTTCTACCTGCTGCTTTTTTAACTCCACCACTAAAATGTTTTGATGTATGACTCACAGTTAAGAACATTTAAGAGGATACATTCAAAAGATTTGAGCAGACACTGTTCTGGCAGGATTTTTAAACAATGAAAAACTCTATTAAAGATTACAGAAACAACCCAGAAGTTGAATGGGTGTTGGGAAGAATCAATAAACATCACCTTTGCTAGGAAATTAAGAGTTTCAGTGCAAGGGTGTCTCACACTCTTGCTATTTAGCTGCCTAACTTTATAAACAACATTCCATTCTCTTATGTATATTTTTGTTAAGATTTTTCAGGGAAAAAGAATGCTTGTGGAAATAAAAGAATCAGTCCAAAATATTCTCTACCTTATAAATGGCTGGCACCTTGACAATTCATCTTAAGTCATAAGCAGCAAAACAAAAAACTCACTGATCCTCACTGCCAGTAATTTTTCAGGTATGTACCAAGCAAAGCTGTGATAACAACGGGAACACATCTAAAATGCAGTCTTAGAACAACCTACTTAACTTCAAATGCCTCCATGTTATTCTGACTGTGGAAAGTGCTAGAGCACTCTCTAACGCTATTTTAGAATTTAAGCCTGGTGCTATCAGCTTTAAACTACTATAGAAAGACGCCTTCATGTGTAAAATGGGAATCAATACTTCATCCTTCTGCTTCTTGGACCTATGTAAAATGAAGCTAGGAGAGAGGAGGAGTAGGACATGCTCAAGAACATGGATAGAAAGCCTGCAAAACAAACACTGCAAAGAGCACACAGTACTTAGTGTGTGAAAGTGCAGCATGATCTCAGCACAATAAAGTTTACTTCGCATAAACATCTTCTATAGATGAAAAAACGTTGAAACACTGACAGGAGAGATGTTTAAATAAGCATTTTGCAATAGAGAGCTTTCTCCTAGCTCCCTTCCACGGTTACTGCCATTAACATAGCAAACCACAGTATATTCAACACAAGACTTCAAACAAAGGTTTCCATTGATTCCTATGAGCATCATACTTCCAGTTCAACAGTTCTTAGAGGCGATGACCTTAACGCTCAGCACCGGGTCCTTCATTTGCTTTACAATACCTAAAGCCAAAGACCAGCTATGCAGTCATGGGAGACTACCATCCTTCAGAGAGAGCCGGTACCTTAACGAACACTCCGTGCTTTTACCAAACCGTAAGTATTTCGCTTACTCGTCTCTACAGGCCTCCAGCCTTTCCCAGTATGTTTGCCCCTTTTCATTTGTGAAGCTCATCTCCATCTTTGGGGGACTAAGAAGCCAGGGAACCATATTCTACTACCACCTCCACTCCCTCCCCTTTAACGTCTCCTAACAACGCCACGTAGATTCAGCTAATCATCTGAGACGAGCGTTTACAGCAACCCTCGGTCGCCCCAAACCATCATCCACACGCCCCCAAAACCTCTCCCCCAGCCTGGCTCCATCCCCCCACCCCCTCACATCACCCTACAACCACAGCTTCGCCTTCCTACAAGGACCTGACTCCCCCTCTCCCTCCTCGGCCAGCTCCTCCAGCTCTCCACGACCCCTTTTTTGTGTCCCTCGCATGGCCGAGGGCCTCCCCCTTCACCTCAGGGCACGGAGACACCCAAGGAGAGCAGCATATTCCAGGCACGTCCCTCACCCTCCGCGGAGGGGGAGGGGAAGAGGAGCCGTGGCGATAGAAGCCGAGACGTCAAGCGGAGGGAGGAAAACGGGGACGGGCCGGGCAGCTGCATCAGGGGAACCCCTCCGGACCGCCACCTCGCAGCCCCGGGGGCTCCTGAGGCGGGGAGCGGGAAGGAAGGAAGGGGCGGCCGGGGCGCCCGGCTCGCCAAGCCCTCAGCCCCGCCTCAGCGCTGCCCCGGCGGGGCGCCGGCGGCTTTCCCCGTCTCCCCCGTGCCGGGGGAAGGAGGAGGAGGCTCGGCACCCACCTTGAGAGTGGGATACTCCTGCACCTTCAAAGTCATTGAGAGCTGAGCAGCTGATTCCTGCACCGCCATCTTGGATTAGGCACCAACCTCCTCCTCCTCCTCCCCCGCCCTCACCCAGCCCGCAGCGGAGCGGAGGGAGCTACCTACAGGGCGCGCGGCATGACGGGCAATCAAGGCCTTCCTCCGCCCCATCCCTAATGGAGACGGGACGAACCAACGGCG
>VZZY01002792.1:74069-160746 GCA_013400335.1 Eurystomus gularis
AGGGGTTTGCCTCTTTTTTTTCCTTGGTTTTTTTTTTGTTGTTGGTTGGGTTTTCGGGCTTCCACCCGTACCTGTAGAGAGCTGCGGCTCTCTCTGGCCGGTGGAACGCTGCACTTGTCTTGCTGATCCCTGTTCAGTCCCCGAGAGTGGCCCACGGGAGTTGGTGGGCCGTAAGGTGAAAAGCACCGGTTTCAATGAGCACTAACTCTTCTGCTGAGCATATGTGAGTGTTTCCATATAAAAAAAAAAAAAAAAGAGGCGGATCCTGCAGACTCCCTTCTACTTGTGTGTCTGGGGATTAAAAACGCTCTTAGAGTATTAATCTAATGGCTATTGCCATAAAAGTTACTTTCTTGATACTTTGTGTCTTGAGATTCAACCACATGTGCCCTCTTCATACCCTACATGAAGTTTCTCACTGATTTGACCACCTTAGCGAGCAAGACAGCAAGCACTCTGTCAGACCTTGATGCTATTTGGTTTGCAGCATAACAGTAAGAAGGTGGAAGCGTACTGATCAGGAGATCTATGTGCAGTGACATAAACTTTTCTTGTTGAAGTTGGTGGCAGAACTTTGGTTTCTTGATACAGGTGCTTGCCATTGTCAGCAGATATGTTTCAGGTAGTGTGCTGTTGTGGTTTGAGGCTTTAAAGAGGCCCCAAAAACCTGTATCCATTAATAATCGTGGTTTTGCTATCTTTTTCTAAACTTTGTGGTTATGTTGTTTCTGCTCTGCAGAAGAGTGTCGAAAAATAAACACGGGTATTTCTAGGAAGGTAAAACACATTTAACTTTCATGGTTTGAAAAAGCAAGTCATATTTAACAAGTGTGTTTCTTAGAATATTTGGTAACATTATTTATTTCCAATGTGCAGAGAACCCATTGCACTGAGAGAGCATCTTCCATCCACCACAAAGAGCTGGTTGTAAATAAAATGTGTGAAGTCATGTAGCTGAGTGTTAGATTCTTTTCAGCTTTGGAGCGCAAACTATTTACGTGTGTTTACTCTCAGCTGCCCTGACATTCAGTCTGGTACTGACCATAATCAGCAAATGTCTGCCTAAATGTAATTTGCCAAGCCCACACCAGGTGTGAAGCCTTTGTTTAAAAGGTGTATTAGTAAAAACATTTGTGTGAGTTACACCTGGGATTAACGTTCATGTCTAGACATGATCTTGGGGCCGGATTCTGCAAAAGGATTTGTGACAGGAGGATTTTTGACTCTGCTAAGGCTCTGTGCGGGGAACGGTTCACCTGAGCTTGTCAAGGGGAGCACTGAAAACTTAGCTCCACTGTTGCTGTATTTGCAAACAACCATGTGGCATTTTAAATTCTTCCTTTTGTTCCTTCCTGTCTTAAATGTTCTGTAAGCTGGTATTTAGAAGGAAATTTGCTTGTTCAATATCCCATATCATTGGTGTTACTGAAGAGCTTGAACTTGGCATAGTTTCTCTCTTTAAGCCTGTGATGCTTGTAGGGACTGAAGAAATGTGACTTTCCATGTAATTAGTGAGGTCTTGTATATCTTTCTCCAAAACATTTATTTGCAACAGATTTTTTTAGTATGTGATTTGTTAATGGTCCTTTCTGATAATACAGTGGCTAATTTAACATAAAGCAAACATTCTGCAGCTACAGGCTTTGTGCTCAGATTGTATCTGTCTTTAGACTGTAGAATTATTGGTGAAGGTTTGTCAGACATTAGTAGCCAAAGTTAAAGGGTTTGCTTAATGGAACAGATGGCCAAGCAACCATCATGTCAGAGAAAACAGCATGTATTCCGTGTATTCTTAGTTTAACACAAGAGGGAGCATGTCTAATCTTTAACCTTTAAATATTGCAACTTCAGAGAGGAAGCTTTAAGTGTTGAGTGTCAACTAATCTATGTTCTAGGCTCCATGTGCAAATATTGATACAACCTATGTGTATTTCTGGCATGTTTTCAACTTCAGGTTGCAGCTGTTGATTTATAATATAAATGTTGGCATGATGAATGTGGAGATAAGAACTAGGCTAATGATCTTCTGAGCTTCTTAAAATCTGTAGATTCCTGCTGAATTTAACAAAAAATTTATGGCTATTGTTATGCCTGGGTATAGTTATTCATACACAGAGGTTGTACTTTGTTCTTTAATATTAGGTTAATAAATATCTTCTGCTTAACCTACCATACAAACTTATAAAGTTGAGGCTTAATTTAATTAAATTTAGTTTAATTACCAATACAACTTTGTTTTTACCGTTCTTATAAATTCTTCCGCTTCATTGTTAAATAGGAAATACAAATTGGGATCTACTGAGAAGGTTTGTGTACCGCATCTTGTTTTATTTGTCCTTGTCCCCCAGCAGTGCCAAAGGAAGAATAAAAATCAGCTTCCATTTTGTATTTCTTGGCATTGTCCAGTTGAATCACAAACTATTAACGTTTGTTCTCATTTAGTGTCTTACTACTATGAATTAGCAATTAGTTAAAATTAAACACTGCGTGCAGAATATTCCAGACCTTTAGGAGAATCTTACTCATTTGATGGCATCTTAAAAGTATTTCCAATAGTTTTCCTCTTTGCTCCAGATTAATGATTAGTGAAAAGTGTGTCTACCATTACACATTGCATGCAAATGACCTATCTTTAAAAACTGTGAATAGTCTGTGTATTATTTGGTAGAGCAAAGCAGAAGCCTTAGTGCTCTGCTTCCACATGCTGAAGAAAACTGCTGTGGGTTGAGATTTTACTACACTTGCTTCTCTTTCCTCTTTGTGAGCACTATAACCTCTGTGCCAGCGTGGCAGAAGTGAATGTGTGTCCATCATTTTTCACTTTAGCAGATGAAGTTGGCACAAGCCAGTGACCTAAAACCCTGTGTTGGGTCAGGTAGGAGCACAGGTTGCCCCACTGGCCAGAAGAGCCCTGAGCAGATGGGTAGTGATTGTACTGTCCAACTTATAATGGAGAAGTAGAAGCATTCACTGTGGTCTTCTGGTGTCTTACGATGTTTGTGAAATATTTAGGGCCTCACCTTTAACCTATGTTAATGTTTTCTTCTGAATAATGGGAGAAATGTTGGTATTTTTTTACCAACTACTATGCACAGCATTGACAGAAGAAGGTGTTAATATCAAAGCAGCTTGTCTTCAAAATATGCCAGGCAGCTGTCTTTGTTTGTAAGACAGAAGTGCAAGATGACCTGTGCTAACATCAGACACCTCGAGGCAGATATCCAGGAAGTGTAAGGACTTTTAGAAGATAATGAGGATGAGACAATTCTTACTGGGGAAATTTTGCTTTACTGGGTTTTTTTTGCAGCAACTGAGCATTTTTAATGGATTGCTCCTTTTTAATGGAAGCTCC
Source organism: Eurystomus gularis (assembly GCA_013400335.1). NCBI lineage: Eukaryota > Metazoa > Chordata > Aves > Coraciiformes > Coraciidae > Eurystomus > Eurystomus gularis. Next base: position 77,422 of record VZZY01002792.1, read on the forward strand.
TTCATTTTATATAATACGTGTGCACCAGTACTGCGGAGTCAGAAATTCCTGGAGAGCAGAGAAACACCCTCTGAACAAGCGTAGATATGCTGAGGTTTGTAAGGCTCCGATGAGCGGCCTGTTGTCTTGGCTATTCCCTATCAGTCTAAAGGGGCAAAACATATGCTTTGGTTTTCTTGCCCAGCAGACTTAGGCCGTTGTACAACTTTTACATTAAGGCCATATTTTTACTTTAAGAGAAAGTCATAATATGACTGTATAGGGTTGGTTTGGGGTTTTTTTCTTGTCTTGTTATTTTAAGCGTCTAGCCCAAAAAAATGTATTAGTGTCTGGCTTATGTAAATAGGTTGGAGAAGTTGGTGGCTTTATTTCTGTATCTGAGAGGAAATTACCAAGAGGGTAAAAAAACCCCAACAAACAAACAAAAAGTCCCCCACCCCACAACAAACCCCTGGATTCCCAGCAGCAGGCAAGATTGCCCCGATGGCCGCGGCTTCCAGCATCATTGTAAAATAGTAATTGCTGGTCAAACTCTTTGCTTCCTTATTTTAGCATGATTATAAGGAGGATTTCCTTATCTGGGGGAAATGTAGGTGCACTCAGCAATTGAGGTTACAAAGTTGCCGTAGAGGATTAGAGCTGAGACCTCGGTAGAGGCCATTGTCTGCCCTGAATCAGCGCTGGGAGCACAGTTCGGTATCTCTGTGCCTCATCTGGGACCTTTCAGGCAGTGCGTTGCCTCTAGAAGTTGTTTGGAAATTACGCCATGTTTACGCAAACCGGTTTTTAGGTGTCAAAATATTTATTAATTTGTTTTTATTAAAAAAATAAAAATAAAAGTGGGGCAAAATTCAGATCAAATGGTGCAATTGTGCACCATACAGATCAAATTCTGGTGAAAGCTCTAAAAAAGAAGAGTTGTATTTGCATCAGAAATGGCTTGTGGGACCTGCTGATAAAGTGCACAGACTCCCGTAACTTTCTGAATGGTCGAAATGGATGTTTGAAAATGCAGAGGGGAGGGGGGTTTACCTGGGGGCAGGGTTGTTTGTTTGTTTTTTTTAGCCGTGAGCAACTGAATTTCTTTGCTTTCCGAGTTCCAGCCCCCTGAAAAATGGGGGGGTTTAGAAAGAAAGCGCTGACACAGCCTTCACCACAGAGCAGTGCCCTGCGCGCTGCTGCAATAATTGCCCAGGCGGTGTTTTCTCCTTTCCTGCCATTGTGCTGTACATCCCTTTGAATCCACGCCGGTTTTAACTTTCCCAAAGTTTACTGTTATTTAAAAGCCCACCCGGCGTGTGCGGCAGGAGGGCAGAGGAGCGAGGCTGGCAGAGGAGCATGGACTTGTTCATCTCCGCCTGATCTTGTCAGTACCAGCAGAGCAGAGGGAGAGGAACTCCGGCTGGGGCAGCGCTCCAAAGGTCTGTCTGTTATTTTTATACCTCAAGGACGGCTTCCCGGGCAGCCGCGCCGTGTGCGGGGCGTCGCTGGCGCTCCGGGGGCTCCGTGCTCGCCGGTGCGGGTGCGGGGAGCCCGGTTCGGTTGCGGGAGAGGGGCTTTTGCCTCGGTCTGTGGCGGAGGGAGCGAGTGTGAGCGTGTGTGAGAGTGTGTGTGTGTGTGTGTGTGTGTGCTGCGAGCGGGGAGCCGCTGAAGAAGAAGAAACCCTGTTGGTTCTCCATGCAAATGACCGCTTTGCTTGTAACAAAAGCCTTGATGTTGGGCTTGGAAAAATGATCTGACAGTGTAACCACCCCAGGCCACTTTCGCCATGTTTTTGTTTATTCATGTTTCATTCCGTTTTCCCTAGCTATCTCGCAGATGTTTTCAATTTTTTTTTGCCGTTTTGGCTTTTTCGTTGTTGTTGTTGTTGTTTTAACACCGTTGAGGCTTTTCGGAGTTAGCGAGGAAATGTGTGAAAGAATGTTAACAAAACAGAGAGGTGTTGCAGATGTTTAGACTTTAGTTCTTGCGTTGCGCCTGACGATGCTGGCAAAGGGCTTCAGAGCACATGAAGGAACGTAAGAAGCATCTGTTTTAACTGCCGAGCTTGTAATTTCGAAATGTGCCCATTGTAACTTGAATATTCACATAAACAGATGAAGCGAGCACGTTCCCGGTGCAGTGTGGCGAGTCGAGATCTCATTTGTTCGGTAGTGTTTTAGGGAAGGAGGGGGGGGGGAAAAAATAGGCGAGTAAAAGCAAGGAAAGGAATATCTGTGACACAACATGTATGCTCCTAGATAAACTCCTGCCATCTCGGAGTGCCTTTAAATATTTGAACAGCTTCTGTGAAGTCAAATAAAATTGGTTACCATGAGAAACAACAAAAAAAAGTCTAATAGAATAGTTGAGCACACTGATGAAAATCTGAATGTACAATTGTTTCAGGATCATTCAAAGAATTGGATTGGACAGAAAATCTTTTAAATAACAGGCATAGTAACACATTTAAACATTTTTTAGCTCCTGGAAAACAACACAGTACAGAAATAGCAGAGGTGGATGGTACGTTATCTTACAGTCTCATAAATTGAAATGTAATTGTCTACTAATGATATAAAAATCTGTCTGTTTTTAGGATTTTGTGCTTGTTGAATGTGTCGAGGCATACACAAATAAAAATCTGAAATCTTAAAGGACAATGATTCAAGGTCCAGAGCCAGTGGTTAAATCAGATGTGGTAACTATGGTGAGAGGTAAAGTTACTTAGCTCCTCACAGACCATGCATATGTGGATTTCTTTTTGTTTAATGGAGATTAAAGAGGAAAGGATTAGAAAATCTAAAGAGAAATTTTGAGCAGGAGACCTGTAGCCTTGCTCTGGGAATTAACACTGAGGAGGCTTTTAGAACAGAGGCAGGGTGGAAGTAAACACTCTCTTGTAGCATATATAGATGATAATTCTAGAAAGGAGTCTTTCTGGTTGGGAATATCAACAGCAGCTCATGCATACAGGAATGAAATCAATCCTCTCCATATTAAAATAATCCTCCTACTCCAACGAAACAAAACCAGAACCCAGCACAGGTTTTTACATTACCAAGTGACAGCATAAAATCAGGTAAAGTGTGATACTCTGAATTAATTCATTTTAGCTTCTTGCAGAATTAAGAAATATTGATTAGTTTGGATTGCATAGCATTCCTATTTTTAAACATACATATGATATGTATTTAGGATTTATTTATTTTTCAAAATTCAGTAATGGTGGTCTTACAAAGTGGAAAATAAAATCAGAGCTTAGTGTTGTAGCTGGTCAATGGCGGAGTTTGAACTGCAGCCAGGGAGACTTTGACCATGATTCTGATTTTCCTTTAGTTCAGAGGGTTCAGCATCACCCTGAGTTTTTCAGGGAAGAACTTCAGATTATGTTGCTCAGCTCAGAGGGATATGGGAAGGAGTGTTACGCTTGCACATAAGTCATATGTTTTGAAATAATCACCAGAGATACTAATTAGTGATTATTTATTTGGAATACTTAGGAAACAGAAAGGAGAGAGGTCAGGTTTAATTTCCAATTATAGAGGGACCATTTCCCTATAACAGTGAAATTTGCAGTGACAGTGCAGAGACCTCTTGGGAATGTGAGGTGTGTTCAGCTTTCTAGTAATAAGAGGTAAAAGGTACTGGGGTTTTGGTGATGTCTTAGAAACATCATTAATAAAACATTTGAAAGTTTTGAGTTTCCCCTCTTCCCTGCCCGATATTATGGATGAAAAAAAACTTAGGAGGAGTCCGCAGGGGAACTAGTAGTTCAGCATAGTCTAGACGCTTGGTGTGAAAAGTTTTAAGGTGTTTACAAATTTCCTAGGAAACACTTCTAGCTTTTTGTAGGGTGTAATCACACACTTTTCTCTCCAAAGTGTTCTAAGAGTGTGTTATCAGATACCTGTTTAGGAGACTGTGTTTGCTGCTATGGCGCAACTCTGCGGGGCGAAGCTGTGAATGGGATGCACGCTTTTGGACTTTGGGCAAAATGGTAAATAACAGACCCAACAGCAACGTAATTCACATTTCTTGCAAATTATTTTCACGATAGAAATTATTAACTCAAAATTTATCGATTTTTGGTTTTAAATTGCCTTTTCTTGAAAGGTATTAAAAACTTACTAATTGCATTCTGCCCTGATAGGGAGGAAAAGAAATTCCATTGCTGTTGTTAGTGGACAATGTTTTGCTATTCTCCTGTTGTTGGAATTGACATTTGTATGGAATGGTACATTACTGCCTTGAAAATAGATTATTATTGCAGATAAAAGAAATTATTTATATGAAGGTTGCTGGTTTAGATTGAAGCAGAAAGCTTCTGTAAACTAGAGCAAAATTCAAGTATAGCTATCGATGTGTGACAATTCGTTTCATTGTTCAATGTATTTTGAAATTGTTCTATCATCCTCCTTTATTAGGATGTACTATATTTAAGAGCAACATACCTGATATTTCAGGCACAAGATGCTGTTTAACCTAATGGATAGGAATAGTGCAGCCAGACCAGGTAGTGTTTTCATTGCTTTGCTATTGGGTTAGGGCAGGTCAATTCGCCTTTCTGCTTCCATTTTCCATCTACGGAAGGGGTATAATGGTGATTATTTTTTAGCGTACTTATTAAATCTGCTATTATAAAGTACTTATTATATCTACTATCTATTGTGTCTACTGCTGAAATTTCAAGACAGGCAATATTTTGTCTTAGAGTATCATATGTGACCAACGGATGGTGGATACTTATAATATTTGCATCAAAAGTCATAAAAGCACTAGCAAAAAAATTAAATCACCAGTGATTTGATAGTAAAATGTTTCCAGATGAAAGCTCAGGGATGGTGCTGATGAGGCATTTCCAAACCATTCTTACTAATTCGGAAGTTTTTTAGGTAGCTGAATATCAGCGGGCTGGTGATATTGAATATTGACGGATGACTGATCTCTGTTTGAAAATTTCAAACAAAGATGGGCTTTCATTGACTTGTTCTGTTGTGATTCAGCCAGAAGTGTAGTTTTAACAGCATCTTAGGACCTTAAAAAACCAGAACCTTCAATTTCCCCAGTGAGCACATTTACATTAGTATCAGAGAACCTCTGGCCTTCTCGATTAAATTTATGGATTTGCAGACCCAAGAAATGTGCAGTTGAGAACTCCAGTGTGGACAGGTATATTTGTGCTCAAGCTGAACAAGCTGAAGAGTTTCTCTCCAGTCACTGGGACTACTGAAGGGAATAAGGGTTTTCAGGATTAATGTTTACAGTATTTATCTTGTTCTTTTTGTGAGTGGTGTGGAAGTTCTCCTATGCAATGCAAAGTCTGAAGTGTTCTAAGACCATCGAGAGATGATTGTTGCTCCATTTGCACATCATATGAAGCTATGAAAGTTGGCTTCAGGTGCAGTGTCAGGTATATGGGATAGTTTTAATGCTGGAAAAGTGTGAAGCAAAGTTTAGAAAGAATTAGGGTGGGCGGTCAGCCTGTACAGGTTATTCATCTTGGTTCACAATAAGTGACTTGCGAAGGACTGATCAGTTTAATCAGTCACCAGAAAGGAGCAATTAAATATTAAATTTGATTATAAAATTGGAGAAATTATAGTTTGAAGTACAAAATACATCTTAAATGTCCGGTTTCCTTCATGTGTTACTCTGCTTCAATTACCTGCTTGTATCTTTGTCTTCAGAGTCAGTATTTTGTTACTGAAAATGCCCATTTGTGGTTTTCTCTTCTTGGATATAGTTGAAACAGCCTTAAAACTTTTAAGAGTATAGTTTTATTTTGTTGTTCAAAGAACAAGATTTTATTATGAAGAGAACTTCAGAATCTTAAAAACAAATTTCTCCAATAGTTTTCCATTTGACAGGAATATTTTTCTTCATCTGCAAGACAAGGCAATATGGCTTAGCTTGTAAAAATTTGTTTATACAATGGTATTTTCTATCTACACAGTGCCCGGAATATGTCTTAGTACATAAATAATAGGATAAATAAGTTACTGTATCCAAACAGCTTCTGTTTATATTTCTCAGTGAGAAATGTATGGGTGTGGAGAAGGATGCTTTTAGCTTTGAGAAACTGAGTGCACGCTCTATGTAGTAAATTATGTCATTTGTTAGCTTGGTAGATTTTAGAGCATCAACCACATGACAGTTTCCCTTCAGAACAGTAAGATTAGGTGGAATTTCTGTGGAAATCCATGTAACTTATGCTATGCTGTTAATGTATTTCTCTGCCTTTCTCAGATAACTGTGCCTGGGTTTTGTAGAGGAAAGTTAACCAGTCAGCATGGTGTGAGCTGGTAACGCCTGTGCAAACTGGAATACCTTCCCTGCACTTTGCAAGGAAATAGACACTTTGAAAGCATTTGCACGCCCTTTTTTTGTAGACCTTTCATCATTTCCCTGCTTTGCTTCCTGATACACATCCGGAAAGAGTAGGACGTGACATTTTCTTGTATCTCCTCTTAAACTGTAAAATGTGCCTGTACACCCTCTTCTTTTTTGGTACTTTGTTTATGCTGCACTGTGGCAGACAAGTTTAGGTAGAAGGTGATATTTAAAGCATATATTTAAAGAATGTGTTCTTCTAAGTACTTTTAAGCACAGTGTCTTTTTTCGGATGTCCACTCTTCTTTCACCCTCCATTTCTGCAGTGAGGGAGTCTCATCGGTGTCATAATCATTCTGACTTTGCCATGTAAGTGATGTGAATTGGATCTACTGCGGTTGTTTATCATTCCTCAGGCACTCTGGTACAAATAGATACAAAAACCAAAGTCCATGATATCCTTCAGTGTGAGTTGAGAGAGAAGGTGACCGGTGGAGTTCAGACTCTGAAACACAATCGAAGAGATCTGTCTCACTTAGGTTGTTGTGTGTGAATTGATGTGTTTCCCCGAGTGCTGGCACAGAAATCAAGGAAAAGATCCTATTTGCTTTTAGGGTCAAAGTATCTGGGAAAGATTCTCTGGAGAAAAAAACTGCCATTTCCCATTCTACTCAATAACTGTGGGACAGGAAATTGATTTTGCAGATTTTTGCCTTCTGGGAAGTCAGCTTGAAAAAAGTAAAGATTGTGGTAGAGTCATTGCACCGTAAAAGATAAAATCCTTTAATCTGTTTAAGATATACTGTATTACTTTCAGCCCTGTGTTGTTACAGTGGTGAAGATGTCAAAACCAAGGTGATGTATTCATCCCTGGAGAGGCAATTCAAAATTTCACTTTTCTGATCCTGATGTGACTATATCAAAATAAACACACTCGCCTCCTGGTTGAGTATTAAGGTTTCTGGGCCTTATTGATACATATTTCAAATAAGACTTTTGCTTTTTAGCATTCCTTTTAACTTGAACAATCTCTGCCTGCCCAGTTAAGGGAGTTAGCCTGTCAAAGTTCTAAGAGCTTGTACAGAAAAGATTGCCTGCTCCTGCTGCAACTTGGGGGAAGCAGCATCAACCCGTAGAGGACAAGAAGTTAGCAGTAAAGTGCACAAGTTGTAAGAATAGATAATTTCAATTTTCTAATTGTCATTGTACAGCAAAATTAATAGACGCATAGATAAGTATGGCAGATATTTTAAGCGCCCTTTAGTGTCTATGTTTAACTACACCTTTATCTCTGTTCCTCATTATTTTTTCAGTGCTTATGGTTTGTTAATAGTATTTTACCTTGAAGTAGTGTGTTCTAAATGTATATATCTTTTTTTTTTTTCTGGTTTAGAGCCCATTAGTGATAGCTTTGCCTGCTAGTCACAAGTTTCCCAGAAATGCCAATAAGAATTTATGTTCCTTGGTTGTCTTTCCAGATGGAACAATGTCTGAATTAGGTAAGGAAAGGCACAGCAGTCTAGCCTTGAGGTGCTTCAAAATTGTTATTGTCCAGATCCAACTTGGGAGAAACGGATAGTCTGTTAGCAAGCCTGAAGATGTAAGTGGGTCTTTTCTGGTTGTAGAGGTACATAGATAAAATGCTAAACTGACCCTTCCCCTAGCATGTGAGCAACATGTTCTGATAATTGAGTACAGTCTTGAGAGTTCCTCAGTGTGTTTATGACCAATTCCGTCTCAAGAAACAACATTTTGTCAGCTGTTTTCTATCCCAGTGCTCTGATTTTGTAGGTGTTTTTCCATCTTCATAACATTGATGAATCAAGAGTATTGTCAGCTGGAGATCCTCAAGTGATATTGATGGGGGTAGAGTCCAAAGTCTTTTCTAGTGTTTTGAGAAGAGGCAATGATCTTCTGACACTTGAAAGGTAAGGTTCACATGTGCGGAACACCACGTTGTGTGCTTCTGCTGTATGGTTTGGGTGCAGTGTGAACAGTTGGCCTGGTGTCGTTCTGAGTGACAGCCACAATGCTACTTACTGTGAGTTCTGACAATGTCGTAATTAGAAATTAACATTTGAGAAGAAATGATCTGGATGTGGAACAGTCCAGATAATATTCAGTGTCAGTTTTTCAACTCTTTCTTAGAGTACCTCTCTGTCATAATACGTTTAATGCCTTTGTGTTACAAAAAGTAAGAGGTTTGGTGTAGAATCTTAACTGTAACTTTCATACTGGGACAGCTTCGTATCCTGCAAGGTGTTGTCTTAATTTTATCATATGACTTTAAATTTTAATTACTAAAACATGCTACCATGTACTATATTTGTTATTGGATTCACGTGGGGCTTTTTTAGAGGTACAAGTATTAATTTCTAAGAGTATGTCCTCTGTAGTTTCAGCATTCTTTCCTAAATTTGTAATTGGTATGAAATTGGTCTTAGTTGGCAGTAATCAAGCTTGGGTAGTTCTGCAAGAAGTTATTGTGTCTGTGTTGAAGGTCCACAAAGCCAATGTATACCTGAAGTTGCTATGAAGGCTTGTTTTTGAGCCAAGGCTTATTTACTGTAAGTATAGCAAGTCTTTTATGTTAGCAAGCTCTTACCCGATGCTAATTAAAAATGACAGTCGGTATCAGTGCAAATAGTAACCATTGAATATGCAATAAAAACATCCAGAGCAGCCTATTAACTGCAAAGTGGCTAAAAAATACGCAGCGCAGATATTAATTTGTCATATCATCTCGAGAAGTTAGCCTACAGAAGGGAATCCTATCTGGTGAAATGTTTTTCTCTTGAATTAGCTTTTTTTGCTATTTGCAGTCTTTGCACGTGCCTTGAAATGAAAGTTGTGATGTAAACAATAGGTGTTACACAGATTAGATAATTTTAATATGATTTTTTTAAGAGGTATTTGTAGAGTTCTGGCTTAGACTTGGTACACTTTGACAGCATAAATGTTATATATTTTATCAGCTTGGGAGTGCAGTAAAATTTTAATTTAGAAATAGTGTTATACCCAGCTACTTGTCAAAATAATTCATTTCTCTTTATACTAATGGCTGCATTATTTAGTTTCACTACCGTGAGAGTTTTACAGTTTGCAGCCTGATTCAGTATTTTTCAAATTGTGGTTCACATTGATGTCAAGACTGACAATAAAACTAAGTCTTATAAAAAAAACTTAGGATAATGCACTAGATTGTAATTCAACATTCCATTTTTATTAGTTGTTCAGCATCTGGATACATACTTCTGGATAGGATAGTTAACTTGAGATTAAATTAAAACTAAATATAGTTTAAAATTTGAATGAAATAAAATATTGGCACATTAACCATCACTACACAGTAAGAAAGAAATTGTCTTTTATTGTGTGTGCTGATTCTCTAAGGAAGAATATAGTTCTTTCATAAAGCCATTATGAGTAAAGAAATTGGTATATATTCCAAATGAGTAGTATACAGGGCTTAACAAATAAGTGATGTATCAAAGAAGGTTGTTTTCAGCAATATTTTCTTGTCAAATGCCGTGTATCCCTTAAGCCTTATGGGTGCAGCTTGTCAGCAGTATAAACAACCATCCTTCCCCTCTGTAGCCTTGCTACCAAAATAAATAACATTACATTAAACCTAAAATATTTTATGTTGTCCGTGACAGAAGCTCCACGGTGATGGGTAGTCCTGTGTCCCAGAACAGACTTTGAGATGAAGGCTTCCCCCTTCAACGTTGACTTTTGAGTCATTAGGAAGGTTATGCTCAGTAAGCATCGGGGGAACTTCTGCTACTGTTCTTGTGTGGGAGAAGAATTTGTCATATTGCCAATTGCAAACCCCAGATCCAACAAGAATCTGGAATTTTAATTGACAGACCAAAAGCTTCCTTTGTTTGAGTTTCCAGAGATGCTGGTACAATCCAAAAAGGGCCTTGAGAGTTTTCTGTTTTCAGAAATGTGGGCTAACTCCTGTGTGAAATGAATCTATACTGAAAATATATTCAGCCTGGTTATGGCGCCTTATTAAGCCTAGTTATAAACCAGTTTTCTGTTTTATTGGATACTATGTCAATCTGGAAAAAAAAGCGTATTCCTGAAAGTCTGTCAGCATATGAAACAGGAAGCAGAAGATGGATTCACACAAGCAGTAAAGTAACTGTGACAATTAACAGAAAGTTCCCTGTGAGCCTGACGTGTGGCACAGATGAACTTTAGCGACACGTGCTTGGAAGTACAGCAAATGTGCAGTGGGTATGCTGAGCTGATTGGTGGTGAGAGGCTGTCTCTCGTGGGCTCTAATGGACTAAGAGAGTGCAGGTCAGATGATGATAGGCTGTAGTCTTAAATATCAACCTTTCTTTTTGTCATACCTGGAAGAAAGAAGATTCAGCCCTCATCAATGTCTGTGTAGCCCATAGAGGCTTACAGAGGAATGTTTCAATGGATCTTTCTGCTCCAGAGCAAAAAGCGTCCATCGGTAAGTTGTGTAGTCACCCAATGATCTATATGATCCCTCCTCTTCTGTAGAGAAAGAATCTGGCTTCATTTCACCAACTGCTTTTAGAGCTAGAGCTCTAAACTTTATGGTCTTTGTCTTCCTTCCATGTGGTGTGTGGATGGATTGCTGGCTAAGACCCGATAAGTATTTAGGCAGAGCCGAAAATTCACTGTCTGAGCCTGGAAATAGAATTATGCATTTGAAAAGCGGGAGTTGATGCAGCACATCCTCCTCAGTGAGAAGTCTTCCCAATTCATTCTTTGCATTACTTCTCTCTAGTTACTGATGGTTCTTTGATATGTGGAAGGGGGTAATATTATAGTTACTCAGATTAGGAGGGAATTTGAAAGTGCCACCTTATTTTTGTGGCTACTGTTTGTCAAACTAGGCATGTTTCCCTTTTACTGGTCTTTTTGACAATTTGACGTTAAAGAAAAAATGTGGTGTTGACCCAAACTTTTAAAAAATATTCTTAATTTAGCAGGGAGGGGGAAAGGAAAGGGAATAGAAAAAAGGCTGAAATTAGTCAACATTGTTAGCCCTATAGCAGACTTCACATGTGAAAGCAGAACAACCCAAAAAAAGGAATGCTGTTGGCTTTAAATTCTCCATGTTTCAAGTGTAGACCATCATCGTTGTGGGCCATTGCATCCATGTGGATTGTTTTAAGAATTATGCTATGATATTCAAATTGTTAGGCAACATAAATTTTGCTTTAAGTGTTTGAGAGAGCTCTGAAACTGGAGGAGAGAGGGAATTTGTTCCCTCCCCCACCCTGGTTTTGAAGGATGAGATTCATGCTGATTTTATAGCATCGAAACAACCATTACATGAGTTCTTGTTAGAGATCAAATTTAGGGAGATGGTTGGTTGTGGGCATGCGCTTCAGACAAATGTACGCTTCTGTGGGAAAAAAAGATTTTTTGATAAGGAATTGATGTTGGAGGTCCTTATAGTCTTCTTTGCTCCCTGAAAAAAATCAGATGAACTCTGATGTTTCAAAAGTTTGTGTTAAAACAAGACTCATACCCTGGAAAGGGCTTGGAGCTCCTGGCTGAAGTGGTTACTGGTTTTATGAAGTACAGATCTCTGTACTTCAAGATAGCAGTAAGAAAATGTGTGATTTAAAGATGGCATAAAAGTTTTTAATTCTGGATTCAATTTGCCATATAAAACTATTGTTGTACCTGATGCTGATCAAGTCATAGGTTACCTTGATAGTCGAATTTAAATGGTGTTTCTAGCTTTCTGTATAGTTTTGTAAGGTTTTAGTGGATTTGTATTATAGTCGATGAGCTACAAAGATGATGTAGATCTGAACGGTAAGACAGTAATGGCCACCTCTATCTTCACGTGTTAGGCAGCTTTGCAGTGCAGTAAACCACTGCAAAACAATCTAAAACATTGTTTACATCTGCTTGGTATTAGAACATATCACCGCTACTGTAATGGCTTGTTCCTTTTAAAGCTGAACATTGTTTCTCCCTTGTACTTCATTTAGAATCAGTAGGCGATAATTTTTGGTCATCTAGAAATGTTGTGTTGTAAGCCGTGGTATGGCCAAGATATCACTAGGGCAAAGTGAAGAGGATGTTTTTGGAATTCCTTTGTATTCCTCCTCAGTTCAATTTTACTAGATTTTATTTTTTTTTTAAAGTGACCACAAATAACTTGTGCACTTTGGCTTCTAATGTGTTTTCCAGCACTGCCTGCTAGTGCACAAAAACATAGGGCTGAATATTGGTAAGAAATTAGTGTTAAAGCAAGTTGTTTTGACTAAAAATCTGGCTGACATAAAGTCTGTTTATGGAACAGGCAGTAATTATTTAGAGAGCAGTTCTTCAATTTTGATGACCTAAGATTTGGAAATTATCCACCAAAAAAGTTTTTACTTTTGCTTTGAGGAAACTTTGTAGCTTCTTCTATTTCTAGATGACAGATTAGTGGAAGAATTATCTTAAAAATAGCAGCTGCTTTCAGCTTGTATTTGGGTCAGGTGTTTGTGTTTTCTAGCATGTTTAATGTTGAGACAAAATTAAGGGAATTTATTCTGTAATTGAAGAAATGTCCTTCTGTGAAGTGACATGGATTAATATGGCTCAGAGGGACAAGTGATCTCCACACCAGACATGAATTGTAGAACTGAAGCAGGAGAGGTGCTTGGTCACCTCTGACAAAATTTTCATGGTTATTTGTTTTCCATCGAAAGAAGTACTTTAGGAGAAGGGAAGGTGGGCAATGGAAGTAAGAGGGTGATGGCCAGTGTGGTAGTTGTGTGAGAAAAAGCATCTGGCTTCTCATTTTGCTCATAATTTTATCACTGAAAGTTGCTGATAAAATAGTGACGTATTATTTCACCTGTGATCATGTTGAGGTTGGCTAAAACTGAGACCAAAGAAAGCCTTTAATCTCTCACATTCAGCTTTTAAATGTTTGCTTGGCTTGGGGTTGTTCTTTCAAGATGTGGTTTGTTTGTTTACTTCATGGTGCTTCATTTTGCTCTAATTTTCGTTGCAAATACCAAGATTAAAAATTACCTTAAATTGTATTTTAAAAATTATATCATATTCAGTTGTCGTGTAGACCTAAGTCTTGGAAAACATGGCTTGGAAGTGGGAATAAAAGGCCTAATTAGAGTTTAATCTGAAAAGAAGGTTACTAAATGTAGATGTAACAGCTTTCAGGTGTGCAAGAGGTTTTTGTAGAGTCGTGGTGGAGAGTATGAGAAATAATGAACCTAGATCACAGCAAGAGAGTCAGGCAGGTTGAACTTTATTAAAATCAAACCAACAGATTTTTTTTTCAAGCTTAATCATACAGAAACTCCGGGATCACATGCCTGGGAATCCTTCACAGTCTCTGTTATCTGACACCTTAAGCTCCAGTTTAGACAACTTCTGTCAGGAATGAGAGAAGTACAGATGATCCGGGCTGGGAAAGGAGCGAGCCACATGACCTTTTGAGCTCTCTCTTCCAGTTTTTTTTCTATGAACCTAAGAACAGAATAGGACAAACATTAAAAGTTTCAATACCTCTCACTTTTTAAAAAACTGTGGTTTTTAATGAAAGGGTTATAACCTCAAGTCAACGCATTTTTGTTGTTTGCTTCTGTGGCCTGTGTATTCTTGGGCAGCTAAGTGCCAGCAATAACCAGCATGTGTAACTACTTTCCAGTATGAAGCTATAAGTACCGTATGCTGTCAGATGGTTTGCCAAGATTCAAGTTGTCCGTTCCTTTCAAAGTGTTCTTCAAGACTTTCTAATGTATGCAAGGACATTAGTATGCAGCTGTTTAGGAGCGCCAGTCAATGAGTTGGTGTGATCTCTGTTTTGGTTTTCATTGCTTTTAAAAAACCTCTCTTCAGAATGTGCCAGCTTTTCCTATTCTGGAATTTGGCTTTAAAGATATGAGACACAGCTCAAGAGCGCTTGCATCCTGTGGGTTTTTGAATCTGGTGTGACCTCTTATTTTATGAACTCTCTAAGTGCGTTTGTGTAAATGCTTATTCAGCCCTCATGAGTTTATTCATGACTATATCGCTAAAGCATTTGGGAGTTCATTATGTTCATGCTTCCACACGAATGAAGTTGCTTTCTCTGAAAGTGGAGTTTTTAAAGAATTTTCTTCTTAATTCCAAAGCTGTTGACCTACTGTTATGTAATTGTGCAATTACTACTTATGCAATAAAAGCTCAGCACTTACATACCTTCTCATTTGGCTGCTTACACTGATTTAGGTGGCTAAATCTCCAGGGCAGGTGGGTGGGAATTCAGGTGCGCAGACCAGGTTCTTCTGTGACTCTTGGCACCTTTTCATAGTGTGCATGTCTGGAAGTGTTTGAGAGTCCTTTTGGTTTTTATATTTTCTGGGGCTTCTTTCCTCCCACCCCTGCAAAAATGAGAGATTTAATGAGAAAATCTTGGTGTCCTCCCAGCAGAGACTTAGTCATGTATTGTAAAACAAATGAGACTCTACAGGAGAATGATATTTACTGTTCCACCTGAAACCTGTGCCCAAAAACTTGATTATTAGATTTATCTGTTGTTCATCCATAAGGACAATTCTGTCTACAATTTTAGAGCTGTTGGCTTTTTTTTATCTCGTGGTGTGTCTGGACAGACGACCCAGAGTTACGCTGCAGAAACAGTAACATTTCTTCTATTCTTCATGGCCTGAGTCTTTAGTGAGATCTAATTAAGCTTCATCATGAGAGGCCCACCTGCAGAAATAATCTGATGAAATTGGTCAAATGAACTTTTAATTAAAGTAGGTACCCACTAATGACTGCTTTTTTATTATTATTATTTAAGGTTTTATCTACTGCAAATTTGTAGTCAAAGGACCTTAATTTCTTTTTTTAAAGATTTGCTTAAAAAGTGTCTGGATGGAAGTGCACTAAAAAAAAATAATCAAACTTTTGATGTGGAAATTCTTAAATGTTGTTTAGACTGTGCCATTTGAACTCTTACGAAACCAGTAGATTAGAGAAGACTCTTTCCCAGACTGTTTTCAGTGACTGATTGGCAGCTAAATTCTTAAGTTTTATCATAGGAATGAAAAATTGTTTCTACTGTCAAACCTGGTTGTTTCTGTCTGCCTCTTTCTCTGGATCAAATTCTTGAAAACTTCCTTTAGGATGACTTGAAGAACTGTCTGCTTTCTGTTGCCAAAATAGCCCATGGAAACATGGCAGTACTTCGTGTGGTTCTGAAATCTAAAGCAAGGCTGTGTGGAATGTGCTACGTTAGCATGGCAGGGACTGGAATTCATTTGGTTGTTCCTAAATTAAAACTGATTTATACCCACAGAAGCTACTAAATCTTCTACAATATCTTTTTTTTCCTCTCTTAATTTGAAATTTCCATAGAAGAAAACATGTTCCAAGATATCCAAACAAGATAGCCAAGAAATTTTAAAGATAAATCAGGAGAATATCTGGTATTTTTCCCTAATATCATGCAGGTTTTCTTAGCAATCTGTCCAAGTTCAGAAATGAATTTGGGGGTTTTATCTTGTGTTCTGTTGAGGGCTAGTGTGTCCTGCTGATCTCCCTCCGTATTACATCCTAGTCTCTAGACTGACCCAAGTGATACTGCTGCTTGACAACTGAGTTCCAATTAAGTCCACCACACTGGTTTGTATTACTTTCTCGTTCGTTCCAGACAATGGCTCTGTGTTGTAGTAGTAGATTTGTGATGTTCATTAACATGAATTAGAAAACAAAATAGGTGAATAATACACGAAGAAATGATGTGTGGAAATTCTTGGGCTACTTTTGAAGTAGTTTGACCCCTAATAAATCATGTTAGGCGATCGGAATGATTTCTGAAAATCTCCTCTGTAGAAAGAATTGATAAAAAATAACTTTTAGCCAAAATAATATGTAGGTGGTATTGCTTTTCCTTTTCACTTTGTCTTTTTGTATTGCAGCTGAACCTCCTTAGTATATTAAAAATGAACCAGTATTATATATATGTGTAGTAACTAAATCTTAAATTAGAGCTTATATTGTTTCACTCGCATTCTGGAGAAGCTGGAAAAGAGATTTGCAGACTGTTTTGTAGATGTTATTGCATGTTGTAATTTAAAATAATGAGTATCTCATTGTATTAGTAGAATTACTCATAAATTTACATTCCTTGTTTTTCATTTTCAGTGTGTACATTGCTACAGGGAAATTGCAGGACCAAGTATGTTGAGTTTCAGAAACGTTTATTAAGTTTTCCCTTCCTTGATTAAAATTTGTCTAATTCCCAAGTGCTTTAAATTCAAGTTTGAACATATATTTTATTAAATCTTTTCATTTTGTGAATAAATGAAGACTACTTTAAATACATCAGAACCTTTTGTAGTTTAAGCATTTGTAGTATGTATTTGACACTCAGAAGCCTTAAGAATTAGTTCCTTTCAAAGAAGAGGGGAAAAGAGGAGTCTAAGAGAATGCTTTCATTTGTTTTGAACTTATCCCTCACTCTGAAATGTTTAGCATGGTAACACTTTTATAAGAGGACTATGCATTTTTTTGCTAAAAAGGAATTTAGAAAATAAAACTCAAATACTCTCAAGCATTTTTGTGCTTTTTTGGTCTTCTGGGAAATAGAATTGTAGACATTCTGAAGAATGAGAATTGATCTTTCATTGGTGACTTGTATGAAAGATGGTTCAAGTCAGATCAGCACAACTAGGAGTGAAAAGTAGAATGAACCAGCTTGTGAAGCTTCGTGATACACTTCCTGCTTTCTGGAAATAGCTAAAGTATATGAAAAGCGTTTGGATGTTTAGTTCAGTAAAAAGCTGGCTACCAAGTTGTGTGTTTCAGTATTTACAAGACTTAGATTACTATTTGATTGCTCATTATTTTAATTCCAGCCAGTAAAGTGACAATAAACTGCCAAAAAATTATACAGACTTAAGTACTGCTTATTGACTGCCAGACATCAGCACAGGAGCCCATGTGATTTACCGTACCAAAGGTTGAAAAAATGGATGGAAACAACAAACCAGAATTCTTCCCGGTATTTCTAAAAAACCATCTTTTGTAATATAGCTCAGTCAGGAATTTTGTTGTTAAAAAAAATTAAGGAACTGAAAAAGCCTTAGTATGATTTAAGAAGAAATTTTGCAACTCAGTCATTAATGCCACCTATAATATTGTTGGAACAAGCAATTTGTCCCTAACAAATCTATCATAAACTTATTAGCCAAATGTTAATTTTATACTAGTGTGGCATGCTGCAAATAAAAAAATAAAAGGAAAAATTGGCATTAAAATGAAAATGCATGTGGAATTAGAAATATTTCAAGAATATTTTTGAGAATTCCATGGAGAAAGTGTTTCTCCATCTCCGAAGGCGGTAAGGAGAATGAAACGTATCTGTCACTGAGGATTGATTGAAAAAGGGGGAGAGTTGTTCAGACTTTCCAGCGCTTGTCAGAAATTGGAGATGATTGCTTTTGGAATTGTGTCTGGTTATTAATTTATTGGAATCTGCCCCAAGCACAAGTATTTTGCTCAAAACCTGAAAAAAACACTGCATGCAGATAGAGACCTCGAAAAATTAGTAGTGAAGAGGTCCTGGCTATGAACCTGCACTCCATTAAAATACCAGCAAAAGAGTTTAAATTCAATATAATGCTTGGACTATTGAATCTTTTAGTGCCTTAACCCTTCACATTCCTAATGAGAAGATCACATGTTGAACCAAGACCAGGCAAAAAGAAATAGTGTTCTAATGTTTCCTACGTGAAAACACAATCTGATGTTCCTTCCTCCCTTATCCTCCACTGAAGTCTAATTCCTTTTGGCTGTATAAGCTTGACTAATGAAGTAAACTGTGTTTAAAAGGTGGTTGGTTTTAGTTTTGGGGTTTTTTTTTTTTAATAAATAAAAGCCCAACATTTCAGTGTTGTGTTCCACCATGCATTCCTGTGAACAGTTGCATCAGCATAGCTGGGAGTATTTCTGGAGTAAAGCCCTAAGGCCTGGTCTCGTTGCCCAGAGACAATTTATATCTGTTTGTTTTGTAGTCTCAGTCTAAGGCTGTCACTGTCCATGTGGCACTGCTACTATAGCAAATACCAAACTTTTCACAGTCAGTAATATTTTGTGTGACAATTGGTATTCCTTCATTTTAAAAAAGGGTGCTTGGTGAATGTGTAGTACATATTAAAATAAGTTGTGAAGCTTCCAAAGTAAAACCCTCAGAACTTGCTAGATGTTAGAACACTGATAAAATAAATTGGATCTGCTGTTTGCCATGATGACATCTTTTATTATTTATATGTTCTGTTGTCAACGGGATTTCTGCGTATTCAGTGCGCGGGAGGTGTCGTTTCTTGTTTGTGCTTGATTTCTGTGCAGCCAGTTTGTGGAAGTCCCGAGTCTGGTATGTAGAAGGGTCAGTGCAAAACCATGGTAAAAGAAGCTATTGTTTATGAGCTCTTTTACCTTGTGTTGCAAAAACTGGAATGTTTATGGTTTTCCAACAAGTAGGTTCTTCTGGTGGGTAGATCAGCTCCTTAGGGATGCGGCAGTGGTGGGTCTTAGAGTTAAAATCAGAAGATCTGTTTCCTGGGGAATCACGATGGGTCCTTTTCCTCGTGTGACACAGAAAGGTTTGCGATTGCTGTTTTTCCCTGGGGTAATTGCCAGCTTTGGCCAGTTTGTTCTTGAGCCATGGCAGCCTGAATTGCAAAGAAGCCAATCCCTCAGCTGGGCGCGATGTGTGACCTGATCCAACAGGTGATTGCCTCCAAGAGGGGAAATCCCATTCCCTGTCCCGGAGCTGTATCACTTTTCTTGCTCTGCATCAAATCTGCTTGCCAGACTGCTTGACAAACTAGTTCAGCTCACTAAGTCCGCAGAAGCTAATAATTTTTTGTGGTTATCTTAGTTAATTTTTGTTCTTTGGCATATATTGATTTGCTGAGTAGTCAAATATCAAGCTGTACGTGTGAAGAGTGGAATCTCCTGTCGGGAAGAATGGAATGAAGAATACCTTCCTTTAGCATTAGTGAGCTGTTAGGTTGACTTATTAGCTGACTGATGGTACATTTGGAATGGTGTGGTGTACCTTAACACAGGGCTTGAATATTCGACCATATGAATGGCTGCTCAATATCACGTCCTTTGAGAAACCAGGTCTATAGATCTCATATTAGCTGTTTGAAATCTTTTCATACCTTTGATCTGAACCTTCTTGTGCCTTAGTTTCCTGTTTTTGCAGATTGGAACATATCCCTCCTACACCATACATATTTTACTAAAATAAATGAACTTATGAGAATTCAGGTACTACAGTGGAAAGTGCTAAAGAAAAGTGCATTAGGAATTTCTTCAGAGCAGGATTTGAACAGTGTACAATAAACAAATTCTTGCTGAATAAGGGAGGATCTCTCTCATAAAGCTTCTTCACATTTAGAAAAATGCAGAGCATGTTGCTTCCTAATTTTAGTGTTTCTTAACTTCAGTATGCCTGGTTTTGCACCCTTAATCATGTTCATTTAATCGCATTTAATTGTGTCAAGTAACTTTTCTGTGCAGTAAAGCGTAATTGAAAAGACACTAACAAGACTTAAGAAAAATTTGGGGTACAGGTACTAGCTATGTTATTTTTACTAGTTAATAAGTTTAATGTGCATTTTAATATAAGCTATGCAAAATACTGCTCGTTCTTTGGTTTATTATTATGACTTTATTGATCCTTTAGCAATTAACCTTAATCACTTAATTTAGTACTCTAGGTGCTAAATATAAGAGTTTTCAAAAAACCTAAACCATATAAAGCTGGAATTGAAATAACTAAAAAATTAGGCTATAACCAGTGGCAAAGTGATTTCAAACAGAAGTTTCATTACCAGAGAGCTATCTCTTGATTGATTATAAGAATTAGTTTAGGAAGTTGTTGCAGGGTTTTGTACTTGATGACAAAAACTAAATAGGAGAGAGAGTAAAACCCCACTCAACTTTTGTGCTTGCTCTTGTTCTTTTAGCCCCTGTTTCCTCTTCCCTTGCTGTAATTTGGGATTCTCACGCTCTTAGACGCAGCACTTCTGCCCCTTCTCTGGGATTACTTGCACTGAGCAAAGCCCGTGGCTGTAACAACGCCTGGGATGTGTTCAGCTTATGACCAGCCTGGTGTGCAAGCGTCACGCCTGGGATTGCCACTCATTTGAAAGGCAGAAATATTCAGAGCTGTTGCTACTTATGGGATGTTTTGCCAACTTCTGTCTGCACGTTCTCTGGACCAGAAGTTTTCAGGAAGTTACCAATATAGCTTTGAAAAATAACCCTAAGAGACTTTTTTTTTTTTTTTGGCTGAACTGCCTAGAGTATTTTTCATCAACTCTTAAGTCTATCAAGAAATATTTTAAAAATTGTAACTTCCTACTTAGAATTGATTAAACGCATTTCCTATTGCAAACATTAAGTATAAAGAAACATTCATTTGAGCTCTTAACTTTCTGTAGTGTGTAACTACTCTAAGTGGAGGCTACCAAGAGACAAACTAATAAAGAGAGGATTACAGCTAAAGGAAACAAACACTGATTATCAATCCCGTTGTTTTTTTTTTTTTTTTTAATCTTCTAAAGACAAATCTGTGTTTTCAGAGCCCAGATATTTGGACACTGGGAGTATGTTTGATCATGCTGAGAGATTAAATTTAATTTCTGCTTTACTCACTGCAGAAATTGTAATCCATGTCCAAGACTTGTACAAAGTCAGAACTTTTTTTTTTTTTGGATAGGATAACAGAGACTGATCCAGCAATTTAGGCATAACAGATGGCAGAGGTTCAGGAATGGAATGAAAATTAAAGTGAGATTATAAACTAGGTATAAAAGTACACTGAAGATTTGCTGAGAGAGAAAATAGTAAGAAGTGCTTCAATGGTCACTATTGGGCACATTTAAGAGTTTGCTTTTTCAAGCTCTTTATAGTCATATGATGGTTATTTTATAATAGTGTTCTGTGGGATGAAACCGTATTGCTTTGTGCTCTGATCCATGCTTTGGTAACAGATCATTTTGGGGGAGGATGGGACACTGGTGTGGCTCCTCTGCTGAGAGAAATGAGGTTCTCTAACTCTTCTCTAATGATACCAAGGAGTTACAATATCATCCTGTAAATATAAGTACAGTAAAGAATAATAGAGTAGAAACATAGAGTAGAATAACAAAACCTGTGTTTACACAGGGAATACTTTGAAATAGCAGTCCTTGACTAGCAATCCCAATTATTTTCTGCACAGCTGCTCACATTCCAGAAAAAGAATGTCTTGTTTTGTATTAGCTCCATGAACTTCAACGGGCAGTCTTATTTATAGATCAAAAGTATTTGCATGGATCTAATCAGGAATGATATAAATTAATGTCTCATCATAAACAAGTCCAAAGACTTGTAAAGTTTCTCTAACGTTCCCTCTGCCGAGTTAGACAAGTAGTTTACAGCTACTACACATGGCACAAATAGAGATTTGTGCTACTCTTTCTACAGGCTGCTGTGAACAGTTGTTTCCCATTTCTAGCAGGTGGCAACATGTATTTGTTTACTGGTTTAGTGGGATACTTTTATGAGAAATATTTCTGTAGCCTGAGAAGGCTACAGAAGGCACCAGAACTGCTGGCTTTGCAATGACTGTCTGTATGCAATGAGGTTGGAAAATGAACACTGCCTCCTTACCTTTACCAGGATAATCATCTTGAATAACCGGCTTTGGAAGTTGAACTGAAAAATTTGCTTATTTTTGAATA
The DNA here is from genome assembly GCA_013400335.1 of Eurystomus gularis. NCBI lineage: Eukaryota > Metazoa > Chordata > Aves > Coraciiformes > Coraciidae > Eurystomus > Eurystomus gularis. The sequence goes on from VZZY01002792.1 coordinate 99,480, forward strand.
TCCTGAGTGCTTCCTGCAAAATGTTGAAGTGATTTCAAAAGCAGATAACCAAACCTGAGGTCTGTCTCAGGTGGCTGTCCCTTTTCTTACAGAATAGTCTCTTATGCTTTCTGTCCCACCGCTTTCAGCTCTGAATTCTTACCTGTGCCATGCTGCAGATGTAACCAGAGGGGTGGAAGATGCCCTCTTCTGAACTTGCTTTTTCCAGAACACTTTTGGTAGGTGAGAAACGTGGGATTTAATTCTTCAGCCAAAATAAAGCATTTTGGGATGCTTTATATAAAAAGTGCATGGTGCTAAATCTTTTTCTACCTTTTCCTCATGGAGCATCTGGTTTTATAGTTGACCTCTGAGGGTGCCTATGAGCCACTCATGCATTGAGGTACTCTAGATTTTGGTTGGATTGGTACAAGGTCGTGAATTATTGTAGCTAAGTGAATTTTTTCATGTTTATATGAGAGCTTTTCCTGAGTGTGAGGGAGACATCTCAGAGCAAAAAGCTTAGAGATGCTTGTTTGAAAATGGTGCAGGTGTTTTGGTGGAGTCTGGCTTCATAGGTTTGGGAGAACATAGGTTAGTTCCTTTCTATGGAGTGGGAGGCAGTAGTTGTCACTGGGGTATGCCACAGAAGCCTTCAGAGTGCAGTCTAATGGTTTGTGTTCAATGTAATGGAGAAGTGGTGGCACGCAGCAAAAGGGATGAAATATTCAAAAGGTTATCCAAGTACATCTTGTAGTAGCATGCTGGAGGCTATAAGAAAAGGAGGTCTGTATTTTCAGGTCAGAGAAAAACCCACACAATGAAATAATGGAAGTGTCTGTTACTAACAGCCTGAGCTAGAATTTGAGTTACATGTGAATTGCAAACCTTTGAATCAGCAGTAGTTAGACCTGGCTTGAATGTGAACACCTGGAGAGGCTGGAATCTAAAACTGGCTCCAGTTACAAGTCTAAGTCATAAACTTGTGACATTGATGATGTCTACTGTGGCTGAAACCTAATTTTGTCTTTCCTGCCACACAGACATATATGCTAATGTTGAGTTAAAATAAAAACCCTGCAGCCAAGGTTTGTCCTCAAGAGACGGAGATATTTTGCTGTGCCACAAGCCAATAAATCAATTAATTAGGGTCAACCTTTCAGTTAATGCTGAATATTTCTCACAGACAGAAGCATTAGGGGAGGATGAGGAGGCAAATTTGCAGTTCCTTTTTTTACTTGGACATAGCAGCTCACAGACATTCCTTTACATTTAGGGAGATGTTACTGTACTAGTTACTTAACAGCTGAAATCTGGAGGCATTTTTCTCTTTAACAGTTCTTGAAACAGTTAAGTTGGGTTTTGGTAGAAGCTGATTGTACTTGCATAAGAAAATATCTTCTTACAATAGATAAATATGATGTGAAAGTAGACTTCTTTTGACTAATGTAGAGAACCCTGCTGAAGGAAAATTTTTAAATATGGAAGAATTCTTGCAAGTGGCTCTTGCGGATTAGAATCACAAACCTGTGGTGTGTAAGGGACCTCTGTTGCGTAACTCCTCCAACCTTCACATCAAAGCAGAGCTGTTGGCAGCACGAGGTCATGCCAGCTCTGGCTTTGTCTATCTTGTTTTGCAGACCTCCAGGGTACAGTTTTTACCATCTCTCTGGGTGACCTATTCCACTGCTGCGCTGCCTACCCCCTGGGGAAAAAGCCTGAGGCCAGTTTGAACCTCCCAAGCTGCAACTTTTCTTTTCCCCCCTGGTCTCTGCCACGGACAAGAGTTTGGCTCCATGATAGCTGTTCCCCGAGCTGACGTACACTCGTCTTGCACCCGCAGCAGTAATCCACGGGACCTTTCTGCCAGGGCTGCAGTTTGTTCCCACTCTGTAGTGGTGTGGGAGTCATTCTGGTCCAGGTGTGAAATTTTCTACTTCTTATGGGTGCCCTTCTGTTGACCCAGTCCTCAGGTTTATCAAGGCTTTTTGAGTTGAATCTCTACCATATGGCATATCTATCTCCTCCTTTCCAAGCCTGATGTTGTCACTGTATTTGCCGTAGGTGCATTCTATAATTTCCTCTGGTTTACAGATAAAGGTATCAAACAATAATAACTCCTGGTGTTGCTTGGCTTATTAAATGCCACCAGCCAAGCTGCTGATTTAATCTCTTTGGGCTTAGTGGTGCAGCCAGTTTAGAGCCCATCTAACCCCTTGATGAAGCTCATAACTTCCTCACCTTCCAAATTAGACTGCTGGGAGATGTGGTGCTTTGCCCAAACCACAGTCTTTTGCCACAGGAGGGCATTTACATTGGTCAGGCGTGATTTGTCCTTGGTGAATCCGTGTTGATTGCACATAAATACCTTCTCCTTCAAGTGTTTTTGTGTGTCTCTGTCTTTATCCTTTAATGTGAGATGATTGTCATATTAGTAAATGCTAAAATAATCACTGAGTATGTGTATGTATGTCTCTGTGAAAAGAGCTTTCAGGTAGCTCTCTACAACTACCTGAAAGGAGGTTGTAGAGAGATGGGTGTTGGTCTCTTCTTCCAAGTAACTAGCAATAGGACAAGAGGAAATAGCCTCAAGTTGCGCCAGGGGAGGTTTAGATTTGATATTAGGAAAATTTTTTTTACTGAAAGAGTGATCAAGCACTGGAACAGGCTGCCCAGGGGAGTGATGGAGTCACCATCCACAGTGGTGTTCAGAAAACATGTAGATGTGGCGCTTCAGAACTTGGTTTAGTGGCCATGGTAGTGGTGGGTTGACAAGGACTTGATGATCTTAGAGGTCTTTTTCAACCTTAGTGATTCTATGATATTAGATCCCTTCTAGCACCAGCTTCTCTTCAGTACGAAGAAGCTGGTTTTTGCTTGGATTTTGTTGGGGAATTTAGCAAAATCACCTAGAACATATTTCTTCTTTGTTCTTACAATAAAGCAAAATATTTATTTATACAAATGAAACTGTAATGAAATAAGCAAAAGTCATGTAGTAAGTAAAAATCTCCTGCAGAAAAGTGCATATTAGTACTAAGTAGCTTCAGTACTGATGTAGCTTGTGATAGTTTGTAAAAGTTTCCACTGGTAAAAAAAAAAGGCACATCAAAACAGAGTTGACTCAGACTTTGCGTTTTCAGGATTTAGATGAAGATTTGGATGTGTAAAATATATATCACTATGTGGGGGAACATTTTTTTGAAATGTAAAAGCCAGCACTGTCTGGCTTGGCTGGCTACTGTCTTATTCCTACTAGAGCAACCTTGAAAATTAGAGGAAAGCAGGAGTTCTATGAAAAGAGAAAGAACAGAATTTGCCTCTAGCGAAACATGTTTACAGTAACAGCTGCTCTCAGAGGAACTGCAGGATGTTCACAAAATGGTTTATTTTTATTTTTTATCTATATAGCTGGTAAAGAATCAAATCAATTGACTTAGATATAGAGGAACCTAGTGTTAATGTTCTGATAAATGCCTGCGTTTTCCCAGTTGAGGGTTTTGGAGTACTTTATGAATGCTTTTGAAGAGTGAAATGTAGCAATAGCCAGCAGAAGTAATCAGGAGGGTATTTCCCACATAGATATGGGGAAGAAAGTTTGTTTTTTTAATGCATCATAGGCAGGCACTTACCTTTGGGGTTATTTGCATGTTATATCTTATTTTAGTGACTTTTTTTTTCTGTCTTACAGGACAGAAGATGAGGTGTCACTGATTCAAAGTCATTTAAAGTTTACTGATTTTTATTTTTACCTTTTTTTCTTTTTATTTAAGCCTCTACTATTTTTTTTTGGCTGCATGATTTGTATATTGTGCCTGTCTTGTGCCATCAGCAAAAAGCTAAATCACAAGCAAGGATCTGAAGGATTTTTATAGTTCACATAGTCACTGCTGAAGCACTGGCTGCATATGGTTATGACTGTGCATCAGAGTCAGCCCAGAAGAATAAAATAAACTGTATTGAGCAAGCCTGGTACTTTGAACTATACAAAATGCTGAAGTTTAGCTAAAAGCATATCTAGTATAAAAATCACAGTATCATGGAATGGTAGGGGTTGGAAGGGACCTCTGGAGATCACCTAGTTCCAACTCCTCTGCCAGAGCAGGTTCACCTAAAGTAGCTTGCACAGCATGGTTGGGAAATACCCTAATGAAACAACAAGAAAATGTGTAAAGACCTCCTACAAACTGTAGTAGATACGTGGGTGTCCTTGTGGTTATGGATATCTCTTGGATTTCCAGTTCCAGCCTTTACACAACTGGTAAGTTCATAAAAGCTCTTGTATTGCATTAATCTTTGCTGGTTTAGGCTCAATAAAGCTGCACTACTTTGTCATGACACTATCTAATATCTCTGAGAAGGTGGAAAAAAAAGCTTCAAAAGATAAAACAGCCCAGTTGCTGCTGAAGTTTTGGTTGGTTTTGCTTTTTTGTTCAGTTTATATCATCTGAATGTGTGATGATGCAGCATGATAAAATTTTGTTTGTATTCATTCTGCTTATTTGCTGTTAGAGATTAAATTTGTGAATCCTGAACCTTTTGTCAACTATTGATTATGGGAAAAGCCAGTGCTTGAATATACATTTGAACTTCTTGTTCACCTTACTCAGAAAACTCTGAAGAGGTTTCAGAGTAACATATATTAGGATAATTTCACATTCTTTTCTCGGTGATCTTTCATACTCTGTTTCCACAGTTGCATTTAAAGCTGGCTTTTATTTGTTCATTGCTGTGTTTGAGAGTGTTTCACCCCATCATCTGAGCTTTTTCTCGACAAATAGAGTTTATCTGTAGAAGATTGAGGTACATTCTTCACCAGAAATATGTAGTACTGAGTTTATTTTTTGATGGAATTTTTCTGAAGCATGTGAGATTTTTTGGGCCAAGTCCCACTCACTTTGTCGGCATTGAACACCTAATCTGGCAATTTATTTTTATTTTTTTTAAGTCTCTTGACATGGACGGAATGTTCCAGGGGTGTGTTTGTTCTATCAAGTTACAAAAAAGAAACACATTTCAACATCAGCCATTGTTCTTCACACTGAAAACTGCATCTCCTTCTATCTACAAATGTTATATTATTACACATTGCTATTACACGTTGCAGTGACGTGTACTGACCGCTGTCCTTCGTGGCCTATATGCTTTTAAGTATATATACAGAAAAACCACTTAGATGTTCTAAGGATTGTACTTCTTGAATGCAGTGTAAAAGCATATAATGGGTTGAGGAAGAAAAAAGTGTGTGGATTAACAGTTACTTAACAGCTATTTAACTCGTGAGGAACTGCATATGAAATATAAATAAGAACATTCTGAAGTGGAGAAACAAGGTGTAGCTCTCATGTATCACCTCTAGAGCCCTATGCTGAAAGTAAACTAGCTTAATCCACTGTGACTTAAAATATTTGTAAAATATATAATAAAAGTAAGGTATAGAGGTATTTGTTGTGTTTTATGCTGTATTTAACGCTATATGAGGTTTTGGTGCTGCAATGCTTTTCATTTCCTCTAATAAATCCAAAATGTACATTCGCTGCTATATTACATATTTGTTGCTTCTGCTTATGACCCTTTTACTATCAGAGTCAATGAAATGAATCACTTGCAGAAGGCACCCTAGGGACAAGTTCTCTATTAAGATGACTTAACAGGTCTTTCATGTCTCCGGGTTGTACCATAAGAACAAGTCTAAAGTCATCTTGGGTGGAATTTCTGGATGCAAAGGGTGTGTGAAATGTCTTTTGGTAATTTTTTTTCCTTTTGAATGTAACAATTTAGTGTGCTGTAATGATGAGAGGGAAAAATATTTGGAATGACTCTAATAAACACTTACAGAATTGATGCTTGCAACAGAAGCATGCGGATTAAATTAGTTTTATCTTCAAACTGGTAGTAGATTATTAGGTGCATGTATAGAACCACATGTCTCCACAATGGAATTTTTTTGTGCTTATGCATCAAAAAATGTGGTTGTCTGAAATGGACGCTATTAATCCATTAAGTTTTTATCAATAATACACAGCTATAATAAGTTTTTTCTGGGTCTTTCCTAATTTCACTGTTCTATAAATTTCCTGAATACATGAATGTCTCACTTTCCCCAAACAAGTGCAATGACTTAATATCTGCAGTATTTCCTCACAGGAGTAATCCATCCTGACCAAGTCATTTAATTGGAGTTGATTGAACAGGTCACAGAAGTTAGATACCACTTTTAAAGCCCTCAGCTAGTTTTAGAATAGCCTTGCAATGTTTTATTTTCTTGTAGCAAGTACCAAATAGAAATTATATTTGGACAATGAGGGCACAATAAATATGTGCTGGAAATGCTTGAATCAGTAACTCATAGCTGGGATTTTTTTTGGATTAAGAAAAACGCTTCTGTCCATGTAGAGATAGTTTCTTTGCCAAGAAGGAAGTACTCCAGGCATTTCTGGAGTGCGATGCAGTTGTGAACAATATTCAGCTTTATTACATTCTAGTTTATAATGGGAAGTAATGAAGAAAATACCATTTTCCAGTACTTTGCAGTTACAACTGATGCCTTCAGTTGTTTGTAGCCGAGAGGAGCAGGACGGATGGGAAGGGAGATATAACAAAAGGTAAAAATGAAATGTGGCTAACTTTTTTTCTGAAAGGGAGAAAAAAAAATCCCTGAAAATATTACAAATATATTTCTGTGGTCTTTTCCTGGAAAAATCTGCTCCAGCTGGCACAAGTCTATGACACGTTTGTCAATAGAAGACAACTGAGTTAGTATGGCTGTCAACAGAAGAAAAGACAGTATATATTTTATCTTCAAGAAGAAACACTGTTCTTTGGAACAACTGTAAGAGGATCAATACCAAACAGTAAGGGCCTTTTTTTACTGCTTTACTCACTTTTTTTTTTCACTGAGAGAATTTATGCCGTGAAAGAGCAAATTTCTAATCTTTGCAGAAATAGCAGACAGATTTTAAACTGCAGGCCTCCAAGATTTTCATGACCTGTAGATTCAGTTTCCCTTGTTGGCAACGTATGCATACGGAAATGTTTCTTTAAGGTTTTTTTTTAAATGAATCATGTATAGGCACCTGAATGTTTCATCATCTTTAAAAAAATAATTTGAAATATCTCTGTAGGGATAATTATATCTGAATAAAAGGTCTTTGCTGCTCTTACCTAAATGCATTTAAAGGAAAGAAGTAAAAACTTAATGTCTGACCTTGCTGTCTTCAAGTGAGTTTAAATCGATCTTAGTAGATAGGTACTGATACAATGTTTATATTTTTTATTACCTATTTGATGTCTTCGGCTTTTATTAAGGGACTAATTTTATTTTCATTTGTATTAGTCTCTGTAGGGACCGTAGTGTCTGACTCGATTAAGGGCTGGGGAAAAAGGTATCGTCTTCAGCTTGGTACTCTCAAACTGGAGTAAATGCATTAGGAGGACACATCTAGGTACCACAGATTAGAGGAAGACTGGCTGTCACATTCCTCAGAGCTCTTCATATTGGTTGATGTAAAATTAGGGGGTCCTGAGGTGTCTGTACTCATGGGCTTTTTTTTTTTTTTCAGACTTTTTCCCCCTCTGTTTTTTTTTCTTCAGACTAAAAACTTTATAATGATTGGGCAGTATTTTGACTGTAAACCATTCTAAATCAGAGGCATACAGGCAGAATCACTTGAATCTCATTTTGTTAGGTATGCTCTGAGTGACGATTTTTCATAAATGAGGAAAGTTTTTCCTTTGAGTTTTTACTTTGTGAGGCTTCCTGTAGGTGTTAGTACTGAAAACTCGAAGCAGTGCAAGTAACTTGAGGCTTGTGGTTTATTTGGTGGTGGTTTTGTGCTGTTTTTGCTTTAGGGTTTGTTTTTTCTTTTTCTTTTCCAAGGTGGGAATACTTCATCTTGTACAATACATTTGTATTTTTGGATCCCAACAAAATTTGGATCCCAACAAAGTCTGTCACATTTCTGGATAAATCTGGATAAATCTGCACTTTGCCCCGTGACCTCTTCCCATTTGCACCTTGAGTTTGAGGCTGCTGTTCAGCAGCATTATGGCAGGATGTTCCTGGAGAGGCAACGTGTTACTGGTTTCACTGGACTGAAGGTGATTTCAGCATGACCACAGGAAATTTGTTATATACAGAGTAGCACTGTGACACCCCCTTTCTTTGCCTTCCCACTGATCTTCATCCACGACCTCTCTCAATGGAGCCTCTTCCCCATTGTCTAGCAAAGCTCCATCTTCTCAGACCTGCACCCAGCCTATCCATGGCTTCCCTGGTGATTCTGAAAGCAGCTCTGTTCCCAGAGTGGCTTCCTAGGAGGTCTGTATCAAGGTATACACTATTTTTCCATCCCTTCACTTTCTTTGAGTTTGGTTTTGTTAGTCCTGTGGGGATCTCAGCTGCCTCACTTGCTTGAACTGTCCTCTGGCAAGGCTCTAGCATAGCTGGCATCAAGCAATTCCTTAAATTCTTGGCAGCAGGTTGGCAGGAGACATTACACAAATTTTCTAAGAGATCATATTACTTGAGCATTGTTATTAAAACTGTTATCTGCTAAGAACGTGAAAACATGCCTCACACTTCTATGGATTATGGTTCTAGAAACTGGCAAATCTTACCTTTTCATTAACTTCTTGTGAGGCATGTGATTGTAGGTACGTAAGTCGTGTGTATTGATGAAGTAGATGCTGGGAAGAAATCTATTGTGAAAACCTAGAAAAACTCTGAACAAGTCATAGACTCGTAGAAACATATAGGTTGGAAAAGACCTCCAAGATCATAGAGTACAACTGTATCCCTACTCTACCAAGTCTGCTGCTAAACCATGTCCCTCAGCACCGCATCTACATGGCTTTTAAACACCTCCAGGGATGGTGATTCAACCACTTCCCTGGGCAGCCTGTTCCAGTGACTGACAACCCTTTCTGTGAAAAAATTTTTTTCCTAATGTCCGAACTAAAACTCCCCTGGCACAACATGAGGCCGTTTCCTCTTGTTCTGTCACTTGTTATTTGGAAGAAGTAACCTCCACCATCCTCCTCGCTACAACTGCCTTTCAGGTAGTTGTAAAGAGCAAGAAGATCTTTACTGACCCTCCTTTTCCTCATGCTGAACAACCTCAGTTCCCTCAGCAGCTCCTCACAAGACTTGTAGTCTACACTCTTCACCAGCTTCATTGCCCTTTTCTGGACCCGCTCCAGCATCTCAATGTCTTTCTTCTATTAAGGTGCCCAAAGCTGAACCCGGTATTGGAGGTGTGGCCTCACCAGTGCTGAGTACAGGGGATGATTTTCCCAAACCCATTGTGTTTATCCTGATTGATTGCTCTTGCTGTTTTCATCTTCAGAATGTTGAAAGCTGACTTTTGATAAAAGCATTTTTTAGAGGTATGAATCTTTTTGGGTTTCTTTTCTTCACTATGAGGCTGGTGAGTCACTGGAACAGGTTGCCTAGGGAAGTTGTGGATGCTCCATCCCTGCAAGTATTCAAGGTCAGGTTGGATGGGGCTTTGAGCAATCTGGTCTACCGAGAGGAGTCCCTGCCCATGGCAGGGATTTGGAACTAGATGATTTTTTAAGGTCCCTTCCAACTCAAACCATTCTGTGACTCTGTGTTATATCTTAAAGAAGGTTTTGAGTAGTAATTTCCAAAACCACTAATATGAACAGCTGTAGTCTTTAAAACTTTAAACAGAAAGGGTTCTTTAAGGGCCATAGTTTGATGGAAAGCCAAGCATAATGCACAAATACTTGATATAATGCAGATGATCTGCATTCCTTAACCTTATAGGGTCTTGATTTCTCATCCTTGTAGTTAATATGTAGTCATCTATTTTCAGCTGTAGAAACTTCTGAGAAATTAATCTTTAACTTCTCTGTTTCATAATCCCATTTTTTTTAACCTTGATCATCAAAGTAGTATTAGAGTGAGAACTGTCTAGATTAATTGTGGCACATTTCTTTTAATAATGTAGGATTTTTTACAGTTAAGTTTTATATGGATGCTTTTTTCTTATTTTTTGTCCATTTAAAAAAAACTTGAAAGCAATGAATGATCTTACTGTAGGAAAGACCTTTTCTGAAATTCATTGTAAGATTGCTTTTGGTTTAAATTTGAATTTCACAGTGGAACCGGAGACCTTCCCATTAGTGCTGTATTCATTATGTAAGCCTTTCTATTAAGGCTGCCCAGGGAAGTGGTTGAATCACCATCCCTGGATGTGTTTAAAAGCCATCTAAGTAGAGTGCTCAAGGATGTGGTGTAGAAGTGGGCCTGGTAGAGACAGATAACAGTTGGACTGGATGATCTTAAAGATCTTTTCCAACCATAGTGATTCTGTGATTCTGTAAATGATGTAGTACCTCAAATGTTCACATCTTTCCATAATGGTTGTCCAGGTATATTCACAGGTTGATGTGTGGTTTACACTGCCTAGTAATAATTTCTGGAAGTTATATTTCCATTCCTGGAAACAAATTTGGTTGAAAAATTAAGATTTTAAGGGAATTGCCTGCAGAAGGGAAACAATGCTGTAAGTAGTACAAATGGAACATTGAGGTGAAAAGCAGGCCTGTAAGTTCTTTGCTTTTGTTTCTAGATACTTTAGTTTCTGTCCCATCTTTGAGTGGCAGGTAAGAATCTTGAAATGATCATATGTGTGAATGACTATGTGAATCAACTGGACTAATGTCAAAATTAGAATGTCTCTGGATTTAAATAACCAGTAAGTTTTCTTAAAAGTGCCTGTTGCATAAACCCAGTAGGAAATTTATAATGAAGATATTTGAAAATTTAGACCCTTATTAATGCACACACACATACATGTATATCTATATATATGTATATAGACATATATTAAAAAAACAGGTTATTTTAGATTAACACATTAACAGCTAATCAGTAATATGTAGTGCCAGGTCCTGCATTTGGGTCACAGCAACCCCATGCAACACTGCAGGCCTGGGACTGAGTGGTCGGAAAGCTGCCTGGTGGAAAAGGACCTGGGAGTGTTGATCCACAGCTGGCTGAACATGAGCCAGCAGTGTGCCCAGGTGACCCAGAACAGCATCCTGGCCTGTGTCAGAAATGGTGCATCCAGCAGAACTAGGACAGAGATCTTCTCCTTGTATTTGGCACTGGTGAGGCTGCACCTTTAATACTGGGTTCTTTGGGCACCTCAATACAAGAAAGACATTGAGGTGCTGGAGCCTGTCCAAAGAAGGACAATGAAGCTGGTGAAGGGCCTACAGAACCAGTCTTATGAGAAGCGACCGAGGGTCTTGGGTTGCTTAGCCTGGAGAAAAGGAGGCTGAGGGGAGACCTTATTACTCTCTACAAGTTCCTGAAAGAAGATTGTAGTGAGGTGGGGGTTGATCTCTTCTCCCAAGTAACAAGCAATAGGACAAGGGAAAATTGCCTCAAGTTGTGCCAGGGGAGGTTTAGGTTCAATAATAGGAAAAACTTATTCACTGAAAGGGTTGTTAAGCAGTAGAACAGGGTGCCCAGGGTAGTGGTGGAGACCCCATCCCTGGAGGCATTTAAAGGACATGTAGATGTGGTGCTGAGGGACATGGTTTAGTGGTGACCTGTCAGTGCTGGGTTAATAGTTGGGCTTGATGATCTTAAAGGTCTTTTCCAACTGAAACCATTCTATGATTCTATGATCTTCATCTTGCTTTTAGGTCATGGCAAACATAAGGTAAGATGAGTTAGTGAAGAATCTTATTTCCATTACTTCCCAATCTTTTAAAATGAATATTCCATTATTCAAATGATACTTTGTTAGTTTAACTGCTTGTTTAAAGTGATGTTTGATTGACATGTGACAATTATCCTTACTACTGCTTGGTATCATCCACAAGCAGGATGTGTGCACAAGCAGGAGGTGAGCTGAGCAAAGGCCGTGTGCGAAATTGGAGTAGGAATGTTCTGTAATGCAGTTCAATATTAACCTTTTTTCACTTTGCATATATTACCTTTATTATATGCATCTTACCCAGTTTTACTGGCAAATAGGATTTTTAAAAGTAATTCAGTGTTTAAAAATGATCAATTTTGGCATGTGGGCATTATTTTTTATAGTTAAGAGATAATTATCTATTCCATTCTTCCATTATCTTCAGCTAATAACTTTTTTCTGCAAAACTCAAATACAAAGAGTATTACTTCTAAACGTTGCAGTAAGATAAAGAATAGTTAAATAGTGTTAAAGTTTTACTTCATCCCAACCCCCTTTGTTTTACACAGAGTATTTGTTATATTTGATAAAAGGGAATATTTTTTGAAAATACACTTTTAATAATGTAAAATTTTAATTTCTCATCATTTTCTTTAATTTCCACGGGCAGTAGTAAATCATTACTGCAACCGATGTTCACTTAGCTATGATAATATGTTGTGTGTAGAAATAAATACTGCTGCAAAGTGTTTTGTTTGGTTGTTTTTTTTAATCAGCAAGGGAGTTGTGTACCAAAACATTACAGTTAAGTTTATTTAAATAAAATCTTAAAATATCAACAATTGCTATTGCTCTTGAGATGCTGAAAAGATGCATTTAGTTTAATATTATCTATTTAATTTCGATGGGCTGACAATCAAGAAGGAAGGTTCTTTGTAATTGAGATGCCCAACAATAGTTCTTATAATTGGTTTTAGGCATGGCTTTTAGTGTACAATAGAGGTCAGATATTGATCTCGGTAAAATAAAACTTTCTATGGGGATCATTAAATCATTTATTCTCTGCTGGCATCGGTGTAAGTTATTACTTAACTTGTCATTGTTATAGCCAAAATTTCCTTTGAAATCATTTACTGCTCCATGGGATTTTTAACTGTGCTAATTAATATGATTATTGGTTACTTCCTAGTAATTAAATATCTAGGATGACTTTTGGGATCTCGTGCCTTTGTCCATTAATCTGTCATTTACAGTAATAATATCCAAGATGTCAGTATCAATTCAACCTTTATAGGCTCACTATTACTAATTTATGCTACGGCTATTTCAGTCCAGAGGATGTGCAGTAAAAAGCATCCAAACTCCTGCCATCCAAAATTGCCCGCTGGGTCTATAGGCACCCATTTGTTTTCAGGTTTACAAAATCTTTTATTGATTCTTAATTTTCTGTTGCTTATTTCTACATTGTCAAATTGGATCTTTTTAATAAGCAATAGAATATTAAGGACAGGAACGGAACGAGCGATTCGCTTTCGGAGCAGTGGCAGATGCTTTGCTGCTCTCTGAGCCCGTTGTGTTTCCATCTTGCACTTCTCCAGCTGAACACACTGGGACAAACAGAGCCCCTTACAAACGGCCCTCCAGCATCAAACGAAAACTGAAGGAACGGTGATTTTATCCATTACTAAGTCTGGGCAATATGATTTCTAGACTTGCACAGATGGCTTCTGTTATAACATTAGATAACTCCTTGTACATGGATAAAAATCAGAATGTGTCAGGAAGGATTTATTCTGAAAGGAGACATTTTTACAAGTTGATTGTTGTACTTCTAAAAATGTTTTATTTAAACTGCCAATAAGTGTAATTTCTAAATGAAATACTTACTGAGGCTTAGCAACCTCAGACTTTTAAAACTGTTTGCCTTATACAGAGGTAAAGAAATCTCCTTAATATTTGAAAACAGTGTTCCACAGTATTACAGTGGTGTTTGGCTCTTTAGTTGTTGTAAAGTAAAACAAATCATAGAAGTTTGTACATTTTGAAGCTCGATGTTTCCACTTCCTTCAAATGCAACTTCTGGCTACTCTAATACTTGAAAATCTAATACCTATTTTAACTTTAGTTTATTTTTATCAAAAAAAGCAATTGTAAAGATATATTATCCAGGCTGATTACTGCCTCGTTGTGTATTGTTCATGGAATGCGCATCTAATGGGAAGTGAAAGTTTGTTTATTTAGTTGTATTTTTTTCCCCTTTCTAAAATATGTTGATATTTTTAGAGTTTATGAATACCCCACCATAGAGTTGCCAACCTGTGTGCATTCTTGCATGTGGATTTCAAAGCATCAGGTGACAAACTGATGCTTCACAGACCAAGCCTTGATGGTGAAGTCTTCTTGTCACCAGTGCAGACGTAGACTGGTTTAGAGAAGTGATCTAGGGGAACCAATTTCCACCCAGAAGACATGGGAATGGCAAGAAAATATTGATGGTAGGAAGAGAGGGATTTTGGGTTGTGTAGTTACTGCTTGCCATTTGATTTTCACTGGTTATGGGATAACTTGGATACAACTTCAGATAATCTTGGGTTTAAGGAACAAATGTACTGAATTTCACCTCTTGCAGGCATTTCACTTTTTCTTAGTTCGTTCCAGTGCAATAACCTGTCTGTGTGTAGCCCATTTAAATGTTACATATTTCTGAAGTCTCTAGCATGCCAATCCATCAACTCTCTGTCAGGACAGTTCCCAAGTCAGGGCGTGGGACTATGCTGATGGGAGGGTGCAACAAGGACCTTTCTCTGGGTGACCTAGAGCTGCTCTGAGCAGATTAGGGCAACTTGGACTTGGTGAAGTTAGAGAAGATGTTCTGGTGGAACAGATGTTCTGTTTTCTGCTGCAACAGAGAAGAGGAAGTGGAAATCCAGTGCAGGATGCAGGGAGACAGGAGAAAGACAAAGCTTTGCAATACAAATGATGCATAAACTCCCAACAAGCTCCGGTCTGTGGTGGAGAAAGCTTGACTCTGGATATCACTTCTGCAAAGCAGAAGTAGGTGCCTATTGTCACCCCCCTCTCTGACTTGCTTCCCAAACCCTGAGTGTGTCCTCTGGAAGAAGGAGGCCAGAGACTTATATCTGAGCATCTTAAGCTGTAAAATATATCTGCACGTGAGGTCAAATGGATGGGATCGAGCATTCTGCACTTGCACACTCACAATATTTGCCTCAGGCAGGAGCTGGATCTTATTAAAACAACTAGGAGTGGAGAGTTGGTTTTTTTTACCTGGAATTTTATTAATCAACCAGAATGGAAATACTTGCACAAATCGAGAGCAAGCTTTATAAAATTTTTAGCCATGCATTTTCTAATTTTTTTTTTTCCTTGCCCGATGGGCATTTTATAGTGAAATAATAGTTCAAAATGAAGGCCCTTAATTAACAAGTAAAGAACTGACCCAATGCCAGCAACAACTGAATCACTAATATTTTAGGCCATCTGTTGTAGAATTGTCAGATAATTCAGAATTTGACATTTTACTCCCTAAAAACAGATAACTTTCATCTAGATCTAGACACAGTGAAGCTAAAAATTTCAATCCAGATATGCAACACTGTCAGATAAAACAAAAGCATGTGCTCTTTCGGTCTATTTTAAGACTTGATTTTTTTCAGAGGACAGTTTTTCATTTGTTTTGAATAGTAATATAATTGCAAATATAGTCGGAGTGTTGAACTCTTGATGTTATTTATTCAAGCAAAAGACATTTATATTTTCAAATCTAATTATGTGTAGGGAGAGCTGTTCTTCAATTATATTGAAAATAGTCAGGAAAAGGTTGCAGGGTCTTTATCTTTTGTGGCAGTCGTTGAGCTACTTCTGGAGAAATAATGCCAGCAGTCAGAGGAAGGTTAACATTTACCTATCCTTGAGAGAAATTAGTGCCCCAGTTCCCATATTTTTCCATACATGCAGATTTCTTAACTATTAAGCTAAATATAGTTTTACCTGGTTTAAAATTTCGTCATGTACAATAAATTAAAATGTAAATATCATGCTGTTCATCATGAGACCGTAAGATACACTCTGCACTGTTGGTGCTTTACATATGAAAATCCTAAGGTCATGTTGTAGACCACTGTTTGCTTTTGCTTTAAGTCTATTTTGAGAGGGTTTTAAAAACAAAGACTTGATTTATTGGCTACTTGCTTTGTTTGTTGTCTCACTCAGTGAAAACCAGTAATTGATCAAAATGCAGATAAAGTTGTGATCAGGTGAATGAAAAGTGGCAGAGGCATGTGAACCTGGGCTGGAAACAAGAAGTGTAACAATATCAATGATGAGAAATGTGTTATTTTAGGAAATTATTTCATATTTTATGTTCATATTAATAAAATAATATTGATGGCATATTTTATTATGTAATAAAATTGCATAGATATGCTAAAATAGTGCTCAATAGTTTTGCAAACTAGATCCACGAGGAAGTAGTAGAACAATACACCATTTATTCCTTACTTTTTTGGAGGCCAAGATGGAGTTTTCGGCAGCTCAACTCACTGAAAAATAAAGATGTGGTTGCATATATTTGTAAACCTTTTGTTTGTTGCTTCTCATTAAGTATACTTGCTTACCGACCTCTTAATTGCAGCAAATAAGATGATGAGCAAGTTAGTGAGGTCATCTGTGGAATGTTCCTTTATCAAACACCTGTAAAAATGTACTGGGTGTCTTTGATAAAAGAGGAAAAGAAAATTCAGTTTTTGATGGTCTTGCTACACATGACATTATAGGATTCTTCTTCATCCTGCTCATGGCAGGGGGAGTTGGAACTAGATGATGAAGTTGTTATGAGCAACTTGGACTACCGAAAATCAAAAGTGGCACCATGAGTCTTTCCTGGAAGAAATCTGTGTTTTTCTGCCTAGATGCAATACTGCAAAACTCTCTTTTTTTCTCCAGCCAACTATCATTCATTAGACATTACTGGAGGAGGTCATAGTACACCAGTAATCAATGGGAAATTAATCTAATTTTATGTAATTTTTATCTAGACCTTTTTAAAAGTCAGTGTAATGGCAGAATGTGCCTTGGAAAGCGCTGTAGGGTACTGACTACTGAGGGACCTGCTGACGGGTGGTGAGTAGATGTCTCCTCTTGTTCTTGGTGGCAGTATGACATTCTCAGAGGTGAGAAATGTCATGCTTCTATCTGAGAGCAGAGCAAGACATTAAATTGGTTCAAGAGTTTCTTGAAAAAGCATCTACAGTCTGTAGTGAGACAGTGTGCCATCACCACATCTCTTCTAGAAGGAATAATGCTTACTTCAGTTAGTCATCAGCCTGGTAACTGCTTAAAAGGTTTCAGGTTGTGAACTAGTGGCAAGATGTAATGTGCGGCACTTCTTCTCTTGTCTCACATCTTCAACTTCCATCCAGAATTAAGGAACACGTTTCTTGAGAAATGCGAACTACGTTGTCCATGGCTAGCTTTAAGTCTTTTTACACATTTTTTTAAAGTGCCTACTTAGTTTTTGAGAGAATATTGTATTCACAGCTTTGGCCTTATCCTCAAGGTGTAAAATGTTATGAACTCAGAAATCACAGAACGGATATGGTTGGAAAAGACCTTTAAGATCACCAAATTCAAATGCTATCTATCTCTACCAGGCCTACTACTCCACCATATCCTTGAGCACCATATCTAGAAGATGGCTTTTAAACATATCCAGGCGTAGTGGTTCAACCACATCCCTGGGCAGCCTGTTCCAGTCTTTGATAACCCTTTCAGTACAGAATTTTTTCCTAATGTCTAACCTAAACCTCCCCTGGCGTAACTTGATGCCATTTCCTCTTGTCCTATCAGTATTAGCTTGTGAGAAGAGACAACACCTACCTCCCTACAACCTCCTTTCAGGCAGTTGTAGAGAGCGGTAAGGTCTCCCCTCAGCCTCCTTTTCTTCAGACTAAACAACCCCAAGTCCCTCAGCTGCTCCTGATAAGATAGCTTAAAACTTTTAGATAAAAGCTGCTTTCATCACTAACAGCATCATTCTAATTAATCAAGGAGAGCTCACTTTCAAGTTAATATGGGCTGGAAATTTTATTTCCTAGTGTAGTGTAGGACTGAAATGAATTTCCATTAAAGATTATTACAGTCTTATCACTTTCCAGACCAGCTACCAAGTGCACTTCTTGCTCGATCTTTCTTCTGTAACGAGAAACAGAAGAGTATATATGCTCAAGTGAGACTAAAGACAGCAGGCTGCACATACAGTGCTCTTCCTAGTCACTGGAACAGGTTGCCCAGGGGAGTTGTGGATGCTCAGTCCCTGGAAGTGTTCAAGGTCAGGTTGGATGGGGCCTTGAGCAACCTGGTCTAGTGGGAGGTGTCCCTGCCATGGCAGGTCCCTTCCAACACAAACCATTCTATGATTCTGTATGAGGGAGAATAAACAGAAAATTCCCAGTTACGTCAATTATATTGCAGAAAGGTACCGAGATACTCTGATGAATGTAGTTGCGCTAAGTCCTTTTTGAAATAAACCAAAATAGCTTGTTGCGCTTGGACTGACTTGCTATACCAGGTTTTTGGTATACATGACATAGGGATACTGAGATGTGTATGAAGGAGCTTTCTAAGATTTCTAATGATTTCAGTGCACAATCACCTGTTTGTCCCCTCTGCAAATTTCAGAATTGTTTTACAGTAAAGTAGTTTTTCATTGAAGTGCATCTTGAAAACCAAAGTGCTGTTCTGTGGCATTTGAGAGGTCTTGAATGTGACTTTTGAATGTAGAGGTAAAGAACATGATTCCCAAATCTTTAAGATCCTCTCTCTTGAGAGAAACTACCTCTGTGTGTGAACAGAAGAGGGAAAATCCAGTTTAAAAACTATACCCCTTGTATCTCTAAAAAGCAAAATTTGCAGAACTCCATAGTGAAGCAGCCCGTAGGGACTAGTTCTCTCCTCTGCCTTCCACCTACTGAATAAAGGCAACAGCAGATGAGCTTAAATGCTGAATATAGACTAAACATAATCAGTTTGGAAATGGGTGGTGGATCGTAGTGATGGCTGTAATGTCTCAGGTATAATTGTCAGTTGGTCTCGGATGCTTGAGACTATCTAATTGTACTTTTAATTCTTTGTTTCCCCACAGTTAATTGTGTGAAAGGATGCTATATCCTAGCCACTAGCATTAATCTTCTACATAAGGAATTCCTGTAATTGTGGTGGAGATTGCTTGTAGAACTGAGCACGATGTGAAAGTGTATTAATATGATTGAGGTGGGAGTCTAGTTGGGGGGAAATTTCTTAATGAAATGTCATGTTCGGAGATGTAGATTGACACCCAAAGGTGGGGAAAAGAATTAGCAATTAAACAATTCCTCTGGTTGAATATGAAAGTTGTGATTGAGGGAAGATGGTCAGTGATGCCTTTGAGGCTGGAAGCTGTTTCTAGGAGCCCAGCAGTGAGGGAGCCACAGTGGGAAATAATCTGGTAATTATATTTTTAGGTATTTTTGTAGAGTTCAGTAGTATTTTCTCTTTTGTCAAGTAGATATTCTAATAGCTTCTTGTTTATAGCTACAATGTACAGCACTTGCAAGCTGGTTTTGTTCTGTAAAATGTAACATTGTGTTGTGGATGTGCACCTTCGGATTCCCTATCATTGGTATCTTGTGGTATAAAAATAAAGGCTTATGATTATCAAATTATTATACTGCATTTTGGAAGACCTTTTATTTGGTACTAAAGTAATTTGATTAGAACAAAAAAGTTACTCACGGTATTAAAAAGTAGTGGACAATAGCTGAAAAGCCCATAAGCTTTGTTTTTAATGACTTACTGACAGGAGACTTTCCTGGCCTTTTATTGAACATTTTTATCAACAGGAAAAAAACCCTTCACTGATAAACATAATAAAAGCTACTGATATAGTTAAAAAAAAAAAAGCAAGTGCTGCAGAGCAATCAAATTTGCTTTAATAAGCTGTGCTCTGTCAAATTGTGTCCAAATTTTAGATCATCACAGAGAGACTCTTGGCTGTACTCACAGGGCAGAGAACCCCATCCTAAGAAGAAGTGGCTCTGCCCTGGTGATGAACAAAGTGCTGAACAAAGTCTTTTCATCTTAAGTGTGGTCCCGGAATGTGTCAGAGAACTAGGAAGGAGCATGGTAAAGGTTCTTCTGCATTGGCCATTAATGTAACTGCTCCTGTAAGGCTTTGTCTTGTTCTAGCACTTGCAGACCAGTACTTTAGTGACTTGCTGTTGAATTTAAGGATGCAAAGGTTTGCCACAATTTAGGATCAGAGGCATGGCTTTCTAGGAGATTCTCAAGGAGCGTGGTCTCTTCTGCAAGTAGATCAAGGCATAACTTGGTGGAACCTAAGAGGTACCTGTACAAAGAGCATCAGGGAGTTCTTACATCTGCCAGGCAAAGCTGTAAGAAAATCTAATGACTGTAAGTTTAAGATAAACTGACAATTAAGAAAAACTAAGCCAGTAATAAAGGATGCTTTTTGCTGGAAGAGCTTACCATGGACTATGGTGGAGCCTATGGCCCTGGCAGTTTTGTAATTATGATGTTTTTCTAGGTGTCTGTTACGATCTATATTGGAGAGTCTGTCAGCCTGATGATTCCAGCAGTATCTTCTAGGCATAATAGTACTAACTCATTTCAGTTAGGATGGTTTTTGTGCATCTCTGGGAGCTGTGGACCTCTCTTTCTGCATGGCTGGTCCATTTTCTGGTGTGTCTCTTCATTTCCTAGGGATGTAAGATGTGGTGGTATGTTGGAAGGAGCTGCAAGTTCATCTGTCCTGTGTCCAGGAGCGACCACTAGTGGATGCTTAAGGAAAATATCATGTATGTTCTGCTCTTGCTTTTCATGAAGCGTCTCCTTTCATGGTAACTCTTGGATGCTGAGCTAAATGGACATTTTGCCAGTGTAACCTAGTGCAGCCATTGCTACATATGAGATAAAACAAGCACACACTGGTGCTTTTCTTGCCTTTGGTATTTACCAGCTTGTGGATTTCTGAGCTAGCTTTGCATTGTGGCCATTTTTATCAGTGACCAGTGGTGGGTTTTCCAGAAATTTCTCTAATTCCTTTTAAGAACCACTTAAAGTTTTGGCATCCACGATACCCGTGACAACAGATTTTACAATTTAATTACATACTCCATGACAAAGCTTCCTGTTGTTTTTAATATGCTGGCTTACAACTTCAGTGTGTGCTCCCTAGACATTGAAGTGAGACATGACGCCTATTTTCTATGTGCTTGTTGCATTCCCCACAGTCGTGTCTTCTTCAGACTGGGGAGTCCCAGTGCATTTCTTTTTTTTCTGTTTTCAGCAAGCTGGTCTGTGCCTTGGACTGTACTTAGGGCCTGTCGAGGCATTTTTCTAGTTCTCCATCTTTTTTTTTGAGATTGATGCATCTTGAATTTAGGTAATGCCATTATAATGTTTGGGGTTTTAGTCCTCTTCTGAATAGTACCTAACATTATTTTTGGCATCTAATTCAATAATTGCTTCACTTTTATGATTAATTTATTGATCTTGAAGCTCCTTGTACAGTTTCTCTTAGACTGTACTGACATCTAATGGTAAGGCAAAGTGGCTTAACCAGGCTTAATGGCAAGATAAATTGTCTGACAGGCAAATATAATTATATATTTTCTTTGTAATTCAGTATTAATTTTTGTAAGACAAGATGGAATAACTTCAATTTTTGCATAGAAAGTCTGACCTAGTACTTTTTGTTCTGGCCATTAATCTCTTTTTGTTCTGCTCTTTGGGCCACACCTATTTTAAATTGTAGTTTAAATCTTTGCAAGAGTAGTTCTGAGTACAGAGAAAATGGTGTGATAGCTTTATACTGCAGAAGTTTTTAGTATAAGTCACTCTATCTCCAGATAAGGATGTCAGTATGAAATAAAATGTAAGAACAAATAATGCCCCGCTGAACTTTGGAATGGGATGTTCCACTGTTGGTGCCACAGTCTTGCTGCATTTTGAAGAAATAGGCAAACAAAGGTCTTTCCCCTCTTTTTCTCATCCTCCTGTTTGAGGTTCCTCTACATTTTTAATTGGGCATTTTTCAGACTCCTACTGACAAGTACTGCTGAATAATACTTTTGAACTTTAGAAAGAAAACAAAAATTGAGTTAAAATATTAATCCTGAAGTGATATTCTGTTTAGGTGTAGTACACTGTAACTTTAGCATGATGCAAGTATCACCTAACTTCCACTGTGATCCATCGTTCCTCGGGTCAGAATTTTGTTTTTTACAGAACCACTACTGCTCCTACTGACACTAGAAATGCTCAACTACAAGTCACAGAGCTTTTTCAAGTAGAGTGTTTCTCTTACATCATCAGCTTCTTACCCTTTGTCAGCGTTAGAGCTCACCTCTTGCCAGAGCCTCAGAAAGTTGATGTCTTCACTGTGTAAATGCATCTTTGCTTTTATTGGAACATTAATTTCTCTGACTTTAGCATTTTTATGTGTCATTGTACTTTCTGCTGTTTATCTGTTTCTCATCTGTTCAGGTCAAAAAGTGATGTAAGGTTTTCATATTGGTGGTCGTACAATTGAAACAGTAGTCAGTGCAGAAGGCATCCTTCTGCTTGGTGAGCAGCCCCAGTTCCTGTGAGCATGCTGTCCAGCTCGCCAATGACTGTGACAGTTCTGGTGTGAAGTCTTAGGTATGGTCATGTTGGATACAAGTAAGAAATTTTTTGTGATGAGACACTGCAACAGTTGCCCAGAGAAGCTGTGGATGCTCCATCTTGGGGAGCATTCAAGGCCAGTTTGGATGGGGCCTTGAGCAACCTGGTCTAGTGAAAGACGATCTTCTGAAGGAGTGTTGGGTTAGATGATCTATTTACTGTGTGAAAAAAACCTCTCTACAATCTGAAATGTATAGTTACTGCAATATGTATAATTATTTAGGATAATTAAAATATTTACAACAAGATGAACAACATTTTCGTTATCTTTACTTATTGCTTCTAGGGCTCTGCAGAATGGATGTTTCAAGGCTTGTGAGGTGTCATGGAAAATAGAGATCTTATTGGTTTGGGTGGGAAGAAAAGAAATTTAGCATCATAAAAACCTAATGGCAATGAAATATAAGTACAAACTTAGTTTTTGTTACGATAGCCTTATTTTGTAACTTTTGGAAGTCGATAGTAGAAAGAAAAAATATTTCAGTATTTGAATGTAGTTTCAGACCAAAGAACATATATTAGAATATTAAATTAAATGAAGATTGAGATTCCCAAGGGTAACATGAAACTTTACCACCTTATTCACGATAAGTTAATGATCTATCGGTCTGTTCTGTGAGTTTAATTTCTGGTTTGGATTTCTTCTGCTTTATCACCTGATTTGGGACAGCTTACCAGTCCTTTCATGCAAAGGAAGCTGGCAGGGAGGCAAAGGTAGAAATCAGCCTTTTGCTGTTCCTAGCTATGCAGGTGAAAATCTGTGCTCAGAAGAGTTTATACTCGTAATCTTTTTTGTGAGGGTACTAACTCTCCAGAGGTTATGCATGATACAGTTGACAATTTTTCTGGTAGGCTTTCCCCATCTGTTTCAATTTAGTAGAAACACGACCTGGTCCACGCAAAATTCTTCTGTTAGACTGATGCAAAGGCAATGGTCCTGCATGGCACACTGCAATGATGGGAGTTCTTCCCTAGTAATTTGGAGTTTGTCTCAACCTACAAGTATGTGTGTAATTAGCCTACTGGTTTGCCTCCCCCCTCCCCCCTTTAGTTTGCTTCCTTGTCATCCTCCTCCTCTGGAGAGAGGATCATAGGTTTTGATGGGTCTTCCTTCAAATCTTCTCACTTGCAGTTTATGCTTATCCTTTACTCCATTACCAGTGTTACCTGTTTTGACAGTGGAAATAAAAGTTGACTTACTATTTTAGCCTGTAGGATGTGCTCACTCTCCTATAAAAATGTTGGAGATTCCCTTTTCCTTTCATCTACAAGTCTCAGAAAGAGTAAAGCTCTTCCTTTCTCAAGAAAGAGCTAAATGCTCCAGACTGCAATGCCCAGAGGCAAAGTCTCTTTAAAAATATTTTCAAACACTGGAATCATCTGCTTAACTGAAAGGAAAAAATGTTGATACTGTTTTCAACAGTGTATATTTTAGTCTAAAATTTGTACTGCTCAAAAGGGTTCTGTACATTGATGGTATCTCCAGTGGCTTTGTAGCCAGTGGTTGACCTATATGATAAGCAGTATGTATTCTTAAATCACTTGGATTCTCACTTTATCTTAAAATATTGAACTGGAGCCTGATCTTTAATACTATCTAGTATTTTGTGTTCTGATTTTTAATTTATTAGGCATCATGCTTGTATTCTTGGTGAATTTCTCCAATACAATTATTCGTGTTGTGGTTTAGTAATTGCAGTAACTAATGCTGCCGTAATTATAAGGCTTTTGTTTTGCTGGGAAATGCTTCCCATATTATCATTTGTCTTTGTGTTAGAACATGATGCATAATGAAACTGTGTGAGGGTTAAATTTAGAACTGTGTTAATGTGTTAATTTACTTTTTTAGCTGAAAAATTTTTTTTGGAACTTATGAAAACTTACTAGGAATAAAAATAATTTAAAATCAGTGTTTAAAAGAAAAAAACTGCTTGATTTATATGGTACAATTTGATGCTACTGTAGACAGATAGAAAACATCTGGTGACACTTTCAGTGGTAGGTCAATAGTTACAGATGGTCTATTTTTTTTACAGCTGTCATCCAGCTTTGTACGTAGAATGACTACAGCGGAAAAATCTTCTGCTGAATGAATAAATGAAACAACACAAGGAGGCCAGCAGGCATATGTTTCTACAGATGTAAAATTAAATAAGCTAGAAAAATTTAAACCAAGACTAGTATTTAAAATGTTCATTATATTCTGGTTTCTATTTCTTACCTTCTAGATCTTTCTATGTTGCTATTGAAGGAAGTAAATTATAGAACAGAAGTGATAAGCAAATAAATTATAAATTTAACAAGGCCAAGTGCAAGGTCCTGTGCCTGGGTTGGGACAAGCCTTGCTATCAGTATAGGCTGGGGGATGATGTGACTGAGAGCAGCCCTGTGGAAAAGGACTTGGGGGTACTGGTGGATGAAAAGCTGGACAGGAGCCACCAATGCACACTTGCAGCTTAGAAGGCCAGTCCCATCCTGGGCTGCCTCAAAAGAAGTGTGGCCAGCAGATCAAGAGAGGTGATTCTGCCC
Organism: Eurystomus gularis; assembly: GCA_013400335.1. Lineage (NCBI taxonomy): Eukaryota > Metazoa > Chordata > Aves > Coraciiformes > Coraciidae > Eurystomus > Eurystomus gularis. The sequence continues at coordinate 124,409 of VZZY01002792.1, forward strand.
TTCTGCTCTGGTGAGACCTCACTTGGAGTACTGCATCCAGCTCTGGAACCCTCAACAGAAGAGAGACATGGACCTGATGGAGCAGGTCCAGAGGAGGGCAACAAAAAGAAGGACTGGAACCCCTCTCCTATGAAGACAGGCTGAGAGAGTTGGGGCTGTTCAGCCTGGAGAAGAGGATTATCTGAGGAGACCTTATAGCGACCTTCCAGTACCTGAATGGGCCTACAAGAAAGCTGGGGAGGGAATTTTACAAGGTCTTGCAGCTATAGGATGAGGGGCAATGGTTTTAAACTAGGCAAGGGTAGATTTAGATTAGACATTAGGAAGAAGTTCTTTACTATGAGGGTGGTGGGACACCAGAACAGGTTGCCCAGAAGAGAGATGGTGGAGGCCCCATCCCTGGAGACATTCAAGGCCAGGCCTGATGGGGCTCTGAGCAACCTGATCTAGTTAGAGATGTCCCTGCTGACTGCAGGCAAATTGGACTAGATGACCTTGGCAGGTCCCTTCCAATCCAAACCATTCTAGTATCTATAAATCAAAGACTAGTTTAGGACTGATCCTCTACACGTTTGACTTAAGCAAAGGCAGGTGGCTGTATAACTAGCTTTGGTTTTAAAATGCATGTTAGATTTGATGTAATGCTTGTGTCGTCTTACAAGAGAACCACATTAAACCTTGAAGAATGTTGTGTTTTGTAAGAAAAACCACTGTTGGGAAATGTAATAAAATTTTTCTAAAATGGCAATATTCTTTTTCTTTTTAAAAGAGAAAAAACCTGGGCTTCTGCAGTCTCCATCAATTTTTCTCCTCCCATTCATGGGGAATTCACATTCATGGTGGGATGTTATATTCAGCTGGAATCAGACGTTGTACAAAACACCAGAAAAATCTTGAAGTGGAGGATAAAGAAAAAGAGCTGTGGAGGGAAAAGAAAGAGGAGGATGAGGCTGAATGAAGTGTTAAAAGCATGATGAATATTGCACGTTAACTTGATTTTAAAATGAAAATAAACACAAAGAAAGGAACTTTGTTAAATGTCCAAACGCACCAAGCAGGGTACTGCTGGCAAAAGTACCTATTTTAATGCAAATGTGCAGTTCTTGATATTCAAAATACTTTATCATTTAATTCAGAGCTTGGATCTTCATAATATGTTGATGAAATGTGCCTAGGCTTGTTTTTAGCCTCTAGAAAGAAACAAGTAGATCTTGAGATTCAGTCGCTTGTGAGGCCATTTAATGCTATCCAGTGATGATGAAAGCTGTTGGGCAGGAATAAAAGGAACCAGGGAAGTGGATTATTTGGCTCATTTTAATGTGCACTGTGCTTGTAATACAGCATTCGCCAAGTTTGGTTCTCCAAGTCTATTGAGATACTTAAAGGAGGATAAAAGCACTGCTCTGATTATGCTTTTTAGAGGATGTCTATACTTAATTTTTCCCTGTCCACTTGCTTGTGTGCGTTTTATAATCTACTGCTATGATTAGATGCTTGTTGAGGGATTTCTCTTCTCTCTCTCTCCCCATTCCCCTTCCTTCTTCTCAGCGGTTTGGCTTAAAATGCAGACTGCTTGTTGCAATACCCTCATGCTGCCTTGCCCAGATACACGGTATCTGAAAAGTGCTTAGTTGTATTTGCTGCCAAAGAGCTTGCCTAGTCATGCATAAACCTGCTGCAAATGCCATTTGGCTGATGCAGAGGTTGGCGTTCTGTGTTGTCACCGTGATGCGTTTCCTCGTGTCTGTGCCCCTTGGATTGTTTCCTTCAGCTTCCAAGTGTCCAACTCTGCTTTACTTTAGCAGTGAAAGCTTAAAAGTTAAGAATTGAGAAGAGTCTTTTCTCTTGCTGTGAGCATACAATGCAGAAGTGTGGCTTTCCAGTTTCATTCCAGGTGGCTACATTTCTGTGATTTTACGGGAATCATGGACCCGTGCCTGCCCCAGATAGCTTCGGTAGCTGACAGTGTCTTCAGTGAAAGGGCAAAGAAGTGTTTAAGAGTCCAAAGGCAAAAAGCAGAAGCTGTCTTGGAGCATTTCTTATGCTGCTTGTTTGAGCTGTGCTGTGTGCTTTGCATCCCTACACGTTTAGAAGGCAGTTTGTTGTGAAATACCAGGTTACGCAAGATGATTTAAGAGCTTTATGTGTTTTCTTAATTGTTTAAATTACATATAGCTATCTTTCTGGAAAGAGGTGGGGGAAAAAAAACCCAAATCTGTATTTTTAAGTTTAGGAGGTTTATCTTTCTGTTCACAGGTGAAAATACGCTTGTAAAAGACAGTAAGCATTTCTGACCTGTGGCTGGCTTGAGAAGACCATCACCAAGCTGTGTGGAGACGTTCTTTGAGCTTCCACTCTTATGTCTCTAATGGACAAACACAAAGTGAAGCGGCAACGTCTGGATCGCATATTTGAAGGTTAGACATTTCCATTCCTAATGCTAACTGCGTCAATTTAATGGATTACTGATATTTCTGGACACTGGAAGTCTTTCCTTTTGGTCATTTGGTGCATTTTTAATTGAGTCGCAGTTCCTGCTGGGATTCTGTTAACTGTGCACAAATGCTGGTTTTGGGTGAAAACAGACCTAGACAAATAAAAGCATCTAGTGTGTGAACTCTGTACTATCCTGCAGTTAAGTTTGTTTTCAAGTTAGTATTTGACAATATTCTACCTAAAAATTGTTAAAAGATTGTGGGTTTATATAAAATAAGAATCGGAAAGGGATAAGATGACCCCGTAATGCTCTCCAGGGTCTTTCTCTGCAGACTTGCTTCATATTCATGTGGTTTAATAGCCTATATCTGATCTTAGGAAGGAAGTAGAAAATCAAAAGAAAGAAAATCACACACAGAAATCTCAGAAGACTCCAAAACTTTAATGATTATTAATAAAAATAGTCTGTATTCTAGTCAAAGAAGTGTAATCATTTGGGTCAGTCATTTTACCTGAAGTCCCAAATGACTGAGTTGTAGATTCCATAGGAATACTTTGTTCATTTGCTTTTAGAGTTGGCATGAAAGCAGGTTGAGAGATAAGTTGTATTGTTTTTAAGAATATATATGACTGATTTGAGCTAAGTGAATTTTTTATATTAAAATGTTTGCAAGGGAATAGTTAATTTCCTTACTAACCCATTTGACATGATGGGAGAAAGCATAGACGCTTCTGGGCACGTGGTCTCTGCCTCGTATAACAACGGAGCTGTGAACTGCAGTTGAAACATTTGCTCCTCCACGCAGTGGTCTTGAGACTTTTTTCCAGCAGCTGTGTTGGTGTCAGCAGCCCCTGGCAGCTGAGTTCTGTCCTTGTTTTCCCCCTTTCTTTGTGCCAATAGGAGTGTAACCGTATAATGAGCTAGATTAAGAAGATGACTCATACTAGAAATAAACTTCTTTGTTGCTGTATTTTCCATTTAGGTAAATTCCTCAGTCCCGGTCACCGTTCAGCTGACAAAGCAGTTGTATTGAAGGAGGCAGTTGGAAAGGATCAGCGAGGGTTGCTGGGACTGTTTACGCTGACGTAGCCAGAGAAGGAGATGTTTCTTCAAAGTATCAAAGGGTGCAGTTCCACATTTAGTTTAGAAGATTAATCTCCGTGTTAGTTTCTTCTAAAACCAGCCAAACCCGCTTGTGATTGCCGGGTCCAAACTGTTCTCGTGTCCCACCTAGACTGTTTGGTCAAGCGGTCGGTGAAACCTGCTCACTGGCAACTAATCCCTCCTCAGAGAAACGGGGAACTGGCTGCTGAGGGCGGGGAATTTGGGAAGGCTGTCCCTCTTTCTGGGCAGCTTTGCAGTTCAAGCAGCCGGAATGACCTAGGAGAGTGCTGGTGCACTGCATGGTCCTCTTTGCTGTTCCCAGTCTCAAGTCTTCACCTTAGGGTCTCTGTATTTGAGCGCTCAATAAAAAAATGCAGAATGCCATTAGATCAGCTCAACCCACTTGGTGGAATTTCAGCCTCCTTTTGGGCTTATTATTTTGATCAACAGGACAACGTAAGAGGAAAATATTTGAGTCTGTGATGATGTGGCAAGGAATGTTGTCATGGACAGAGGTGACAGCCCAGTAGCCACTGTGACTGTTTGAAATAGCAGTGGCTCCCCCCAGGCTTCGTTCTTTTGTCTGGCTTGTTTTTCCCAGCCCTGCACAATTCACGGCATCCTACAGTAAAATCTGTGCGGCCATGCAGTGTAGGGAATTGATCCAGTTGAAAAATAACGTAGGGAAAAAGTTGTTTTAGCCATCTCTGCTTCCTAATCCCATTTACTGTGTGCTAGACAAATAGTTGTGTAGGAAAAACAGAGTGGGAAGACCAGGCAGAAGATGATCAAGAGGAGAAGGGGTGAAACAACGGATATGGAAAAATGCTTGAAATTTTATGCTACGGGAACCCAGTTTGGCTCTTTAAAGTGTCTGAGCTGCATTCTGCTCTTGAGTGTCTGTGTGTCCACATGTCCAAATGCTCTTTGAGGTTTATAAACACATCCGTGGCTGATGTTTTTAAATCACTATCCCTGTAACTGCGTAAAGTGGGATAAAAATGAGAGGGTTGTTTGGTTTGTTTTAAAAAGGCTTTTCACTATGTACAGTCCTGTTCAGGTTTAAAAATCAAATATGAGGAGTTGGTCCTTATATGTGCCTTCTGTAACACAACCTAAATATTTTATATTTAAGAAATGTACATAATGTTTTACAAAGCTCATGAAGTGTAATGAGCTGTATAATGATCAAAGGTGGTTTATCTTCTATGTCAGCTTTTTTGTTCATCGGTTTGTTTACAGCTTTGTTTTTCTCTTAACCTTCTCCCTCAGAAAAGAACTATTTTTAAGATGCATTTTCTTTTTACTGCGAGTTAAACACTTAAACAGGCTACAAGAATTTACTAACTACATATTTCCTCATAAATTGTTTAACATAAAAACTTGTGGTGGTCATACGTTAATACATTATTATATCCATAAAGAGACACTAGTATCTTTCTAGTGGTGACAGACAGCATTTCATTACTGCCTGTATCCCTGTTTGAGGAGGGGATGATAATGAGTTGAAATTTGGTTCCTGAAAAATGAGCGGTCTGGGCTTGATTTTCCAGCTGAAATGCTCACGTTGGGAACATGTGCACGGGGTTGTACACAGCTTTTTCTGGGGAGTTAATGGATTACTGCAAATGCTCTTGTAAGTTAGATAACAGTGCAGGCACAGTGTTATTAGAGTTGAACGGCTTGCCTGTGGTTTTAGGTAGTTTGCATACTTGCTTATAGTAACTAATGATGCAAATTAAGCAACAAATTGAATGGGCATCACTGGATTTACTATTACCTTGTGAGTTAACGGAAGTATGGTGGTGGCACTGCTAAATATCTGTTGATACTCAATGCGGAAAAAAACCTGGTTGTATTACTTTGGGAGTAATTAGTTCTCTTTTATTGTAGCTGAGTAAGTAATTTTGTCTCTGAGGTACCTGCAATTCCCTTCAGTGGCTTCTTAAATATGAAATTGAATATTTGCTTTTAATCCTGTTTGCAATTTTATTTTCAGTGATCTGCCATGTTCTTATGCGTATCATCTCGAAAGGGTGGTATGAAATGTGCTTTGTCATCCCAGTTTATATAGGCCTATAAACTAAAGTTCATGATGATGGAACTAAATGATGGAAATTGAAGACTGTCTCTTGAAATAGCCAGATATGAAATTCTGATTTCTGACTTCCACCAGTAGCTGTGAATTATACTTCATAGAATCACAGAATGGTTTGGGTTGGAAGGGACCTTAAAGATCATCTAGTTCCAATCCCCCTGCCATTGGCCGGGACACCTCCCACTAGACCAGGTTGCTCAAAGCCCCATCCAACCTGGCCTTGAACAGCTCCTTAGGCATAAAGACATGATTCTAGGGACTCTTGAGATACGAATATTAAACTGACTTCACAATTTATAAAATAACATTTAGGATTCTTTCCTTAAAGATAAATAGTAGCAAGGCATATGAGAGATTCATTAGTTACTGATGATATTGTTCTTTGTCACCCTCTCCGGTGATGCTGGTGATTGCAAAGCATAATTATAGTAGTATACATTTGGCAGAACAGTTGGAAGTGTCACAGTGCAAAAATAAAATGTGTTCATTTTGTGGGTAATTTGAAAAATTTGAAATGTTTTTGGCATTTTGAAAAGTTGTTATCTCTAATTAAGGTATTATTGTACTTTATATTGTAACAAAACTGTAAACAATGCTGTGTATTTGCTTATATTCTAGAAAACTTTGATTAATGTGTGTGTGTTTTACTGACCATTGCTTGGAAGTTACCTTGGGGATGTCTGACCTCTGTTGAATTTGCTGGGAGTGAATTAGCTGAAGTAGGAAGGTGGCTGCAGCGCGAGGAAAATTTTGGTTCCTCTCAATTGCCTGTGAGCAGGCTTGCTGAACATAGTGGATTGGCTCTAAATACATTCCATTGTATAATAGACAGTGCTCACTCAGCCACTGCTTTGGGTGGGTTTCCAAGCTTTCGGAAGGCCTTTAAGGGGGAGAGCTCAGGGACCTTGGTGGAACTAGGAGGAGGAAAGGAGTGTCTCCTCTTACAATTCTTCTTGCTTGTTTACTTGGGTATCAGGGATTAAACTACAGGACAATACTGGAAATGTAACTGCAAAGTTGAGAGTGACTTTTCCAGTTTGGTTGTTGCTTGAAACAAGAAATTTCTTTCCAGAGCACCTCCTATGTGATATTTATAGCAAGAACTATAGTGTATGCAAGTACAAGTCTGTGAAGACCCTGTATGTCCCAAGATAGATGTTACATGTTTATCTAGTTCCAGTTTTGAGGAAGCAAAAAGCATCTTGCACATCTCAGAGCTTCCCAACAATCATTTCAAGTCTTTTTTTCCTTTTTATGAGGCACTGGTACATGTCTTAAGGTAATTCTTTATACACAGGTTGCCTCTTCCTTTTTAAAAGTTCCCAGAAGAAAACTTGAAATGTATTTTAGCTGTTTTAACAGTGCTGCTTTATTACCTAAGAAAGGAGTTGATCGGGATCATAAACTGGAAAGGAAAGTACGTATTGAAAGCATGAATTTCAGAAATTTCAGGTAAAATCTGGTATCTTTTGCTTTTATGAAGGGCAGCCTTTCTTTGGGAAACTCTGATTACTGGCAAATACCCAAGCGTCACGCTCTCTGAAAGACGGTGAAAGTACATGATAAAGGAACAGTTTCTTTTCAAGGATGTGGTCTAGGCTTTCATTCCCTGTCATAAATGTCTCTGTTTTAAAAGCTGCTTTTTTTTCTGCTTGTGGTGCTATATAACATGAGATTTAATAAGGTGAATCTTCAGTTAATAGTTGATGTGATACATTGATGCTTCCAGGAGGAAAGCAGAGAAAAAAGTTGGTATGTATCGTGTAAGTTGATCTGTAAATAAAAGGAAGGAGGAGTAAATGTTTCCAAGCAGTGAGTACACTTAGCTCTTTCTCAGGTAAGTGGGAATTGCAGATGTCAAGTTCTTTGGAAAATGGGCTATCAGTTTTCTTAACTGACATTCAAATTTGAAAATGTTCTCCGTTGTCTTGCTGCAGATATCGGAGAAAGAAAGGAAATAATAAAATGTGCAGACAATTGTAAATCCCATAGAACTTTATAGGGTTTTCTTTGTGCATACTGATCTTGGTACTAGGTGTACTAAATCTGCCAAGTGTTTCTTAAAAAGAGATTAATGGGCTGCCTTGTTGCTTGGTCTCTTTTTGACAGGCTTTAGAAGAAGGCTTATTGAAGGATTACGGCAGCAGAGGGAGCTAAAAGATTCCTAATATTTTATCATTTGTTGTTTCCTAGCTGGAAGTTGCTCCTTCATAAAGTACCAATTAACCTTCACAAGAATGTGATTCTCTAACCTTAAGCCTTTCAGCAAGTAGATAAGGATTTTTCAACTGGATAAAATTCCTTTTCTCCTACCAATCCAGTATAAATTAAATTAGGAATCAGGTAGTAAAAGCGACCAAAATCTTTCTGCAGGAGCAGCCACCAAATCTTTCACCTGTAAGCAAGGAAAGTGCTTAAGCAAGCAGAGTTTTCTATGAATAACCCAAGCAAAATATTCTATGAGCAAACCAAGTTACTTTCAGATACAAGTGTCTTAAAATAAAAATGCATACGTTCTTGTGTCGCATACAAGGGTGTTTAAATAATGCAACAGTATTTTTCTGTGTTTTGCCTGTAAGAACTTTGAAAACATTTTAATGAGCTTGAAATAGAGAGAATTAGGTAAAACATTTAATCTATTATATAAGAGTTGTCTTCAAAGAACAGAGAGGCTCTTCTAAGGACTAAGATAAATTGACCTTGAAATAATAAAACAAAAATGATGCTCCCGTGAGTTGTCATGTAAGATCATTTGCCACTTACCACACATTCAGGAAAGTTTTCTGTATATTTGGGGTACGTTTACCCCAGTGCAAACCCATCCTTTGTCTCATTACAATTATAGTTGAAATGCTTACGCACAAGCTGATGTTTGGGTTTTGTTTTTATCCTTAATCTTCAGTATTTACAGTGAAAGGTGCTTCTGGCTTTTGGCAGTAACCTGCTTTTGTAGTTTGAACCTTCATTATGTGAAGGTTTCTTCTAATTCAAACCTGGACAATGTGCTACCTGAACAGCTTTTCAATTTGCAGGCAGTTAAGCTACTATGTGTTACAGAGGTATTACTAGTAACAATGTGAACTGTATGAAAAGAAAATTAGCTTAAAAGCCCATTTTGCTCTAAATGATGCTGAACAGTAGCTGCTAATGAAAGGCATTATTTTAAAAAGAAAACTGGGGGAAAAAAAACCTACAGAGCAAAGCATTTCCATGAGATTTTAAAATTTTGTTGAAACATTCAAGTCACTGATTTAAGAGATAAATGTTTTAAAGAAAATATGTGGTTTTGTGGTGTTCAGCATTACATATTTTATCTGTATAGTTACGTTTTCGTTGGTATTTGAAATAAAATGTACTGCCTGCTCATGACAGACAGCAACTACCTTCAGCTATGATATATCCAGAACATTACATCTTACTGCTATAATAAAGTCAAAGTAGTTTTATTTAATATCAGTGTCAAAGACAGCGTTAAATACCATAAACAGTATAGCCTGGCACTGGGCTTATAGGGTTGTAGGCATTGTATTTGTAACATCGTATATATTTTAATCAGAATCCAATGCTTAACCACACATCATCATCTAATTCCTCAGTAATCTTCAGAGAACTTAAGAAACTTTTCAGATGAGATATTTAGCTTTTATACAGTGCAGATGAGCGCCTGGTAAAACTTTTAAAAGCTTTAGAAGTATAAGTACTTGGTTGTAATATATACTTATTTCTGCCTGGAGTCAGGGAAGATGCTCTGGAAGCCCATGATTTATATATTGCTTTGCACTGTGCTGTGGAAAAATGAACTGTACAAAGATTAAGTGTCTAGGTAAACATACTGAAAAATTTAAATAGTCATCTAATTAAAGCAGACATGTTCAGCTTTCATAGAGGCAGTTTCCATCCTTAGGGAAGTGCAGTCTGAGATGCAAAAAAAGATTTTATTTTGTTTCCTCCCTTAGTACAGTCAGGATGGGAGTGTGATTATGCAAGTGGAAACAAGAAAATAAAAGTGGAGACAGTCTCCTATTGCTGAAGGCATCTGCTGCTCTGTCCTCACGTCCTTGTCCCACGAGGTCAGTATTGAACTTGAAGGGTGCGTCTCCTTAAACAGGAGGAATTGCACAGAGGCTTTGCTGGGGGAAGAAGATCTCGCAGGGATCTCTCTCCTCCTTAGAAGAGTCATTGTGATCTGATGGACAGGTCATTTGGAGTTACAAAACCTGTGGTTTATCTTTCAGCTCTTCTGAAGTCAGAGAGCAGGTTAGAAAACAAAAGTTGCCTCTCCCCACTCTGTGCTTTTTCTTTTTCTTTGACAGAAAACAGTCCTTCAGAGACTTTCAGAGCGACTGTGATATAAATACCAGCAAGCTGTTGCAATACTCTTGGAATCCCTTTAAAAAAATTCCGTTTTGCTGACAGCGAGGTACCTGGCACTTGCAGCAGGTAAAGGTGTGCCCATTGGTACTGCTGTAGATCCAGAGCTGTGCAGGGGTTTGGGGCCCTGCTCAGGTGCTTAAATAAGAAGCTTCCTTCTTCCTTTCCTGTGAGAACTATATTTAAATTCCTTGTGACTTTGAGTGGGCGTGTTTTTGTTGTTTTTTTTCCTAGGCCAGAAATTAGCCATTCAAAATGACTTATGTTTCCCTTTTCTCGATGCTTATTTTTCAAAGTATTATCCTAGGCACCGAGTTTTTCAAACCTCTCATTCTGCCAATTAAATGGAGACACACCAAAAAAACCCAGTAAGAAAATCACAGACAGTCGCAGTAGGACAGCAAAGGATGAAGAGGAGAAAGACTCTTTATTCTTTTGATCCTACCTGTATTTGTCAGAAAGTTTCCTGGTACACTAGATGATGACACTCAAATACAAATAGACTATGACTCCTGTTAATAGGTAATTAAGAGTAATTATAAGTGTTCATTAATGTTAATGATAAATGTCTCTTTTTGTCAAGGAATATACATTTGAAGAAATAGTTTTATTAAATGCTAACAAAACTTTTTCCCAGGCAGTTTTATCACTATTTCTTGTTCCCTGCTGCTCCTTTCTTTCTTGAAGATTGCATCAGTCGTACCCATGTGGTTTTTTTTCTGGGTATCAAATACCACTTAGGCAGGTGTTCCTTAGTTTCCACAACATCTGCCAGTCATTTGTTGTTGTTGTTAGTTTATCTAACCTGCAGATGGTCATGTTTGCCTGTTTGTGCAGTGCTCCACAAACTCGCAGGCTTGTTCCCCGGGTGCCGCTGTGTGCTTGCACGCAGGCACCATCAATTTATCAAACTCAAATAATTTAGTAACAGTTACTTCTCCTTGTAATAAACAAAAGCAGCTGCGCTCTAGCTATCCTTATCTGCATGAATGCATAGATTGTAAAGGGCTTTTCTGACAAACAAGACAAAAGTTTAGGATTTCAAACTGGAATTTAGGGCATGTAAGTCAGAATGACTAGACGCTGATGTTTAGAAACAATATAATAATGCAGAGAATGAATTAGTTACCATAGGAACTGCTTTGTTTTAATAATTTGGTGGGGCAATGAATAGAAGGAGCTCAGAAAGAAGTAGTAGGAATCTTAATTACATGTTGCGCAATGCGAGTAGCTTTGTTCATTAATATTGAAATTAATTTGATTTTATAACAGCTTGAAGAATGAATGTGTAAATTTTACTTTGGAAGGGCAATAAGAATGATTTACAGGGATTTTTAATTCTTTTTTTTTTCCTCCCCTGGGAAAAATATGTTCACATTTTACATTTGATTATGGAAACGCAGATTATCGATTTCTTAACAATAAAACATGCTCAATATGTTGCATTGTAAGCGTGACTTCAATCTACGTGCTGTGATTTGTTGCCTGGCAGTTGTTGGCAGCCTAGCAACGTGCTTCAGTCCAGATCTGCAACAGGAAATAGACACCCAAAGTTAGGAGTTAGGCGGAAGGTCGGTGACTTAGTACTTCAAAACCCTAAATCTAAGATCATCAACACCTTGAAATCCAGTTGTACTTCATGAATGAAATTTAAGTACCCTTCACACTTGAAGGTCATTTTCATTTTTCTCTCCTCATGCAGGCTGGAGCCGTCTAGGGTGCGTTTTGTACTTAAGACAAGGCAGATTCAAACAGAATTAGCTGTTTTGGGGGCAGATGCACAGCAAGCAGGCCTTCTGCAGTCACATACAGCACACATCAGCTGGACCACGTTTTGCAGAAAGATGTAGCAGGCACAGTGGTGCTTTATTCAATAAATTCTTGTGCAGTGCCTCCTGTCCCAGCCTCTCTCATAAGGCAACAGTTGGCTGGGGCTGAGATGCCTGTGTGCTGGTGAGTCAGTACTTGTCTGGGGACCGGCTGGTGTCATTGGAAGGGATTACTGCTGGTGTCCTACCGCAGCCTTTCACAAAGCAGGGCCTCTAATTTGAGCCTGTCTTCTCATCTGGATGCCTTTTGGTTTTTCTCCTTAATGAAACTTGCGGGAACATAATTCTCCTGAGACTACCAGCAGCTTTTGGTTGAATTTTGCTAGTGAGTTACAGATTTAATTAAGGAGGGCCCAGCGGGTGGATGGACAGACACAATTAAGTAAGCCTGGTTTCCTTTGAAAATCTGTCTAAAAGATGCTCAGATATTACATACAGAAACAAGAAGTGGCACCTGGTCATTCCTTGGCCAAGGAAGTGCCTTCCATTACCAGACTCAAATCATGTTCCCTCCCTAGTTCAGGGAGTCTTAAAATTGTTTCTGAAATGCGGCATTGCTTTTCATAGAATCATTCAGGTTGTAAAAGACCCTTGGGATCATCGAGTCCAGCCATTAACCCTACTCTACAAGTTCTCCCCTAAACCATATCCCCCAACATCACATCTAAACGACCCTTCAACACATCCAGGGTTGGTGACTCAACCACCTCCCTGGGCAGCCTATTCCAGTACTTGATTACTCTTTCCATGAAAAAATTTTTCCTAATGTCCAGTCTAAATCTACCCTGTTGCAGCTTGAAGCCATTCCCTCTTGTTCTATTGCTAATGACCTGTGAGAAGAGACCAGCACCAGCCTCTTTACAATGTCCTTTCAGGTAGTTGTAGAGAGTGATGAGGTCTCCACTTCCTCAGACTAAACAGTCCCAGCTCCTTCAATCGCTGTTCATAAGATTTATTCTCCATGCCCTTTGCCAGCTGCGTTGCCCACCTCTAGCACTCGCTCCAGCACCTCAGTACCTCTCTTGTGTTGAGGTGCTCNACTTCCCCAAGCCTGTAGCATTGCATGGGGTTGTTGTGGCCCAAGTGCAGGACCCGGCACTTAGCCTTGTTGAAGCTCATACTGTTAATGTTGGCCCATCAATCCAATCTATCCAAGTCTCTCTGTAGAGCCTCCCTATCCTCATGCAGATCAACACTCCTGCTTAACTTGGTGTCATCTGCAAACTTACTGATACACTCTATGTCCTTATCAAGATCATCGATAAAGATGTTAAACAGAAATAGTCCCAACACTGAGCCCTGAGGAACACCACTTGTGAGCGGCCGCCAACTGCATTTAACTCCATTGACCACCACTCTTTGGGCCTGTCCGTCCAGCCAGTGCTTGATCCAGCAGATTGTATGCTTATCCAGGCCATGAGCAGCCAGTTTTTCTATGAGAATTCTATGGGGAGCAGTAGTTCCTCAGTAGGTAAGACTGTCTGCCTGGGAACAGGGAAACTTTGTGTTCTAAATCTGCATCAATCCAAAGATGATTTGTTTTTGGAAGGCAGGTTTGTTACCCTTTTTGTGTGGTTTGCTGCTATCTGTGTTCCAGGTAATGCAAGATCAATTCATTGTGCCCAAAAGTAAAGGAGTAAATGAGCTCAGTAATGGGCACTCTAACTCAGGAAAGGAAATCCAAACTTCTGTTCCCTGTTTCTAGTACTGCTATAGAAGTGTGTAGTACTACTATGCACTGTGTACATAATTTTGTGGTTGGAAACTTAAAACTATGGACTGTTTCTTTGCTCTGAGGTGAGGCTCCCCATCCCTGGGCTATTCTTGTCCCTGCCTCCACCCCTCTGGTCTCATAAGGAACTTGCTCCAGTAAAGTATTTCTAAAACCAGCATATCCTACCTCCAGACCCATGTTTTCTTCATTCTTCCCTAATCTCTTAGCTGTATCTTAATAAAATTAAATGGCAGAGGATTTGAAATAGACATTAGCTTGGTTTGAACTTTTCTTGGGTCCTAATCCTTCACTGGAATTCTGAAATGCTTGTTAATATCTTAAAGTTTACAAAGTCCTTTCCTGTTTAATTTTTGAGTGTCAGTCTGATACTTCCCCCAAGGTCAGAAGATTAGATGAGTTCTGCCCCTTGTCCAAGATGTTGACACATGAAAGTAAAAGGGAGTTCATTCCAGGGCTGAAAATATCCAATGAAGAATTTTTTTAGTCAGTTGCTTTCTTTTATCTACGTTAACCATAAATCAGAGGTTATTTTATAGGTTCCTTGTGATTACAGTAATCAACAAATACTTGGTTGCATGCTGGAACAGTTGTTGAAAGAAACTTTAGAGCAACTCCTTAAAGGCCTTGCTATGCCAGGTTAATAGCTCTAGTGCATCTGGCGATGAAGGAAGAGAAGAAGTGGTCTTGCAGTTAACTAGTCTTTAGCTGTCTTAATTTCTCCCTTTCAATTCTGAGTCTCCTTTGCCTTGTTTTCATGGTTCTTTGCTCTAATGAGGAAATAAAATAATTTCTACTTCATTCCTTGTTTCCTAATGTTTCTCAAAATATTCTTTGTGATACATTAATTTTTCTTGGTGATATATTAATTTTTCGTGGTGATATGCAAGTGGGTTTCCATGGGAGATCAATTAGTATTAAAAGTTAATTTTTAAATTTAATGTTCAACTCTATTTCGTTTGCTCTGATTTGTATTGTATTAGTCCTTTATGAGTGGAAGCACCTGCAAATATGTTCCTAAAATCATAGTTTAGTTTTCCACATAGTTTAAAAATATTTAACTGTTTACTGAGTGGTCAGTTATAGTCCTTTTAGATGAAGGAGGCTTGAAGCTTTTTGCAAACAGTGGTATTGACATGATTTAGTTGGGAAAACACTAAATAGTATTCGGAAATAACCATCTCTACTAACATTGGCTTTTGTGTCCAAATGCCAGCAAGTCTGGAGACTTGTATGTCAAATATGGTAGATCTTTCCATCTGACGTTCAGTCTGTGCATGATTAACTCGGAGAAACCCTGTGCTACAGGCAGGTATTTCAGTCTGCACTTCTGAGTTCCTCATGAAAAGGTCTCCTGCTCGTAAGTTGTGGATTCCTCTTTTACAAAAGAAATGCCAATGGAATTTCCATGTCAGCTCCACTGGTTGTGCCAAAGGCTTGTCAGATACAAGCTGTGGTCTTCCCTGAGTTGTGAAGTGCTCCAGAAGCATGATTGACTTCTACTTCCTTGACATGATGTAATCATGTAATTGGAAAACATATTTGCTAAACAAAGATTCTTGGATTGTTCCAGATAAAAGCCTTATATTGTATGCAATTCTAAAAGCTCTCTTTTAAATGATATACAGGCAAATGTATCCTTTAGTGTTGATAAAATTTGATAGAAGACTTTCAGGTAGGAAGATGGAGTTAAAAACAAAAAGGTGCTTTCATTAGCCTCATTCTGTACAAGCGTGCCAAGAAGGCCAATGGCATTCTGGCTTGTATCAGCACTAGTGTGACCAGCAGGACTAGGGAAGTGATCATCCCCCTGTACTCGGCACTGGTGAGGCCACACATCAAGTACCGTGTTCAATTTGGGGCCCATCAATACAAGAAAGACACTGAGGTGCTGCAGTGAGTCCAGAAAAGGGCAACGAAGCTGGCGAAGAGCCTGGTCATGTCGTATGAGAAGTGGCTGAGGGACCTTGGGTTGTTTAGTCTGAAGAAAAGGAGATTGAGGGAAGACCTTATCTCTCTCTACAACTACCTTAAAGGAGGTTGTAGCAAGGTGGGTGTTGGTTTCTTCTCACAAGACCCAACTGATAGGACAAGAGGAAATGGCATCAAGTTGCACCAAGGGCAGTTTAGGTTGGACGTTAGGAAAAATTTCTTCATGGGAAGGATTGTCAGTCACTGGAACAGGCTGTCCAGGGAAGTAGTTGAATCACCATCCCTGGATTTGTTTAAAAGCCGTGTAGATGGAGTGCTGAGGGACATGGTTTAGCAGCGGACATGGTAGAGGTGGGTTATGGTTGGATGGGATGATCTTAAAGGTCTTTTCCAACCTAAATGATTCTATGATTCTCTAGTTTTAGCTGAGGTAGAGTTGATTTTCTTCATAGTAGCTGGTATGGGGCCATGTTTTGGATTTGTGCTAGTAACTGCTGATAATTCAAGGATGCTTTAGTTATTGCTGAGCAGCTTACAGAGAGTCAAGGCCTTTTCTGCTCCTCACCNCAAGGATGCTTTAGTTATTGCTGAGCAGCTTACAGAGAGTCAAGGCCTTTTCTGCTCCTCACCCCACCAGTGAGTAGGCTAAGGGTGCACAAGGAGTTGGAAGGCAACAGAACTGGGACAGCTGACCCCAACTGACCAAAGGGATATTCCAGACCATATGACATCATACTTAACATAGAAAGCTGGAAGAAGGAGAAGGAAGGGAGGGGGGATATTTGGAGTGCTGACATTTGTCTTCCCAAGTAACAATTACAAGTGATGAAGCCCTACTTTCCTGGAGATGGTGGAACACCTGCCTGCTGATGGGAACAGTGAATAATTCCTTGTTTCCCTTTGCTTGTGCATGCAGCTTTTGCTTTACTCCTTAAACTGTCTCAGTCCCCGAATTTTCTCATTTTTACCCTTCTGGTCCTCTCCCCATCCCACCAGCAGGGAATGGGCGAGCGGCTCTGTGGGGCTTAGTTGCCGTCCGGGGTTAAACCACGACAAAAGTCACTTATGAATGCTTGATTTAACAGGCAAAGCTTGCACTAATAATTGCAATAATTGAGCCCAGTTAGCCCAGACAATAGGATACTATTCTATTTTGAAGCACTCATTTCTAATAACTTCATACTTCATTTAGAACACCTTTAAAGTATATGTAAGTATACATACACAATATAGATCACCTGAAAACATAATCAAATATTTTGTATCCAAAAATGACATATTTTATTAAAAAAGCTTCTTTAGACATGTAGTTATGGTATTCTGGCCACCTGTCTCCTTAGTCTTGGACTTACTATGACCTCTGGTTTACTTTGAGTTTATTTCTATTCAGTTTTTTTATGCCTTTGCTTGTGCAGGTTTCTGGTCTTGTTGCAGTTTGTACCTGTTCCCCTTTCTGTTTTTCCTTCATGCTTGAGTACTGCAGAGTTTGTTGTTTTATCAAAGCTGGTACTCTGGTTCCTGGAATCCATCTCCTGCTTACAACACTTCTGTAGGTCAGAACTGCTGTGAGGTACAGAAATTAAAGATTTATCAGTGGTTCTTTGTAGCAATGTAGAGGTACATTTTCTGTTAAATATCTTGTTTACTTTAATTTGGTGTTGTAATTGAACTACACTTACATCCTGCATGATAGGAGGTTGATTTATTAGTAGCAGTTAATTTAAAAGGCTGCTGGAGACTTCCCCTCTCCTTCTGTGGTGGGCTTTTTTTGTGTCTTCTTACTTTTCAAGTGTGGCTGAAGCATGGGATGGATCCTGACTTAGGTTTCCAGATGCCACCGCTTTTATAAACATTATGTTATCTCTTAAGTAAACACTCTTTAAAATGGTAGAAACAGAGTTTTAATGATTTGTAGAAAATCCATAAATTCATATTTAATGTAGCTGGGATACTTCACTATACAAAAGGTTAAACTGATCTAAAAGAATTTACCTTGAAAAAAACTACTAAAACTTCAGTTTTTATCTAAGTGTATTGAAAACCGGAAACTTATAGAGAAGTAATTCTAAGCAGACATTCCTTGGTTCTGAAGGACAGAGCAGGGGGAAGAGGGAGAAGCTAAAACTATAAATAAAATCAAGTTCAGGCTATCATCATATCCTTGACATTGCTAGTATAATTTGTATTGTAGACTGGCAGTCAGGCCTAGCTGTTTTACCTAACCAGCCAAATCCAGATGACGTTGTTCTCCCTATTGATATGTGCATAATGTTTTAGGGGTTTTCTATTAATGCTGCATTTCCCTTTTTATCCATTACTTTTTAATTACATGATGTCCTTCTAGTAGCATTAAAAGCTTATGGAGTGAGACAATAAAAACTTACTTGGTATGAAAATATAAGTTTGAAGAAGGGAGTTAATTTCCCAAAAAAGCAATATTGATCTACTGAGAGAAATGCTGACATTATTGTCAATATTTTGTCTTTCATGACACCTAAAACCAGGACGTTGAACTAGTTACTTTCAAGCATAGGTTTAGTGTTCAGCTGCACCTTCTCCATCATCAGTTGTTACCTCTGATGACCTAAATTTTGGTTTAAAATATGTTGTCTGCAATTAGTAAAGTATTAACAAATGTTTTTTAATGTTTAGCTCAAATCAGAGACACTGATCTCGTTTTATTTTACTTGCTGAAAGGTTTTTTTGGTCTGGTCTCTACAGGAGGTAACGGCAAGCTAGAAGTTTGTCATGCTAGGTTTATTTAAGAATAATATTGATCATATGATATCAGCAAGTAACGAATCAGCAGAGCTGCCACTAAGACAAGAATATATCTTGACTTGAGGTTTTAACAGTTACTAAAGCAGATACAATCACCATTTGAAGATGTTCCATTAATGCTGAAGGTCAGCATATTTTTTTAAATGGTAAAAAAATTTACAGAAGCATTTAGTGTGTGCTGGATGGGATGTTTTCACAACTCAGTTTCTTTGAAGCCTAGGTACAATCCTCCTCAGTTTGGGGTTTTTTTTTCCTCCAATGACATCACAATAAGTCTCCTCCAAAAGCATTTCATTGATTGAAAATTAAGTAGAAGAAAATGAAAGATAATAAACCAGGGTGTCATTCACTGAATTCAGCATTAGTCAATTCAGAAGTGATAGTAGAAAATGCTTTTATTAGAGCTACAGAAGTTTTAATAAGATACCTGTAGCTACACCATGGTGTCTACAAAATACCATAAATATTTTGGGCAGCAGCTGAGCATAGCATGACTGGCTGCCAGCTAAATCAGGTAATCAGGATACCCTTAATCTCCTTTCAGTTATTTTCTCTGGTCATTTTATTTTCTTCAAGTTCTCATATGTTTTTTTACTGTGTTTCAAAATAAGGAAAAACCATAGTAATTTCTTGTTTTGGGGGCATAGCAATGCCCACGATGTTTTAATTAAATCACAAATTGCTGACAGCATATTGGTTATTGATCTTGTAAGCTGGAGCCTAAGTTGAGACTGTTGGCATGTCTGTGCTACCAGCCAAATGAGGGAAACCAGAATAAAAAAAGCTGGTGTGGTTTGAAGTTGAGAAACTCTTAACAGAATTAAGTTATGCACTCTGGATTTTTTACATTTGCTGATTTGAAGGTTGCCTACTTCAGATATCCAAGTTATGCGTGGCATCCTGTAAAGATCAGGGAGGTTGGTGAGGACAGTTGTAGCTGAAAGCAGGTGCTTTTAGGGAGCATTTCAGGACTTTCCTGGAGTTTCTGGTGTTCTCCATGGACTGTATGTGGATCCAAATGGGAAGTGGGGGAAGGGAGCGATAACATTTATCATTGGGAAAGTCTTGATGAGCTATGCTTGAAAAAGTGCCTAACACAGCACTGCACTCTATGCTATTGATAGTCAGAACATCAAGTCCCTTTCTGGGAATAAACAGGACTATTTTGACCTACTTTAATGAAAGTGTAGCAGTTAAGATATCCTCAGTCCTAGGCTAGAGAGCAGCGCTTTTACTTCCCGCAATCGTGTCCAAAACTCCTTCCCTGTTATCTTTGCAAATCTGTTTCCGTTCTCAGTGTGATAACCAGTGGGCATCAAAAGAAACTGCTACGTGGAGGTGTAGAAATCACTTCTTTGCACATCAGGTGAGGTAGGAAACTCCTTACTGCAGGGTATCGTCCGTTGCTGAAGTTTGATGAAGGTTGAAAAAGTGAGTAGGTACCTTTGTGGAACTAAAATCGACTGGGTTTGCTGAAGCACTTCTGATTCACATGCCCCTTGAACCACAAATTGCTGGTGGTAGAGAAAGGTTCTGGAGGTGAATTACTAGCCTTGCCCTTTTTTCATATTCTTTTTCTCTCTTTGAATCTAGCAGCAGGAAAAAAACCACTGTTTAACAAGATGTGCCATTGGTCCGAGTGCTTTCTTTGCAGCCTTGGTTGTCGAAAACCTCTATTTTCCCTGCCCAAACTTAGTAGAACTTTCAAGGGTCCTCCTCATGTTCTTTGATGTTTCCGGCCTCATTATTGGAGTAAAGAATTAAAATAACACTTGCCTACTTGCAGTGCATTGGTACAGTAACCCAGCATATCAATGTCTAGGACCTCAGATACATGCTAATATTTTCCCATTAAGCCTGTCAGTGCAATAAATAATAACAGTTTTTACAACTCCAGATCTGTATTTTATAGGCGTTGTAAGAAATACTAATTTTACAGACCACTTTTAAGTTTGCTTTTTTTTTTCTTCCTAACTCAGAATGGCTGAAGCGTTTAAAGAAAGAGAAGCAAGATACTTAAAAATAAAGACAAAAAGTAGTCTTCTGAGTGTTGGGTACCTGCAGTAATGCACAACGTGTGGATGATGTATGTAACAAATCGGTGATCAGCACTCTAGAAGTGCTGTGGTATGTGATTAAAGATACAGGAGATCAGAACAAGCTGCACTTAGAGTCCTTGTGGAAGCAATTTCCCACTGTAGTTGTTTCCTTACCTGTGAAATGATGATAATACTTGTGCTATCTGAGGCTTAATTCATTACTGGTTTTACAGCAAGGTGAAAAGTCTATATATAGTAAAAAAAAAAAAGCCACAGCAAACTGCTATAGAATAATGCTACTTAGTATTTAATAATTTGCCTATCCAAGTAACTGTCTCTATCAAGGAATAATTGAAACATATTTACCGAGAAAATGTGAAAGAAAATAATAGCATTATCAAGCTAAAAAGCTATGACATAGAATTGTTATATACTTACTTCATGATTCAGCAGCTGAGCTGGTTTTGTGCATGTAAATGGTTTTTACTTAATGGATTATTGCAGCAGTTCTGAGCACGCAGCGCAGGACTCTCCGAAGGGCATACCTTGAGGACACTGCAGCAGCAATATTTTGCTGTGTCACTAGATTTTATCATGCGTAAAGGACAGATTCTTTTATACTCAAGTTTTCAAATGGAAACCGCTGTTACGTTTCTGATGGATTTCAGGTATGCTAGCAGTGTGCGGTAATTCAAAAAGTTCTTAAAAACAAATTGCTTCTATTAGTACAAGTTTTCTGTCCTTTTATTTAAATATTGCCTCATCAAGTGTCTTTAAGTATACCAGCAGTTATATAAACTCCATCAAGAAAATGAGGAAGCTTATGGCTGCTTCTTACAATAATTTTATGAGCGATATCTTTTATTTCTTCCTTTTTCTTTTTTAAGGAGAAGTAATAAAAATATAAGTGGATTTTAGTTTACTGTTACAGTGTTCTATGGTTGTCAAGTGCTGTTACTAAACAAATAGTAAAAATACTCTGCTGATTTTATTGCTTTAGTAATACAGTTACAAGAACCACTTTAGCCTTCTCCAAGATTTCTAACATGTTTGAGAGTTAGTACATAGAAGCAATTTCTCAGGTTTGGATTGTATCCAATACTTCATGAAAGTGATCTTTCTAAACAGCCAGAGATTTGGGTGCTAGATAAGGGAGGTACGGTTTCATTAGCATGAGATCTATCTCTGGATAAAAATAAAAAATATAATTACCAGTAAATTGCATTGAACTGAGGATCATACCCTAAAATATGGACTGTGAT
The DNA here is from genome assembly GCA_013400335.1 of Eurystomus gularis. NCBI lineage: Eukaryota > Metazoa > Chordata > Aves > Coraciiformes > Coraciidae > Eurystomus > Eurystomus gularis. The sequence goes on from VZZY01002792.1 coordinate 145,994, forward strand.
GCAAATATTAACTAACAGGTATCTGCAAAAAAAGGGAGGTGATGTGTCATTTCTAGAACAGTTTATGTGTCTCAGAGATGGTCTCAGTTACAACTCTGTGTCTGTGCCAAGGATTCTTTATATCCCTAAACATATAAAATCCGTGTGATGGGTTTATAGGCTGCACAATACAGTATTGTGTTAACTTGCGGGGGCTTTTTTGAAGAATAATATTGTTCTACTGCACTGATAAGGGAAGAATGGGGAAACATGCGGTAAACTTGTGGTATTTCTGATTGAGCCTTTAATGTTGGTCCAAGAAGTAATAGAGCTATGGTGAGATGTGAAGATGCACAGAATGAAGCTGGTGTAACTGTTGGCTTTGGCCTTCCCTCAAACATCTAGGTGATAAAAGGAAACTTTCTGTTGAACATGAGAAATCAAAACAAACGTGCCTACACAAAAGAATCTCATCCCCAGCCAAAGGGTAACTTTCTTGTCTTGTTTATTGAAGTGTGATCTCTCAAGTTGCTGAAATATAATTAATACTAATACATAATCTTGGGGTTTGACAAGATGCTCTTTAATGTCTGTATTACCAATACTCTGTTACCATTTTCACTACCATCGACCACGGTGGATCATACTTCTGGCAGTTTCCGTGGGGAGACATCAGTTTAGCAACCACGGGGGTGGAACCATGGGACTCTGATCTGCAGAAGAAGGTTTGACAAATTCTGTGGAGATTTGCTGTGTGAACTTTTTATTTCTGGTTTAAATGCAGAATATTGTACCTGAATTGAGCAGTGATGTTACTAAAGTGACGTTGAATTGCAGTGCATCAGTTTCCTTGACAGATAAAAGGCATAACATTTCTCATGTCTTGAATGAGGAAGTTAGTACAGTTAAAACATTGTGAAGAGATGCCATCTGCAGAGAAAAGGGACAGTCTCTATTTTCCTTGAGAAAGAAAAAAAAAAAAAAAATACAGTGTGCATGCCCTATCAGAGCACTTACATCACTTACACAGGGTACAAAAAAAGGCAACCTAATATATAATTCTACTTCTCAGGTAGATACTTCAGTTATGAAACCGGCACAAAATGAAAAACATTGGTACAAAAAATTTGCTTATTTGAAAGTATATGTGGACAAATGTACAGAAACAATTCTCTGATGCTTCAGCCTCCGCTTAGGTCCCCATCTCAGGGGCCTGCCTGACCAGATTCCAGGGCTGCTTGCCTCCTGATCATTATTTCTCCTACATTTGTTATATTTTATATATATTTCCGTCTGAGTATATCAATGAGGCAGAATGCCTGCTCTGAGTAAGCACTTTGGATTCCATCTCCAAACTCTGCTTTAATCAATATCGTTTGCAGTGATGGAGAGCTGTGTAGAGTCTCCTTTTCTTGTCTAACCTCAGCCAGGAAATACAACAGATGGGTTTCACCGTGCTTTTTTGGCAAGGAGTTGCATGAAAATAGAAATAAACCTTATTACATATGTGCTTCTCAGCATGCTGCTTGTAATGTGCAATAAATATCACTAAAAAAGTGCAAACTTATTGCCAGTTAACCATTAATCAAGGGGGAAAAAAGTTTAATAGAATGATCTTGAGAGCAAATGCATCTTAACCTTTACATTAAAAACTGGTAGTAGGGTGGTTTTTTCTTTTATGTAGACATGCACTCGCAGAGAGACGGTATATCTTAGTGTACTGTCATGAAATGAAATAAGATGCAGTTACAGGTTTTTTCCAGAAACAGCAAATCCACTGTTGTGTGAGCGATATAACAAATACGTAACATATAACAGACTAAAGGAAGTAATATGCTTAGATGATAAAATTGCACATCTATAATTTTGTTTTCAACAAAACCTATTTTCACAAATTACCAATTAACGCTTTAAATAATCTGGCAGCTGCCAATACATGTAAATCGTGTAGCGTATTCAAGAAAACTGTAACACGTTTTCTGAGCGTCAGATGATAAAACTTTTGGCAAGGCATTTGAGGTGATAAAAGCTGATCAATCTGTAAAATACTGCCAGCTGAAATGGAGGTGGTACAAGTTGCCTTGGGTTGCCTGTATGGGGTGAGAGTCCTGGGGACGTCGGTATCTCTGCTGTGTATCCTGTCACCTCAGAGATGCATGGGGGGGATGTTTCCATGATTCAGCTGCCCTCTGGGGTTTTTTGAGGTCATAGAGAGGGAGATGTGTTTATCCACTACTAACAGCAAGGTCTTATTTGAGTAATGATTAATTCAGCCTATTGTGCAGCTCAATTCTTCAACTAGTTTCTGTGTGTTAGTATACCATACCTATTTTTAAAAAATCTTATCAACTAACATAAATGAAAGCTTAAATACCTTTAAATTTAGAGATAAATGGGGGCTTGACTTCTTTGGATGAGGCTAGATTTCTGGACTCCCTGTGAGATGCTGTATTCTGTAGGATAATGCACTGCAGTTCTACTCAGGACTGGACCGTGCGTGCATTTTCCTAACAGCAATTTCTTCATCACCTCTGAAGAGACTTCTTCAATGCTCTTCTTCAGGGAGACACTAATCTCAGTGCCACCTACAGTACATCACAAAATTCAAGAATTTTCATGTGTTCCTTTTATATATGGGAGGTTATCTAGATTCTGGTGATGATCCTGGTCATTCTTTATTCCCCAATGGCTGATATAACCTTCTCTGACCCACCGTAAGCTCATTAGCCATGCCAAGTCTTCCCTAAAAAACCAATATGGTCTCATTAGGTAACGGGATACCTGTTCTAGTCTGAAAGAAAAAATTGATCTCAAAGTTTATCCTTCCTGTTCAATGCTTTCATCATTTCTCTGATGTCAGTTATGTGCTTCTACTCATATTAGTGAAGAACCCAGTCAAGATTCAACTAGTGATTCATATAATCCATAGTTCTTCCTATGAATTCTACTCAATAGCAGATTTTACATTCACATGCAACACCTTCCGTTATATAGTTTTGCTACTAGTTGGTTGACTACCACGAAAATAAACGTATCTGTTCAAATTCAGAGTAAATCAATAAAACTTTTGAGAAGTGTAAGAAAACAGAATGAAAAAATGTTTTCCACGTGTGTAGTACTTCACATCTCTCAGTAATTCTGGTTTCTGCTTGAGTGTCAGAGACCTTAAAGCATTTGAGAAGTTTGCTTCCAGAGAACACCTTTAGTTACACTCTCACCCTCATCTCCCCTCATGCTTAAGGTGCTGGGTTGCTCCCAGACGCACATTTCTGTTCTTGCTACAGACTTCAGTGACCAGGAAACAGGAGAACCCCAAAAGAGCATTAACTAATTTAGTGCAATCTCTGTTTACTGTTACTATTCTAATTCAGTTTGTGGTTTTGTGTAAGTAATAGGTTTTTGTTTTTGTTTTTTTTTTTAAATCAGTAAGTTTCTGGTTTTTTTGGGTTTGGTTTTTTTTTTCCTATTGACAGTCACTCCCTTCAAAGACAATTGTTTTGTCATGGGTGGACCACAATGAAATGTAACAGATTGGTTTACATATTTTATTGAGACCACAGATGTTATCTTAAGCACAGGCTCTGTATTCTTACTCTTTTTTGGCACACGATTCTTCTCCCCCCCTTTTTTAAGAGCTAGAATGTAACATGGTCTTAATTCAGTGGGGAAAAAATGAAAGAAAAATAAACATATATTGTACAAAATGTGCATTGGCTTGCAGTAGGGGGTCCTGAACTCTAATTGTTGGAGAGGTTAGAAGGAAGCATTACAAATAGTTTTGCAAGGTCAGTTTTTGTAATATTATAAGTTACCATGTAGTTCTGAGTTTTTTGTTTGCTGATCCTGTAGGTCCTCTGAAGTCGAATGCCAGTTTTGCCACTACTTTAAGAAGTTGTCATAAATATTTTTGTTCATCTACTTCTACATTTACAAAGCATAAAGCAAGCTTAAAGAAAATTTTCTTTCTTTTCTTCTGTAGGGTGTTTATTACTTGCTAAAGTTCCAGTTTTATGTGTGTGTAGATCCTTTTCATCCCAAATTAAGTGATTCCATATATTTCTAATTCAGCTGCATGGAACAAATTTCTAAGCAGGTATCCCCATTGTAACAATACTTAGCTACTTCATTTTTTAAAAAATTACAAATAGTATATTAAACCTCAATTCTTTTCATGTTACATCCCTATTGCCTCATACTATATATTTTTGTTGTTGTTTTCCCATCCCTTTTAGCTGACTCCTCAAATACAGAAAATCTACTCTTCCATATCCTTGTAAAATCCCATTTCTGTAAAATGTTACATGCTCTAGTGAGCCATTTAATATAGATCTCTCTCGCTTTTGTTTACTGATGCTGTAAATTTAAGATATTTTACCGTTCTTCCTCCCTAAAGCCCGTTGGACCAAAAGGACTGTTTGGTGTTTCCAAATACAGCCTGTTTTAAAGAACACATTTACCACTTTGGTGATGGGATTTCCTCCTGGAGGGATGGGGCAAGTCTCAAATTCAAAATATACCGTGCTCAGTGTATTTGGAATAATTGAACAATTTTAAAGTGAGAACTTGATTAAAAATAGTTTGAGGAAAACGAGTGGCATAGCTTAAATTCTGACATTTTTAAGTATCTCTTGATTTTGATTTATCTGATGTTATATAATCAAATGACATGTCATTATAATGATATAATGACATGATTTTAATGTCTGAAATACTGTGATATGACAATTTTTTCTCATTGCACCTTTTTAAAAAATTAGACTTCAGTCCAGTCTTTCTAGACACAATTCAGAAATTACTTAGGGACAATATTAATAATATTTCATAATAGAAATAAAAATCCATTTTTGTCAGTGATTCTAGGATATCATTACTATACATCAATACTGCTATTGCTTATGGACATTTGAAGTATTTATAGTAGCATGTGTGTTAGTGTTGAATGTAAGAGAAAGGGAGAAGACCGAATTTCCTTTCAAGGTACTGTGGACATCAGTCTTGGAAGGCCTCTGTACTGTATGGTGGTCTGCAAAGAGTTTTCTGCATGAAACACAGTAATTTCAATGAAGATTAATTTTATTTTTCCATCATCACCTTCCTGCTTGTCATTAATCCTTTACCTTTTTCATTTTGTACGTGTCTTACTGTTACATCTGAATTTTTTTTGTGACTCCCACTTTCTTATTCTAACATATTTGACACTTAATATGATTAAATGGCTGTGTAGAGCCTTTAAGTTATCTATGCCCTGTGAAGTTTGTATGTGTGGAGACTGACTCAAGTGATGTGGACCCTCTCACGTGACTAAAATATTTCTTCTGGCTTCTTCACTGGTGCAAAACAATAATAATATTTTCCAGTGTTACCCAGAGAAGTCTGGATGCGTCAGATATGAGATGCTACAAAATGACAAAATACTGTTGAGCATATGTGTTTGCTTTGTTACTTCGGCTTTAAGTGTTCGGGTTATTGAAAGGATAAGGATGTTTGCTTAGTTTGTGTAGGGAGTTTCTAGTTTAAACAAAACGAAACTGGTTTCTTCTTGGATGGCTGTTGCTTTTCAACCCTTGTTAAAGTGTTGTCCCTGCCAAGGACTGTGGTGGTGAGCTTTTCTACCTTGTGAAACTACTCCCAATTTCTCTCTTTTCCTATTTTTTTTTTTTTTTTTCTCCCCCTGATTAAATAATAAGCAAGCTTGTTCCAATAACCTGTGTTGTAAGACCTGTGTAAGTCTTTGGGACTCAGTGGAAACCTGCTCTTCCTCATCCATCAATCATAGGATCATGCAGGTGGTTGAGGAGAGACGTGCATCAGGGTTTACAGCTGGGATTAAGTTAAAATACTTCTATTTTTCCATTGCCTCAAAAGGGTGTAGAAAATGTATTTTAGCTGATAACTTTAAAAGGAGGTGGTTAAGCCTGACCATGACTCCAATATAGAGACCGTATACACTCCCTGTAAGATACATATGGATTCACTGAGACTCACTGCAGTCCCTGTAACTGTCACTTCTGTGTAAATAACATACTGGGTACTCAGTAAGCAGCTCATTCTAGTAGTGTTGTCTTTTGGAGGAGGAACAAGGATACCCACCCATGTTATAGCAAGTGACCTGAACCACACATGTTGTACTGGAGGATGCTTATAGCCCGCTCTAGCTTCGTCTGCCACCTTCTCATGTCATTAGATCAATGGTGGAAGAAGATGAGCACAGCCAGCTATTGAGCTTTGTCTCCTTTTCCAAAGGTAGTAAAACACTTACTGCATAATGTGTAGAATTTAGGTGATGTGATACATCATTAAATGCTCCTACAAACTAAAGGTAAATTAATGTAGAAATGGACATGATTCTGAAGTATGTTGGTAAATGGAAAGGTATTTGAGCTTCAATACATTCTAGCAAAGAACTGAAACTGGACGCTTCCGGGTATTGTGGAGTTCGGTCTTCTTTACAGTTACCAATTGCTGCTTTTTGTAGAATTAGAGGTCTTGTCTTTGCAGAAAGAAGCCTCAAGTACAGGCAAACACTCTGCTTTGAAGCCTTAGCATTCCCAGTGCTTCTAAAAACAGTTAAGCCTATTTTTTTTTTTTTTTGGCAGAACCATTTTTAGAGCTTCTGAAGGCTATTAAACTCTTCCAAAAAGGCACATAGGAACAGACAATCTTAAAAATAAATTTTAAGCTGTTGTTCCTGATTTACCCATCAAAACTGCTCTATTCTTACTCATGTTGCAAGATGGGCTGCACCAAGAAGACTTACTCTAGTGAGAATGGGAGTGCAAAATTAAATGAAGGCTGTTAATTATTGCATATTTTACTTAGTTTTATACCTGCAGCTAGTGGATTGTTTTCTGTCTTTCAGACAGCTTTGAAAACAAACATATTCTTCTTGCATTGAAAACTACGTTTATATGATCCAAATTGAACAGTACTGTCATTTCAGATGACAGCTAAATATCCGTGATCCAAAGAGCTTATGCGGGACTATAGGAGCAGGAAAAAAGTCCATCTGCTTTTGTTAAAGAAGCACTAATTAATACACATATATTCAAACCCTGTAAACTCTTCCTCATGCGATGAGAAGGCAGGCAAGCGAAAGGAAGTATGTTGACCTTCTTGTGAGCAAATAGCGGAGCACAGGAGCATTTTCAATTGAGATGTTAATGCTTAAGTTCATTCAGGTTTTTTAATCAACTGGTCCTTTCTCTCTGAGTCAAAACAATAGCTGAAACCGAAACAATGTCAGCTCTGCAGTCAGTTTATTATGGGATTATGATAGATCTGAAATGTTATCTTAAGGCTATTATGAACTGTTAATTGACATTTAATTCTACTTAGTTTTAATATAAACACTTTTCTGTTGAGAGTTTGTTTTGCAGAACAAAGGGAGAAGCGTATTTGTATACAGACACACACAGAGGCAATTCTAGTGATGTCTGATCTAATGCTACATCAAGGGGAAACAGCTGTGATTTATTGAGCACACAGCTAACTCAAGTTCATAACTATGACGGTGTTATTGAAGTTGTTGGAAGGGTTTAAGAAAAATCCTCTCACCTTGCACATGGCTTCAGAATTAAACCGCTGAAGTCAGTGGTGCCAGGAAGGAGGCTTGTGTCTGCAAAACTTCAGAGCTGGGTCTTTGAGTTCTGTGTAACTGAGTAATTAAAGTCGAGCATTTTGTTGAACACGCCTCGGCAGCGGCCTTACAGCTCCCTGACACCTCTCTGCAGAAATCCCACCCTTTTGGCGATGAGTATGTACGCTGGCCTGCTCAAGCCAAGGATCCTCTCCTGGGACAGGCGGTGGATTCACCATGCCATGACTGCCCACAGATCTGCTGCTCCTGGGTCCAACGCCTCCGGGGCAGTCTTGAACTGCTTCAATGATGCTCTGTGATTTAACGATAGTGTTTGAGGGCTAGGGAGACAGGTACAGGCAAAGACTCTGGTTTGATGCCTTTGCATTGGCAGAACTTCTAAAAATGGTTAAACCTACTTAATTCTTTTTCGGCAGAACCTTTTGTTTTTTTAGAGGATCTGAAGGCTTCAGTGTGCTGAAGGCAGCTGTGTGGTGTGCGGGGCAGCCTCTCGCACCTCCCTGGGGGAGCCTTCGCTCTTTGTTTCTAAACCACCACCATGTTTTGAAATCCAAAGGCTATCTCTTGTTCCAAAATGGAAAAAAGCTTCAGCTCAGCTGTCAGCACTTACCAGTGTGGTGTATTTTATGGAATACCAAGGAGCTTATTGTGCATTAATTCAAGACTCATAAAAATTAGTATTTACTGCTGCCAAGTATTACGGGCTTCTACCTTATGAGCTACCAGAAGTGAAGAAACAAGCTAAGGTTTGGTTTCTGTCTGGCTCTTGAAGGTCAGTGAGACCTTGGTTTTGGAGTAAAGCATCCCCAAAGCGTGAGTGTGTGTGTGACTCCAACCACAGAGGCCGATTCCTCGGTAAGACCTTGAGCCAGAAGATGTTACTCACGACCATCTGTTGAATAATGATGTTGCAGAGGCCAGATGCAGTCCTTGTGCAAGCAACCGTAGGCACAATTTCATTCTATATATCTTAACTCTTAGTGTAAAGATCATCTGCAAAGCAAGCAGAGTGCTTGCAGCTGGAAAACCAAGCTAAAGAAGAATTATTTCTTCCTGCATAAATTCACTGGCAGGTGAAGTTCAAGATGAAATAATATTTTTCTAAAAGGTGTGGTGTGCAAGAGGGGTTACCAGTGGAGTATTGAGCCTCGCTTGCTTAATATGGCTCACCTGGCATCAGTGGAGGGGCCCTGCTAATGACAAAATTGGAAGGCATCCTAAATATAGAAGAGAATCAGGATATTGTACAGAAATAACTGAGATGACATTGAGAACTGGGCTAATAAAAGTGGAATCAAATTCAAAATGCAAAATCGAAGGTCATATCTTCTAAGTGAGTTATAGCAGAGTTTTATAAAGGAGGGATTTGCAACAAGATCCTCATTATAGATAAATAGTACTCGAATGATCATGGGATGTGCTCCAGCAGTCCCTGTGATATGCATAAAAACAAGTGAACAGAATTTTCTGCTCTATCAGTGTGAGTTCATCATTTCTGAGCAGTTTAACGAGTGAGGTGAATAGGGAGATGTGAGGAGTATAGAGTATCCATCCTTAGAGAGATACAGTATGGAGCAAAAGAACTGAAACCCAGTGAATGCCGAAGAACAAATGGTACCAGCAAATGTTGAATGCAATGACGCTAAAAGCTGGAAGAGGATTCCTGATGGGCAGAGCACCCAAAGTCCACCACAGCTTTCCAAGGAGAGGGGTTGGCAAAGAAATGCAGGGATTTCCCTTATAAGGAAGCTCAAGTTCACGAAAGAAATTATTTTGTGTAGCTCCTATAACATCCCAAGGGAATCCTCTCAGAGCTGTGTTTCTAAGAAAAGTGTTAGGCCAGCCGCACTTTTAATGCTTTATTCAAACTATTTTCTTTATCTGGAAAAAGTGTCAATGTTCACAGCTATTAAGAATTTGAGACAATCTGCTCTTGTAGCAAAAGCCTGTTGTGATAAATGTTGTGATACAAGTGCATTCATAAATAGGCTAAATGTGTAATGTTAAGAGAAGAGTATATTTAACTAATGTATTAAACACATCACCACAATGGAATGTACAAACATCCTTCAAAGGGAGCCCAAAAGTTCCATAACAGAACTCCAGGGAGGAAAATTAAGGTGGAAGTAGATGGGCTAAAGATCCTCATTTTAGATGGTTATCATATTAGTTGCTGGTCTGAGAAAGCCGATAAATTCTTATCTAAACTAAAGTCTAGTTTACATTTTAGTACATTATCAACTGTTATATTTAATTCCTTATGGCCTTGAAATTACACCCATGAAACATCAACTATGTTTACCACAATATTTTCAAGTTTAGGTGGGGGCTGTAACACAGGGAGATAGTTCAAAGAAGGAAGCATATAGCTGGTGTTGACAGTTTTGCAACGTGATGTGAGAGTGCATGTACAATATTTAGAATTTTCACTGTAAGTAAAAAAAAAAAAAAAGACATTTTCCCCAAAAACCCCACTCCAAACCTATCATTATAACAGATTTTGACTTCTAAAATAGCATTTGTTCTTGTGCTTTAAATCAAAGTATTAAGGCGTTTTATTGTAGCAATATATGCTATCACCATTGAAAACCAGCATGGAAGAAGACAACGGTCTGGGGTTGCCATCTTTTTGTTAAGTTTCTGGTGTTAGGTTTTCTAGGTGCAGAACCTAGATCTCTGGAAATCTGGGATTTTTGAGCCCTTATAAGCATGAAAAGAATAATAAGAAATGCTTAAATAAAAATAATAAATCTGAGTTCATTGTTGTATGATGTCCACTGCATAATGAACGCTGTAAATTTGACATTTTAAGAAGTGAGTAGGAGAAATGTTCAGATCACTGAGAATACAGAGATTGCCTAAACCCCCCCCCCAAAACCTGCCCATGGTGCTACCTCCCATGTAGCCTCCCTTCCCTCGCCCGCAGCCTCTGGTGTGTAAATGGCTGAGTGTAAACCCGTGCAGGTAGGACCAGAGACTCTGAAGAGCTGTGAGAGTCAAAACAATGCCCTTAAAGCAGTGCTTCTGTTAAAGGTTGGCAGCGTTGTCCCATGTCTGATATGAAAATATGGATAATTGAGTGTATGAAGAAGAGAAATGCAGCTATCTGCATGAGAGGCAGCACTTCACAGCATGATAGAGTTTTAGCAGAAGCCTTGGTTCTTTGGAGAAACAGTGGTCTACCAAGACCTCTGGCAAAGTGGAAGGTGCTAGCATTGACTCATAACAGGAGTGTAGGGGTAGTCAAATTTTAATTTGCTTTTCATTCAGTGGCTTAAGATACTCAATAATTCCAGTTTCCAAGAGAAGAATGAGGCACCTTGTTCTTGAAGTACTTCGTAAAATGTTTATTGAGCTGGATCAGACCATAAGCATCATCTAGCCCAATGTCCTCAATCCATGAGCAGCCAAGAACAGGCCAGCTATGTATGGTATTTCGGATACTACCAGCCTTCAGGTATTTTCAGAATATGGACTTCCAAACCTGATGCAGCTTCTGGTTTCCACTCAGCGAGATAGATTTGATTTTTTTCTTTCTTTTTTTCCCTGGGAGCCTGGCTGGTGCTCCTTTTGACTCCTGTGAACTTAGGTCTCTGCACTCTCGTCTGGGAAGGAGGAAGGTTTATTAGAAGATGCATCAGGATCAAGTGACAGGTACCATACAGCTAAAAAGCAGCAGTGGGCATTTTTTTGACTGCTGAAACGGCTTACAGCTATTTAGGATAGAAACGTTGTCATTCCGGGTGTATTTGATTATAGTACTTAACATTGTGCATATAGATGCATTTTAGAATAGTCTAAGTAGGTATACATATATGCATGTATGCACTCTTAATGTCAGGGATAAATTTATATAATTATAGCTCATAATTTGTCTGCATTGCAGCTATTTTTGAGAGTTAAATAATTGCTGATCGGAGGGAGTGGTAATTTATGGCAAGAGAAAATGCTCGCGCCTCATCTTATCTTGAGGCTGGTGGGTGTGATTCTGAAGCTGGTCCTGTTGCCACTTCTCTAAAATATGCATTGCTGCTCTCTCTAGTCACGTTTTGGTGGCTGAAAAAAATTCAGAGCAATGTGGGTATTTTCTTAGTAAATGAAACAACCACGGTGCAGAAAATTTGTAAAATATTGAAATAAATGGTGGTTTGCAAGTGGGACTATTTGGGTATATTTTCCAAATAAAAATATTTCATTCTGAAAGAAAATAACATTTTATAATAAATTTCCAGTTGCTAATAATATGCCATAGAATAGATTTTTTTTTTTTAAACTGATCCAGGTTGCCATAGTTAGGGAAGCCAGCGGCTTATGTAAGTAGTGAGCAATTTTTAAGGAGCCATGTCTGTTTATTAACTTAACAATGTTCTATAAATTATTAGGTTGAAATATGATATGGCCTTTGAGGAGATGAATGTCATGAGAAAGAGCTGATAGAATTATAACTTCAAGTATGTTCCTGTTTCAGTGTTTAATGTATTATTAAATGTCATTTGTTTAAAAAAGGAATTCCATTCATAATGGATCGAGTATAAACAGATAGTGTTTTTATATTACTTAGGCTCTATTTGATTTTTGTTTCATGACAGCATTTCAGAATTCAAATTCCATGATTTATTAGCTAGGGAGAAGGGCAGGGAAAAACCTCGTATCGTGTGTTTAGCTGGGAATTCCATGGAAGTTCAGAAAGTGGCTAAATATTATGGATGTAAAATACTCACTGACTCACTGCAAGTATGAGAGCATGCTTCTGGGAACGCTGTAAGTTTTACTATCAAAGATGTATTTGGAAGATCCGACAAGACTTCAATCATGGGAAGACTGCATGAGAGCACCGCATACCTGGCATTACAGAGCATTAAACTAATTTTAGGACAGCCTTCTAATGCTGTTGGGATGGCAGAGTTAGCCTGTAGAGACCAAGTCCTGAGGAGCTGCAGGAACTAATAATTGTAAACTTCATTAAGCAGAATCTGAGTGTTTTAAATTCTTCATGTAGGACACATTTCAAAGCTGTATAGCAATAACCTAACCGGGATTATAGAGACCGGGGATGTGCCCAAGTGCCGCCTTCTCAGAAGTAAAGCCTTTGCCTCAGAGATGCTCCGTCTTCCTCCCTGGGGAAGGACTGACTTCTCCGACACCTTTAGAGGAGGCTGGAAAAGCTCCCCTTGATGCACTTCAGTGGTGGAAAATACCTGTACAGGAAAATACCACGTGTATCATTTTAGACCCTCAAGTCCAATGGGATTCATTATACTCCTAAATTCAATCAAATACTTTATAAAGTTATTCAACAGGCATAAAATTTTGATAAGCAGTTTCTGTCTATCAAGTAACACATTTGCCGTGTGTATTTAAGTAAATTTAAGTAAATCAGTCATCCTAATGTATTAGGAATCTTTGTGTACTCCAATAACGATGACAGCTGAAGTCTGACTAGTTAAGGAATTACTTTGGTGCATATACTCCCCTATGGAGGTAATCCGTTTTTATTACTTTTAACGCCAAAATCAGCAACATATTTGAAGGAATAAATTACAAAGCAAGGAGAAGTCTGTAAAGTAATTACTGTGGGTATGGTGGTGAATTCTCTAACCACCACTTCAATGATTTTTTTTGTTTGTTTGTTACTTTTGGTTATGCTTTATAAAACATGCTTATAGACGATGTCAGCAATGTTCTTCTTCAGTCGCTGTTGCAAAGACCATTTTTGCAGTTTATCACAAAATGCCAGATTTGCTCAGCATGTAATTTAATCTTATGCTTGGAAGCATCCACATTACTTGGTTTATCGTGAAATTATTCTTTAATAAAAATGTATGCTTTGTGATCTATATTTTATTAATGCGACGAGTCAGTTTATCGATTGTTGCAGATGCCATGAATGTATAATCGGTCACGGTGATTGGGGGCCTGTCAGCAGTTCGGAGCACCACGGAGTTCCTGGGGCACCCGAGAAGCCTTTCTTAAGCTGCAGGAGAAACGCTTCCTCCTGGAAATGATCATCGAGACTTGGGTTGATATTTTGGGTTTATCGCTTCACGGCGTGTGTTATCCTGCGTTAGCCAAACGCTGCGAACAAACGAACGACACGGCCTGTTCGGGCAAGAATTTCCAGCAAACACAGTTTGGTGATCCTCAGTGCCGGGGATGAGGTCAGGAGGAGCGCAACACTGGGAAGGGGAGGCGTAGTTTTTCTCGCTATTTTTGTTTGCTCTAAACTTAGGAATTATTTGGGTCATGAGGCTGGAAAAACAAAAGAAAATTCTGAGCTTTTTTTATCCTCTCTTTTTACAGGTGGTCGTTTTCTGCTGCCATGCACAGCAGTCATGGGATCTGCTGGTTGAAAAGTTTATTTTTAGGAACAAACGTGAATGAATTTCAATTGTTAAAAAATAAGATGATGATTCAGTATTTATTTTTTTTTTTTAGTATTTAGTTGGGGGTTTTTTGTTTGTTTATTTTTTTATTTTAAACGTTTTCTTTGATAACTTTGCAGGGGAAAGCTTTGCATGCTGAAGTGGTGTGGTTGAAACAGCTGCTGGTTTCGTTTGGGTATTTTTAAAGGCTGGGTTCAACACCCTGGGAGCTGCTTCTAGCCCTGCACCGAGTTTCTATGTCATGTTATCAAAAACCAGAGGCTGAGCAGATGCTCTTCTGCAGCTCAGGTTTTGGTTGGGCCAGTTGTTGGGTTTTTCACCCCCTCATCTTTCTTGATTGCCTAAAATATTAGTCTCTGGTGGTCACCGGAAAATGAGGGGCATCCCTTCACACTTAACAGAACAAGTTCATTCTGGGGGCTCCCGAAGTTATTCGTCTGTTTGATGTACATTTGGGTTGGGGGGTTATGTAGAAAAGTAGAAAAAAACTTTCCCTGCCGAAAAGAATAGAAGGAAAAAGGGAGGAGGAGAAAAAAAATCAGGAAAAATAGAAAGGGAGGAAAAAAGAAAAAGGGAGGAAAAGTAAAAGAAAAAGGAGGGAGAAAAAAGGAAAAGGGAGGAAAAAAGAAAAAGGGAGGAAGAAAAAGAAAAGAGGGGGATAAAGGAAAAGGAAGAAAAAGGAAAAAGAGGGGGAAAGGGTGAAAAAGGAAAGAGGAGGAAAAACAAAACAGAGGAAAAAAGGAAGAAACAGGGAGGAAAAAAGAAAGAAACAGGGAGGAAGAAAGAAAGAAAAA